>CM033726.1:14577269-15177269 GCA_019671005.1 Hibiscus mutabilis | reverse complement strand
CTAGACATCATTCGGCATGGGGGATCAGTACGCGTATGTGTGTACCGATATACCTAGGCAATTATAGCCTGGCATACCGATACAAGTAAGAGAGTATCGGTACACATTCTAGCCTCTAGAATTTTACTTTTTCAACCCAAACCCGTGTACCGATACTCACGTAAGCGTATCGGTACGGATGTTTGAAAATTTAAAAGTTAGGTAAGTTTTTTATTACGTATCGATATGGGCCATGGTGTATCGGTACGGTGCATTTTCATGTGTATCGGTACGTAAATGCTAGTATCGATACTCGAGTCCGATTTCTGTTAATGTCAGCTGGGCAGTTTTGCTTTCTTTGCATTTTAGTCATTGAATCTTGCCAATGCAATTGTATGTGATAGAATAATCAGATTGAGTCAAAATTTGAGATGAAAGTTTGGAACCTGACTAATTAAAAGTGGGTAACTTAAAAGTGAGCTTTGACCCTGAAATTTTCTGTATTTGCAATTTGGTCCCTAAATTGAGCAATTAAAAGTGTTCGTGTGCCAGCACCACTGGTTGAGGGGCAAGGTTTTTCGCTTGATCGTCTTCGAAGTTTAAGAGGAGATGAGTTTCGAGGTTTGACACCTGAGGCCTCTGAGGTTTGGTTGGCTAGTACCGAGAGGATATTGGGCCAGATAGGGTTCATGGATGCTCATAAACGGGGTTGTGTTGTTTCACTGCTGCAGGGTGATGCCTATACATGGTGGACTACCACGATATCAGGTATGACGAACAAGGATATGACCTGGGAGTTTTTTTGAGAGGTATTTCGAAAGAAGTTTTTGGGAGTCCAATATCAGGACAAGAAGAAGTGGGAGTTTATGGCTCTGGTGCAAGGTAGTACGTCTATTGCGGAGTACGAGGTGCAGTTCGTGAGGTTAAGTTAGTATGCACTCGAGTTGGTTCCTAACGAGCGTACTCGATGTGATCATTTCTGCTATGGGCCTGCGCAGGATGCTAAGACATACATGCTTGCTGCTGATTACACCGACTTTGATGTGTAGGTTTCGCGAGCCAAGGATGTAGAGTAGAATTTGGGTTTGGCATCTGGATCGCGAGGTTCTAGCTCGGGTAGGAGAGTTGTTGATTCAGGTTATAGCAGTGGTCAGGCTAAGAGACACTGTGACAAGAGGTTTTGCCCAAAGTCGAGGTATGGAGGAGGTGTTGTGGGACGTAGAGTCCAGGGGCAGGGTGCCCAGGTTAGAGCACTGTGTAACACTTATTGGGTTTGTGGATCCCGAGATCATTTGAGGCGAGATTGCCCGCTTTTGGCCAGGGGGTCAGACACTTGCGCATGTGGTAGCTAATACTTGTTAGAGTTGTGGGTTAGGCGACCATCAGAGGCGTGATTGTTCGTTGTTGGTTCGAGGTGGGTAGGGTGCTACACCTGTTGTTGCTTCGCAAAGAGGACGTAGTCATGGCCGCGGACCGTTTTAGCGTTGAGTTGGTGGGCAGAGGACTGTAGCTTATACCGTTGCTATCCAGCCCGAGGGATATGGAACGGCAAGGGTGTATGTGCACCGTGAGGGTCGCAATGACACCGATGTGATTGCAGATACTTTTACCCTACAGTCTTTTTTGTTGTATTCGTTGGTTGATTCTGGTTCTACTCATTCATACGTTTTGAGTAAGCATGCTGAGTTGCTTGATATATATGCTGAAATTCTTAATGTGGGTGTTAGAGTGACTAGTTCTCTTGGGGAGACAGTCGTGGTTAGGAGGTTATATTGTAGGTGTTCGCTGATGGTTCAGGGATATGTGTTTGTTGTGGACTCAATGGAGTTACCATTCCATTGTTTGATGTGATTCTGGGTATGGATTGGTTGACCGAACATCAGACTGTGGTGGATTTTGAGACCAAACGAATATCCTTGAGGTTGTCGGATGATTATGAGGTGGTGGTTGTTTTCAAAAAATCCCAAGTTTTTTCTCTAATGTTGTTTCAGCTTTGGAAGCAAGTCGAATGTTGGATTCGGGATGTCAGGCTTATTTGGCCTATGTTATGAATCCTGGATCAAAGGAGTTGAGGGTGCATGATGTTCACACCGAATGTGAGTTTCTAAGTTTTTTTGGAGGAATTACCAGGGTTGCCACCTGACCGTGAGGTAGAGTTTGGCATCGAGGTCTTTGCAGGTACAATACCAGTATCGATTACTCTGTACCGCATGGCTTCGAAGGAATTAAAGGAGTTGAAAGTGCAGTTGCAGGAGCTGCTTGACCATGGGTTCATTAGACTCAGTATCTCTCCGTAGGGAGCGCCGGTGCTGATTGTTAAGAAGAAAGATGGTATGTTGCGGATGTGTATAGATTATCGGTAGCTAAATAAGTTGATAATAAAGAACAAGTATCTCTTACCGTGGATAGATGACCTGTTTGATCAGTTTAGAGGAGCCTCGGTGTTTTCCAAGATAGATTTGAGGTTGGGGTACTACCAGTTAAAGGTGAAGGAGGTGGATGTTCCCAAAATAGCCTTTCGTATGAGGTACGAGCACTACGAGTTTCTTGTGATGCCGTTTGGTTTGACCAATGCACCAGCTGTTTTTATAGACATGATGAACCGAGTGTTTCATGAGTTTTTGGACCAGTTTGTGGTTGTGTTTATCGACGATATCCTTGTGTACTCCCGTACCGAGGAGGACCATGATAGACATTTGAGAATTGTGCTTCAAACGCTGTTAGCTAATTAGCTTTATGCTAAGTTAAGCAAATATAAGTTATGGCTTAAGGAAGTTATGTTTCTCGGGCATGTTGTGTCTGCCGAAGAAATTCGTGTTGATCCGCATAAGGTTGAGGCTGTAATGAGTTGGAAGGAGCCTAAGTCTGTGACGGAGGTTAGGAGTTTCCTTGGTTTGGCGGGTTACTACTGAAGGTTTGTATAAGGGTTCTCCAGTTTGGCGGCTCCGTTAAAAAAGTTGTTACAGAAGAATATTCAGTTTGTGTGGACGGATGATCGACAACGAGCTTTTGAAAGATTAAAGGAAGCCTTGATGCAAGCTCCGGTCTTGGTTCAACCATAATCGGGGAAGGAGTTCGTTGTTTATAGTGATGCACCGTATGTTGGGCTTGGTTGTGTGTTAATGTAGAGGGTAAGGTAGTGGCATATGCATCTAGGCAGTTAAAGGTGCATGAAAGTAACTACCCTACTCACGATCTTGAGCTTGCCGCAGTTGTGTTTGCCTTGAAGATTTGGAGGCATTATCTTTATGATGAGAAATGTATGGTTTATACGGATCATAAGAGTTTGAAATATCTGATGTTACAGAAGGAGTTGAATCTTAAGCAACGTAGATGGTTGGAGTTGCTTAAGGATTATGATCTGACCATGAGTATCATCCGAGGAAAGCCAATGTTGTGGCGGATGCTTTGAGCAGAAAAGCGGCTGTAGAGTTGAGAGCCATGTTTGCTTGGTTGAGTGTGACGAATGACGGAGGTTTGTTGGTCGAGTTAAAGGTGAAGCCGTCCTTGTCACAGATGATTAAGGAGAAGCAACCGTACGATGAGAGTTTGGTACTCATGTGGAAGATATCAGGGATGGAAATCCTACGGATTTTTATTTCAACGATGATAGGGTGTTGTGTTTCAAAGGTCAAATAGTGGTGCCTGAGGACGAAGAGTTGAGGTGTACTATTTTGATAGAGGTACACGCTAGACCTTTTGCTATGCATCCCGGTAGTACTAAAATGTATTGAGGGTTGAAAGAGGAGTACTAGTGGGTTGGACTGATAAAGAATGTGGCTAATTTCATTGCTCGGTGTATGGTTTGTCAGCGGGTAAAGACTGAGCATTAGTTTCCTTTTGGGTTGTTGAAACCGCTAAGGATATCGGAATAGAAGTGGAAAAGAATCACCATGGATTTCGTGTCTGGGCTGCCTTTGATGCCGACCAAAAAGGATTCCATTTGGGTGATTATGGATCGGTTTACGAAGTGTGTGCGTTTTGTGTCAGTGCATACTACGTATACCGTAGACAGGTTGGCTGAGTTGTACATTTCTGAGATTGTGTGTTTGCACGGAGTGTCCAAATCTATAGTTTCGGATAGGGATCCGCGGTTCACCGCAATGTTTTGGGTGAGTTTGCATCGTGCTTTAGGAACCTGGTTTAGTTTCAGTACCTTGTATCATCCTCAAACGGATGGCCAGTCAGAGCGCGTGATTCAGGTTCTCGAGGATATGCTGAGGTGTTGTGTTACTGAGTACCCGAGAACGTGGGAGAAGCAGTTGCCATTGGTGGAGTTTGCTTACAATAACAGTTATCATGCTAGCATACAGATGGCACCTTATGAGGCGTTGTATGGTAAGAAATGTCGTACGCCTGTGTGTTAGGCAGAAGCGGGGGGAAAGTTTATGTCGATGCCCAATGTTTTGAAAGGCACAACCGAAAAGGTAAAGTTGATATGTGAGCGCTTAAAAGCAGCTGTAGATCGCCAAAAATCCTATGCGGATTTGAAGCATATGGATACGGAGTACGCTGTGGGTGATAAAGTGTTTTTGAAAGTGTCGCCCTGAAAAAAGGTGTTGCGTTTTGGCCGGAAAGGGAAGCTTAGCCCGTGGTTCATTGGACCATATGAGGTTATTGAGCATGTGGGTCCTGTTGCGTACTATTTGAGGCTACCTCTGGAGTTGGGAAAGATTCCTGATGTGTTCCACGTTTCGGTGTTGCGGAGGTATATGTCAGATCCATCGCATGTTATTCTGGTGGATGAGATTGAGTTGAGACCGGACCTATCTTACGATGAGGAACCAGTAAAGGTTCTTGATACCAGCAGTAAGGTGTTACATGGCAAAACAATCGAGCTGGTTAAGGTGTTATGGAAGCATCGCGGTGTTGAGAAGGCTACGTAAGAATGCAAGTCGGATATGGTGAAACAGTTTCCGCACCTGTTTCCTAGGTAAATTTCAGGGATAAAATTTATTAAGTGGAGGGGAGTTGTAACACCCCAGATTTAGGGCTTAGTGGTTTGGTGGTTTATTAGACGGTCTGGTGGACCGGAATAGAGATTCGAGTCAATTTCAGAATCGTATATTTTTGGTGTTGGAAAATTATGGAACAATGCTCTAAAATCATTATTAATTATGTATTTAATAATGGTGATATCAATTTTGTTAAAGGAGTTTTGGAAGATGGACATTTTGGTTAGTGACCAAAATGAAAGTTTTGAAAACTGTGATTTCCTAGTGACTAAAATGAAAAAGGGTCAAATACTTAGAATCTTTAAGGAGCTATTTTACCAATTGGTTTCTGATGATTTCTCCCTTAATTTGACTTATTTTAACATGTGTTTTAATTAGCAATTAAAGAGAATTTTGTTAAAAAGTTACTTATTACTTTTCAAAACAAAGATCACGTCATTTTCTCTTAACTTTTTCTCTCCATTCTCTCCCCAGCCAAACACTCAGGTTTTCATCAAATTTCTAGAGGTGAGGTGGTTTCTAACTTAATTTTATTGTTTCAAATTATTTTATAAAGATTGTTTACACAAAATCTTACAATAACCTTGTGTTTTCTTAGCTTTTCACAAATCAATTGAGAGAGAAACTTCACAATAGGGGTAAGGTCCGAGATCTCCTCTATTGTATGGTTCTTTATTGAAATTCCCAAGCATTTGATCCTTGTTTTTGTGTTTCTAATCTGATTTTGATGATTTTCTAATGTTTAATTGAGTTATTTGGGGAAAATGAGTTAATTCACGGATTGGATCTGATTTCCAGTAATTAAGGATGCTTTGATTTATATTTTGGATGTTTAATAATGTTGATAAGTGATTTTTATCAATGGAATCCCGAAACTTAAGAATCTCTATTTGTTTAGGTTGTTAGTTTTGAGGTTTTGTTAGTTTCTATAGTTGTAAGGTCGCTGGAGGTGGTAGATTGTTTTGGATCTGTTTTTAGACGTGTTTTGATGTTGAAAGTGATGTTAGATTGATAGATGTTGGTTGGGTTGTGAATCGAAGTGTTTTGGTTATGTTTTCGGTTGTTATGGAGGGTTAATTGTGAAGGTTTTGTGGAAATCCGAGAAGGATTATGGTTGTTGTGTTTAGAATGCATTGTGATGCATTAATCCTCTGTTGTTTTGTGGTAAAAACAGTAGAGGTTGATCCGGAAGTGATTGGAGAAGCGTTGGAGGCTTCAGATACTTAATTTTGTATCGGCGAATCGAGGTTTCACATATCAGTGAGTGAAAACGTGGTTTAAAGCATTTTGATGTTTTGGGAACAGAGTATTGGGAGTTAAGGTAGAGCTTGAAATGCTTACCTAGACTCAAAAGTAAGTATAAAGTGGTTTTACTCTCTCGGTCGTACTTATTCGAATGATTTTATGCACTTAGTTTTACTGTTCATGTACCTATTGTTTAAGCATGTTTTAAAGTATTCGATATACTGTTTCTAAGCATGTTTTGCTGAAGGATACACATGGTAAGTGATCCTTGTAAGTATGGTTTATACTTGTGTTTTAAAGTATGATTGTTGCTTTGGAAATGGCATGGTTTAATGTTTGTTAAAAAAATAGTGAGGTAAATGTTATTTGGTTAATTATATTGGCAAGTGATGTGGTTTTAAAATTGTTATCGGATATAGTTGGCCGTCCATAGGATTGAGTGCACTGTAAATAAGTAGCCTTTGATGTTGAGGGGTTTATACGACGTACCGAATACTCTATCCAAGTACCCTAACGGTTGAGGGGTTATACGATACCGAAAACTCCCATTAGTGGGTTAAGTATTTAACCGATGAAAGGGGTTGATGTCCTCGTGGGTTGAAAGTGTACCCCGTTGTTAATGTACCGCGATTGTGATTGTATCGCTATTCTGGTTGAGATGGCTTGAAGTGTTGGGTTAACACTTGTTGAATCCGTGTATCCGATGAACTCTTTTGTTATTGGACTTGTCTAATGATCATTTGTAAGCCAATATAATTGTTAATGTATCATTGAAATGTTTTATGTTGTATAATGTGATTTATACATGTTTCTCCTTGAGCTTTGCATTTGGTAGTAATGCATGGGAAGGCTTAAGTAGAGGGTTAGGATGTGACTTGTTGTTGATTAATGATACATGTAGCATATGGTTTAATATGCTGGTTTTAATGATGTAAAGTGCATGTTTTAAAAATGCATGATGTTTTAAAGGATGATGTAAAGTAAATGGTTTTAAATGCATTGATGATGTTTTGTTCTGAGCATTCCTCACTAAGCCTTGTGTGCTTACGCTCTCTTTGTCATCAATGTAGAGAATTAAAGTCCCGGAAGGTAGCAAGAAGCAAGGGGATCTTGGCAAGACTTGTTTCCAAAGTATGTTACAAACTAGACTATAATTAATAAGGGCAATGGGGTACTTGTTGTGTTTTGGGAGATGTATTGTGGAACTCCCTGTTTGAGAATGTTTCATTAGTTGCTATTAAGTTGTAAATGGCCTTAAACGTTTGGTTTTGTTGCTAGTTTATCTTTTGATATTTTGGCTGGTTGCATAATAGGGAGCATGCCTATAGATAATCTTTTGACTCTTGATGCTATGTTACGATGTTGATCTTGTGAAGCCTGAATGCTTTTAATATGCTTGGCATGTTGGTGTTGTGTTATAAGCATGTAGGAATGGTTTGTGAATTCTTTTGGGGTGAAAAACCAGCAAGATATGACATTATAGGTCTAGGCGTATCGATACGCTGGGACCGTATCGATACGTCTAGACATCATTCGGCATGGGGGATCGGTACGCGTATGTGTGTACCGATATGCCTAGGCAATTATAGCCTGGCATACCGATACAAGTAAGAGAGTATCGGTACACATTCTAGCCTCTAGAATTTTACTTTTTCAACCCAAACCTGTGTACCGATACTCACGTAAGCGTATCGGTACAGATGTTTGAAAATTTAAAAGTTAGGTAAGTTTTTTATTACGTATCGGTATGGGCCATAGTGTATCGGTACGGTGCATTTTCATGTGTATTGGTACGGTAATGCTAGTATCGATACTCGAGTCCGATTTCTGTTAATGTCAGCTGGGCAGTTTTGCTTTCTTTGCATTTTAGTCATTGAATCTTGCCAATGCAATTGTATGTGACAGAATAATTGGATTGAGTCAAAATTTGAGATGAAAGTTTGGAACCTGACTAATTAAAAATGGGTAACTTAAAAGTGAGCTTTGACCCTGAAATTTTCTGTATTTGCAATTTGGTCCCTAAATTGCAAATGTGATCAATTGAATGTCAAATTGATGCCCGATTGAGTTTGGATTGCACCTAATGTCTACATGAACATGTAAGGTTAATATTTTGGCATCTAGATAAGATGAAAAAATAAACCAGGTTTTATTGTATCTCTTCGGTTTGCTATGGCAAACCTAATGTAGCCTTCTTAGTTCAGTTGGACGTCTAGGTCGGGTCAATGGGGTTACATTTGGTGGTATCAGAGCCAAGTTTGGCTCGTTTGGGAGGTTGTTGTGCTGTTTCCGTGTTTGATTTGTACGGTGATTATTGTATGTACGCTGGTTGATATGCAAGATGATTGATATATGAATGTTGGCTGTTGTATGTTATGTTGGGAAAGTTTTGGGGTACCCATTGCCTTATTATTATAGTCTGGAAAGTTTTGATTTTTTAAATGAAAGTCTTGGATCCTTGCTTGAGGCTGGCCTGACTGTTTTTATTTTGAAATGATTATCATGCCTTAGATATATTTTAGCATGATGGGATCGAGGAGAGAGTTGCGATCGGGTATGGTTGTTGCTGCGACTGGGAAGGATGCTGAAGGAGAAGTTGTACCTTCGGGAGGGTGGCCACCACCCCCACCTAATCTACCGAAAGGGAGTGGAATAAGTACCACCTGCGCCGGTTGGGCCAGGGATGGGTGATATGGCACCATTGATACAGGCCATGACCGGTGCTTTTCAGGAAGTAGTTGCGAGTGTTCGTGTGCCAGCACCATTGGTTGAGGGGCAAGGTTTTTCGCTTGATCGTCTTCGAAGTTTAGGAGGAGATAAGTTTCGAGGTTTGTCACCAGAGGCCTCTGAGGTTTGGTTGGCTAGTACCGAGAGGATATTGGGCCAGATAGGGTGCACGGATGCTCATAAACGGGGCTGTGTTGTTTCACTGCTGCAGGGTGATGCCTATACATGGTGGACTACCACGATATCCGGTATGACGAACAAGGATATTACCTGAGAGTTTTTTTGAGAGGTATTTCGAAAGAAGTTTTTGGGAGTCCAATATCAGGACAAGAAGAAGTGGGAGTTTATGGCTCTGGTGCAAGGTAGTACGTCTATTGCGGAGTACGAGGTGCAGTTCGTGAGGTTAAGTTAGTATACACCTGAGTTGGTTCCTAACGAGCGTACTCGATGTGATCGTTTCTGCTATGGGCCTGCGCAGGATGCTAAGACATACATGCTTGCTGCTGATTACACCGACTTTGATGTGTTGGTTTCGCGAGCCAAGGATGTAGAGTAGAATTTGGGTTTGGCATCTGGATCGCGAGGTTCTAGCTCGAGTAGGAGAGTTGTTGATTCAGGTTATAGCGGTGGTCAGGCTAAGAGACACCGTGACAAGAGGTTTTGCCCAAAGTCGAGGTATGGCGGAGGTGTTGTGGGACGTGGAGTCCAGGGGCAGGGTGCCCAGGTTAGAGCACCGTGTAACACTTATTGGGTTTGTGGATCCCGAGATCATTTGAGGCGAGATTGCCCGCGTTTGGCCAGGGGGTCAGGCACTTGCGCATGTGGTAGCTAATACTTGTTAGAGTTGTGGGTTAGGCGACCATTAGAGGCGTGATTGTTCGTTGTTGGCTCGGGGTGGGTAGGGTGCTACACCTGTTGTTGCTTCACAAAGAGGACGTAGTCATGGCAGCAGACCGTTTTAGCGTTGAGTTGGTGGGCAGAGGACTGTAGCTTATACCGTTGCTAACCAGCCCGAGGGATATGGAACGTCAAGGGTGTATGCGCACCGTGAGGGTCGCAATGACACTGATGTGATTGCAGATACTTTTACCCTACAGTCTTTGTTGTTGTATTCGTTGGTTGATTCTGGTTCTACTCATTCATACGTTTTGAGTAAGCATGCTGAGTTGCTTGATATATCTGCTGAAATTCTTAATGTGGGTGTTAGAGTGACTAGTTCTCTTAGGGAGACAGTCGTGGTTAGGAGGTTATATTGTAGGTGTTCGCTGATGGTTCAGGGATATGTGTTTGCTGTGGACTCAATGGAGTTACCATTCCATGGTTTGATGTGATTCTGGGTATGGGTTGGTTGACCGAACATCAGACTGTGGTGGATTTTGAGACCAAACGAATATCCTTGAGGTTGTCGGATGATTATGAGGTGGTGGTTGTTGGCAAAAATGCCAAGTTTTTTGTCTAATGTTGTTTCAGCTTTGGAAGCAAGTCGAATATTGGATTCGGGATGTCAGGCTTATTTGGCCTATGTTATGAATCCTGGATCAAAGGAGTTGAGGGTGCATGATGTTCGCAGCGAATGTGAGTTTCTAAGTTTTTTTTGAGGAATTACCAGGGTTGCCACCTGACCGTGAGGTAGAGTTTGGCATCGAGGTCTTTGCAGGTACAGTACCAGTATCGATTACTCTGTACCGCATGGCTTCGAAGGAATTAAAGGAGTTGAAAGTGCAGTTGCAGGAGCTGCTTGACCGTGGGTTCATTAGACTCAGTATCTCTCCGTAGGGAGCGTCGGTGCTGATTGTTAAGAAGAAAAATGGTATGTTGCGGATGTGTATAGATTATCGGCAGTGAAATAAGTTGATAATAAAGAACAAGTATCTCTTACCGTGGATAGATGACATGTTTGATCAGTTTAGAGGAGCCTCGGTGTTTTCCAAGATAGATTTGAGGTTGGGGTACTACCAGTTAAAGGTGAAGGAGGTGGATGTTCCCAAAATAGCCTTTCGTATGAGGTACGAGCACTACGAGTTTCTTGTGATGCCGTTTGGTTTGACCAATGCACCATATGTTTTTATAGACATGATGAACCGAGTGTTTCATGAGTTTTTGGACCAGTTTGTGGTTGTGTTTATCGACGATATCCTTGTGTACTCCCGTACCGAGGAGGACCATGATAGACATTTGAGAATTGTGCTTCAAACGCTGTTGGCTAATTAGCTTTATGCTAAGTTAAGCAAATATAAGTTATGGCTTAAGGAAGTTATGTTGCTCGGGCATGTTGTGTCTGCCGAAGAAATTCGTGTTGATCCGCATAAGGTTGAGGTTGGAAGGAGCCTAAGTCTGTGACAGAGGTTAGGAGTTTCCTTGGTTTGGCGGGTTACTACTGAAGGTTTGTATAAGGGTTCTCCAGTTTGGCGGCTCCGTTAACAAAGTTGTTACAGAAGAATATTCGGTTTGTGTGGACGGATGATCGACAATGAGCTTTTGAAAGATTAAAGGAAGCCTTGATGCAAGCTTCGGTCTTGGTTCAACCATAATCGGGGAAGGAGTTCGTTGTTTACAGTGATGTATCGTATGTTGGGCTTGGTTGTGTGTTAATGTAGAGGGTAAGGTAGTGGCGTATGCATCTAGGCAGTTAAAGGTGCATGAACGTAACTACCTTATTCACGATCTTGAGCTTGCCGCAGTTGTGTTTGCCTTGAAGATTTGGAGGCATTATCTTTATGATGAGAAATGTATGGTTTATACGGATCATAAGAGTTTGAAATATAATATCTGATGTTACAGAAGGAGTTGAATCTTAAGCAACGTAGATGGTTGGAGTTCCTTAAGGATTATGATCTGACCATGAGTATCATCCGAGGAAAGCCAATGTTGTGGCGGATGCTTTGAGCAGAAAAAGCGGCTGTGGAGTTGAGAGCCATGTTTTCTTGGTTGAGTGTGACGAATGACGGAGGTTTGTTGGTCGAGTTACAGGTGAAGCCGTCCTTGTTACAGATGATTAAGGAGAAGCAACCGTACGGTGAGAGTTTGGTACTCATGTGGAAGATATCAGGGATGGAAATCCTACGGATTTTTATTTCAACGATGATAGGGTGTTGTGTTTCAAAGGTCAAATAGTGGTGCCTGAGGACGAAGAGTTGAGGTGTACTATTTTGATACAGGTACACGCTAGACCTTTTGCTATGCATCCCGGTAGTACTAAAATGTATTGAGGGTTGAAAGAGGAGTACTAGTGGGTTGGACTGATAAAGAATGTGGCTGATTTCATTGCTCGGTGTATGGTTTGTCAGCAGGTAAAGTCTGAGCATTAGTTTCCTTTCGGGTTGTTGAAACCGTTAAGGATATCAGAATAGAAGTGGAAAAGAATAACCATGGATTTCGTGTCTGGGCTGCCTTTGATGCCGACCAAAAAGGATTCCATTTGGGTGATTATGGATCGGTTTACGAAGTGTGTGCGTTTTGTGTCAGTGCATACTACGTATACCGTGGACAGGTTGGCTGAGTTGTACATTTCTGAGATTGTGTGTTTGCACGGAGTGTACAAATCTATAGTTTCGGATAGGGATCCGCGGTTCACCGCAAGGTTTTGGGTGAGTTTGCATCGTGCTTTGGGAACCTGGTTGAGTTTCAGTACCTTGTGTCATCCTCAGACGGATGGCCAGTCAGAGCGCGTGATTCAGGTTCTCGAGGATATGTTGAGGTGTTGTGTTACTGAGTACCCGAGAACGTGGGAGAAGCAGTTGCCGTTGGTGGAGTTTGTTTACAATAACAGTTATCATGCTAGCATATAGATGGCACCTTATGAGGCGTTGTATGGTAAGAAATGTCGTACGCCTGTGTGTTAGGTAGAAGCGGGGGGAAAGTTTATGTCGATGCCCAATGTTTTGAAAGGCACAACCGAAAAGGTAAAGTTGATATGTGAGCGCTTAAAAGCAGCTGTAGATCGCCAGAAATCCTATGCAGATTTGAAGCATATGGATACGGAGTACGCTGTGGGTGATAAAGTGTTTTTGAAAGTGTCGCCCTGAAAAAAGGAGTTGCGTTTAGGCCGGAAAGGGAAGCTTAGCCCGTGGTTCATTGGACCATATGAGGTTATTGAGCGTGTGGGTCCTGTTGCGTACTATTTGAGGCTACCTCTGGAGTTGGGAAAGATTCCTTGGACCAACAGTAAGGTGCTACATGGCAAAACAGTCGAGCTGGTTAAGGTGTTGTGGAAGCATCGCGGTGTTGAGGAGGCTACGTAAGATCGCAAGTTGGATATGGTGAAACAGTTTCCGCACCTGTTTCCTCCAGGTAAATTTCAGAGATGAAATTTATTAAGTGAGGGGGAGTTGTAACGCCCCAGATTTAGGGCTTAGTGGTTTGGTGGTTTATTAGACAGTCCGGTGGAGCGGAATAGAGATTCGAGTCAATTTCAGAATCGTATATTTTTGGTGTTGGAAAATTATGGAACAATGCTCTAAAATCATTATTAATTATGTATTTAATAATGGTGATATCAATTTTGTTAAAGGAGTTTTGGAAGATGGACATTTTGGTTAGTGACCAAAATGAAAGTTTTGAAAACTGTGATTTCCTAGTGACTAAAATGAAAAAGGGTCAAATACTTAGAATCTTTAAGGAGCTATTTTACCAATTGGTTTCTGATGATTTCTCCCTTAATTTGACATATTTTAACATGTGTTTTAATTAGCAATTAAATAGAATTTTGTTAAAAATTTACTTATTACTTTTCAAAACAAAGATCACGTCATTTTCTCTTAACTTTTTCTCTCCATTCTCTCCCCAGCCAAACACTCAGGTTTTCATCCAATTTCTAGAGGTGAGGTGGTTTCTAACTTAATTTTATTGTTTCAAATTATTTTATAAAGTTGTTTACACAAAATCTTACAATAACCTTGTGTTTTCTTAGCTTTTCACAAATCAATTGAGAGAGAAACTTCACAATAGGGGTAAGGTCCGAGATCTCCTCTATCGTATGGTTCTTTATTGAAATTCCCAAGCATTTGATCCTTGTTTTTGTGTTTCTAATCTGATTTTGATGATTTTCTAATGTTTAATTGAGTTATTTGGGGAAAATGACTTAATTCACGGATTGGATCTGATTTCCAGTAATTAAGGATGCTTTGATTTATATTTTGGATGTTTAATAATGTTGATAAGTGATTTTTATCAATGGAATCCCGAAACTTAAGAATCTCTATTTGTTTAGGTTGTTAGTTTTGAGGTTTTGTTAGTTTCTATAGTTGTAAGGTCACTAGAGGTGGTAGATTGTTTTGGATCTATTTTTAGACGTATTTTGATGTTGAAAGTGATGTTAGATTGATAGATGTTGGCTGGGTTGTGAATCGAAGTGTTTTGGTTATGTTTTCGGTTGTTATGGAGGGTTAATTGTGAAGGTTTTGTGGAAATCCGAGAAGGATTATGGTTGTTGTGTTTAGAATGCATTGTGATGAATTAATCCTCTGTTGTTTTGTGGTAAAAACATGGGAGGTTGATCCGGAAGTGATTGGAGAAGCGTTGGAGGCTTCAAATACTTAATTTTGCATCGGCGAATCGAGGTTTCGCGAACCAGTGAGTGAAAACGTGGTTTAAAACATTTTGATGTTTTGGGAACAGAGTATTGGGAGTTAAGGTAGAGCTTGAAATGCTTACCTAGACTCGGAAGTAAGTATAAAGTGGTTTTACTCTCTCGGTCGTACTTATTCGAATGATTTTATGCACTTGGTTTTACTGTTCATGTACCTACTGTTTAAACATGTTTTAAAGTATTCGATATATTGTTTCTAAGCATGTTTTGTTGAAGGATACACATGGTAAGGGATCCTTGTAAGTATGGTTTATACTTGTGTTTTAAAGCATAATTGTTGCTTTGGAAATGGCATGGTTTAATGCTTGTTAAAAAAAACAGTGAGATAAACATTATTTGGTTAATTATATTGGCAAGTGATGTGGTTTTAAAATTATTATCGAATATAGTTGGCCGACCATAAGATTAAGTGCACTGTAAATAAGTCACCTTGGATGTTGAGGGGTTTATACGACGTACCGAATACTCCATCCAAGTACCCTAACGGTTGAGGGGTTATACGATACCGAAAACTCCCGTTAGTGGGTTAAGCATTTAACCGATGAAAGGGTTTGATGTCCCTGTGGGTTGAAAGTATACCCGGTTGTTAGTGTACGGCGATTGTGATTGTATCGCTATTCCTGGTGAGATGGCTTGAAGTGTTGGGTTAACACTTGTTGAATATGTGTATCCGATAAACTCTTTTGTTATTGGACTTGTCTAATGACCACTTGTAAGCTAATATAATTGTTAATATGATTTATACATGTTTTTCCTTGAGCTTTGTATTTGGTAGTAATGCATGGAAAGGCTTAAGCAGAGGGTTAGCAATGTGACTTGCTGTTGATTAATGATACATGTAGCATATGGTTTAATATGCTGGTTTTAATGATGTAAAGTGCATGTTTTAAAAGGGCATGATGTTTTAAAGGATGATGTAAAGTAAATGGTTTTAAATGCATTGATGGTGTTTTGTTCTGAGCATTCCTCACTAAGCCTTGTGTGCTTACGCTCTCTCTGTCATCAATGTAGAGAATTAAGGTCCCGGAAGGTAGCAAGAAGAAAGGGGATCTTGGCAAGACTTGTTTCCAAAGTATGTTAGAGACTAGACTATAAAGAATAAGGGCAATGGGGTACTTGTCGTGTCTTGGGAGATGTTTTATGGAACTCCCTATTTGAGCATGTTTCATTAGTTGCTCTTAAGTTTTAAATGGCCTTAAATGTTTGGTTTTGGTGCTGGTTTATCTTTTGATATGTTGGCTGGTTGCATAATAGGGAGCATGCCTATAGATCATCTTTTGACTCCTGATGCTATGTTGCAATGTTGATCTTGTGAAGCCTGAATGCTTGTAATATGCTTGGCATGTTGGTGTTGTGTTATAAGCATGTAGGATTGGTTTGGGAATGCTTTAGGGGTGAAAAACCAGCAAGATATGACATTATAGGTCTAGGCATACTGATACGCTGGGGACCGTATCGGTACGTCTAGACATCATTCGGCATGGGGGATTGGTGTATGTGTGTACCAGTACGCTTGGGCAATTTTATCCTGGTGTATCGATACAAGTAAGAGAGTATCGGTACACGTTCTAGCCTCTAGAATTTCACTTTTTCAACCCAAACCCGTGTACCGATACCCACGTAAGCGTACTGGTACGTTTGTTTGAAAATTAAAAAGTTAGGTAAGTTTGTTATTACGTATCAGTACGGGCCGTGGTGTATCGGTACGATGCGTTTTCATGCATATTGACACGGTAACGCCAGTACCGATACTCGAGGCCGATTTCTGTTAATGTCAGCTAGGCAATTTTACTTTCTTTGCATTTTAGTCCCTGAATCTTGCCAATGCAATTGTATGTGATAGAATGATCAGATTGATTCGAAATTTGAGATGAAAGTTTCGAACCTGACTAATTAAAAGTGGGTAACTTAAAGTGAGCTTTAATCCTAAAATTCTATATTTGCAATTTGGTCCCTAAATTGCAAATGTGATCAATTGGATGTCAAATTGATGCCCGATTGAGTTTGGGTTGCACCTAATGTCTGCATGACCATGTAGGGTTAATAATTGGCATCTAGATAAGATCAAAAAAATGGACCGAGTTTTGTTGTATCTCTTTGGTTTACGCAAACCTAATGTAGCCTTCTTGGTTTGGTTGGACGTCTAGGCCGGGACAAGGGGGTTACACGGTCAATAGTCGTTGAACACGTCAACCCTAAAATTCAAAAGGAGGATAATAAGATAACGAGATTCTCTCAAGTATGTAATCAACTTTCAAATTCAAACCCTGTAACACCCCTTTTCCCGTATTCTTCGCTAAATAAGAGTTAGGGATGTCACATGATACTTGTAAAATAATCCTTTAATATTAAGAAAATCTTAATTTTGACTGTAAAAATAGTTAATCGCGTAAAATTTAAACTTAATAATCTCACATTTCATTTTGAATCTAGATTCAGGCAGCAACTTAACAGTTTGATCAATTTGCATATAAATAATGAAACAACCTTATTTAAAATCATTCAGATTCTGAATAAAATACGATTCATATCAGAGCATGCTTCACATTTTACTATACATGCCGACTAGTAAATATCAAACATCATAAAAATTATACTACTGATATTGTAATATCCCATTATTGGATTAGTGACCAAAACGTAAAGAATTAAAAGTTAGTGGTTTTAGTTCAGTGACTAAGACGTAATGTTTTAAAGTTTGGTGACAAAAGTGAGAAGTTAAGAAAAGTTTAAGGACCACATAGTAATTTTCCCAATAATTATTTTTATTTCATAAATAAATAGATCATCTAAAAGTGTGGATCGAATATAAAAATGATGGTTTGATCTGATGTTTCTATTATTTGGAAATTTACAGTTAAAGTTTAAGTGTAATTCGGGTAATCGCATGAGCTCAGAATTTTATGAAAATTTGAAGAAAGTCTTAGGAAGACCCAAGGAGCATAGCATTGAAGTTTTGAATCGTTTTTAATCAGTTTAGATTCGATTCTATTCAGTATTTTGTATAGGTGATGGAATGGCATTTTGGAGGATATAAAAATTTATTAATGGCAAAATGGTCATTTTACCCATACTTTTTAATTATAATTGATTTGATGATAAGGTTGAGTATAGGTGTTGATTTATAATTGGTCATAATCCAAGGGTGAAATGGTCATTTTACTATAAAGAAAGATTTTTGTTTTAAATTAAAGATTTAATTGCCATTTGGCATTAAAGAAAGAAAGAAAAAAATTGGAAACTTTGCTCATCTTTTCTCTCAAAGTGCCGAAACTCAAAGAGACTAGGAAAGGAAGATTTCAATTCAATTTTTGGCTTGATTTGTTTGGTTTTTGGCTATAGACATGAAACAAGAAATTCATCTCCCTTGAATTTGCTATCTTTTGACATAAGTTTTGCTTAGTTTCCATGACTCTAGGTTGGGATTGATGATTAGGGTGGTTGAAGAACATGTTAGGTTTCCATGTTTTAAGGTTCAATCAAGTTGAAAATGGTGTTGTAGTGTTGTTCCCATGCTTGAAATGATGAAAATCTCTTGGAAAACTTTTAGGGACCACTTCGATTATAAGAAGAAAATTAGGGGAAAATTTGTGAAAATTTATTTGATAATGGAAATGATTAGAATGATATTTTCTAAGTTGAATTATATGATTGGATTGAATAAAACATCATTTTAGAACTATTTTGTGAATTTTGCAAATTGGGTGAAATAAGTGAGAAATTTGAAAACATTCAAGAAGTATGGTTATGTTGTTTACTATGATACAAGGATCATTTTGGTATTCAAATTTTTGAAAATGGAGATGAAATGTGGAAGTTTCCAAATTTTAGTTTATAAACCCTAAGAGAGAAAATATAGGGTTTTAAAGTGAAATTATCAAACTATTGGTTACAATGTGCAATTTGAAGTAAAATTTAAGTGTAGGAAGCATTGTGGTTGTAAAGAAGCACTTGGCTGAAAATGTTAAATTTTCCAACTTGGTATGTACATGTATTAATAAGGTTGGACATGTACTTAAAGTTACTTGTGTTATGTATTCAATGTACATACAGATAACAAGCAAGTTCAAGATCGAACAAGTAAGGAAAGACGATAAAAAGTGCAACCGAGCTTAGTGAGGCTAGTATAAATTATACTTTTGAAAGTGTCAAGGTGAGTGCAATGCATGTATAGCATGATCTTTATGTCATTTATTATATATTTGATATATTAGAAATATGTCAAAGGTTGAAACATATGCATGGATCACTAATTAATTATGGAATATTATCTTGGGTATGAATTGCTCAATATGTGTATATGTTGCCATGTATGAGACTATGATTGATATAAAGCCCAATGTATGAGATAAGAAATTAAAAGTATAATTGGATATCTATAGAGTCATAAATAGTTGTATAAACATTTTAGCACTCCAGTAGAGTGCAACTTATTATAAGCACTTTAGGTAAAGTACACACTATTTAGTAATTGTATACTCCGGTAAGTATACAGAAGCACTTCAGTGCTAAGCACTTCTAATAAAGTGAAATTAATACACTATACTCAAGTAAGTATAGGGGAATGACTTGTGTACATAAATTTCCTTAAATTAATACTTGGGCTAAATGAATTGAAAAACATGATGAAAAGCTTAAAAGCCCGATGATAAACATGGCAAAGGTAATGATAAGAATCAAAGTTATTCCCATGTATTATGTTATTATATATGTATCATGTCATATATGCTAGCAAGCATAATATGGTAAGTGATCATGTGCATTGTTGTTTATTTATATTGATACCTATGTTACTTTACATTTGAATTAAATGTTGTTGCCTCACTAAGTATATGCTTAGCGTTTGATGAATTTCATGCGTAGGTTTTAAAGGATTTTCAAAGGAGGAGTAGCCGAGCATCACTTTCATATTTTGGGAGGTATATCTCCATACTCATAGTAATGTAATGGCATCCATCCTTTCTTTTGGAAATATACTAGATGACATGTATATTTTAGTGCGGTTTGTAAAAGCTTATTACCAAAAGTGGTTGGTTAATTGTTGATATAATACGGATGATGAACCTAGTAAGTTCTATTATGGTTATAAATGATAATGGACTAAGTTTATACTAAAGATGGGTTCTAAGATAGAAAGTTTAAAAATATGTCCAGAAATGTACGCAAAAGTAGTATGTTTGAAAAATCATCATAAATTACTCAATTAGAATTAGATGGTGAATCTTATATGTATGAGCTGGAATTTTTTTTCTAGTTTCTTACAAAACAAACGATGATTGATTTCGAGTTGTATGTAAAAAGTCATAAATTTTTATTGGAATGGAGGTCAGAAAATAGGGCAGCAGAATTTCAGAAAATTTTGGGCTGTGACGAGAATGTAGGAATTTATTTGAATTTTTATGTAATGAGTTTGGACTAATAATTTATATGATTAGAAAGCTTAATGAATCTAGTTTAATTAGAAAATTTCAAAATGAACTTTTGATGTCTATAAAAAATTTTATAAATTTTTAAGTAAGGTAGTGCATGCTGCCAATTTTTCTATATTAAGAAATTTTAAGGTTTAAAATTTGTTAGTAACATCACTGACTTGTATTTGGTGATAAATACCAAAAATGGATGTTACATTTATTGGTATCAGAGCTACATGTTTAGTCGATTCGGGATAGAAATTGAGTTCAAAAGTGAGTCAAAATTTTATACATGCCACTAGGATGTCATAATTACTAATGATTATGTATAGATATCTTGATGCTCTATAATTAGTAATGCTACTCTATATTAAAAAGTTTGTTAAAAATGAGTTCTATTCAGATGTCGGACCATCAGGGTTCTAGACATGCGTTTGAACAGGAAGTCCCTGTGCAGAGTGAGAGTAACGAGGTAAATCAAAATGTACCTCAGGAGCAATATCAAGATCATGCACCTGCACAAGGACAACAAGATATGCTGGCTCAGGATCGTGGACTTTTCCTGCAGGCATTAGATGAGATTATAAATAGACAAAAACCAGTATCTGTACTGAGGGAATTAAGAAATAAAGGGAATCGAGGTTGGAATTCTCACCAAGGTGCATCAGAAGTTGCATCGAACCTTAAAGGCAAATCTCCTGCTCGTGTATATAATATCATGACCACAGAGAGTAAAGATGATCCCGGTGTGATATCAGGTATGCTTGAACTCTTTGATAGTCCTGTTTTTGCATTAATTGATCATGGTTCCACTCATTCATATATTAGTTCTAGAATCATACTAGAGAGAAACACTCCAATAGAACTAATTATGAGTGAGGTAGTAACAACCAACCCGATAGGCCAGAGTGCTAAGGTTAAAAGAATTTGTCGTCAGTGTTCTATTAGAATTTAGAATATGGATCTCCTCGTTGTCCTTATGGAATTACCATTTTGTGAATTCGAAATAATATTGGGGATGGATTGGTTATTCACATATTATGCTGTGGTGGAGTGCCGATTAAAAAGATTAATTTTAAAGGCACCAAATGGATCACGAATATTATTCGTGGGTGAGAAGCCGAATCATCGTAGTGATGTTATTTCGGCTATTGTTGCGAATGAAATGTTGATGGATGGCTGTGAAACCTATTCAACCCCTGAAAGTGATACTTTGAAGCGGGAGGTGAAAATAGAAGATATACCTACAGTGCGAGAATTCTCAGATGTATTCCTAGAAGAATTACCGAGATTACCTCTAGATAGAGGTAGAATTTGGAATTGATGTATTACCTTGTACGACACCCATATTGATGGCGCCGTATCGTATGGCACCTTCTAAACTCAAGGAACTCAAGTCACAACTACAAGAATTATAGAATCTATAACCCCCTAAATTTAACCTAATTTCTTAGGTTAAATCTTGGGAGTCAAGTTTGAAAACTTTCCCCTCAAGTAACACATTTTAGGTTTACTTATTTATAAAACAAAATAATTATTAAATCTTAGGTTGAAATATTTTAAAATGCTAAATTGTTATTAAATTTAAATAACTCTATAGCGTTTCTCTTATCATAAACATGGTCGTATAACTTGGTTCCGATAGTTTGATTAAATATCTGAAAACAACCTTACAAATGCATGCATTCAGTAAAACCCAAATTTATAATCAGTCCTATTGTCCGATTTACATAAATATCCCAAAATATTTTAAACATTAGTCTAAAATAATCAAAAGAGCATTCATACTTAATTATAAAAAATATATATGAATAAGAGTGAGATGCTCCAAGTACCGACACACCTAAAAGAATCTGAATATCTGAAAGAAGAAACTATAAGGGTGTAAGCTAAAGAGCTTAGTGTGTCTCTAAAGTGCAAGCAACACAAAAACAAAACAGTGTTTTTATTTTCTAATAAAGTCTTTTCTAAATGCATAATAAATCCGATAAATCCAAATTATAATGTTATGATGTCTGATGCATGACTCAATATCCGACTATCCGATATCATACGGAGTGGAGGTTGCTCTCGCCTGAGTAGAGGTTTCCCTCACTTTTTCCGAACACAATTTCAATCCCATGACTCATGATATGATTTGTAAATCATAAATCTGAACTCTTACGAGTGTCTCGTTTTTCAAAAATCTGATGATTTAAAAACACAGTTTAATATGCCATGCATGATATTTTCAAAACATTCTCAAATCACAATCAAACAGGCAATAAATCAATCAAGGTATAAAACATTATTTTACAAAATATAGCACAGTAAGAACACACAAATATATGGCACAGGAAGAGACACACCTTAGCAAGCAGTAGCTCTAAAGCCAAGAAGAACGCACCTTACATTCAGTTCTAGCTGAATCAGAACCTACGATGATAACTCTATATTAGAAATCCATCACTATGCCACCAAACTAAACATCACAATCACTATTCCTAATATTACTCAAGTGAAGATCTCGTAGTACGTGCAGGAACGGTTCGAACGGGCGAAGGAGGAGGAGATAGATCGTCTATCTCACGATTGGGGGAGTCGAGATCACCTTAAAAAGAAGATACGAAATACTAGTCAATTGGTAGATCTAATAAAATTATTCAGAAATTGTGTTGCAGAAAAAAACCTATGTTCGAAGACTAAACTTGTAGACAACATACTTATGTTATATGTATATGTATATCGATAATATATATATATATAATACTATTAGAGGTATAAAATCATCACCTTTGTAAATAAAGGATTCTGTTCATATATATATATATATAGTGATATACGAATAAGTATATCTATATATAAAACACATGTGGTTTATAAGTTTATATATCATAACATAATATAAGTAATAAAACATAGTATACATATAATGTAAATCATAATAATAGATATAATAAATAATATTAAAACATTTGAAATTAGCATTGGGTACCGATCAGAAGACTAAGGCAGAGAGGTTAATTCAACACTGTCATAAAGTAAGAAAAAAATTGGATCGGTTCATCTGTTTAGGGATAGATGAAATTTCATCCGGGCACTTAATTAGAAGGAAACTAGTGCAAGAAATATAGCTTACCAACAAATTAATTGTCTGACAAAGAAACACAAATTATGAATTTATATAAAAGCGCAAGGGATTTAGTTAATTGATAAAAACAATTGACTGAGAAAGAAAAAATATATATATATATATATATATATATATATATATATATATATATATATATATACCTTTACTCTATACATAATATATACAAATGATTGGAGAGTGTAGACTTGTATACAGTGAACAATTTACCTTGCTTAGGCTTGGGAATCGGTTCAAGAGGAAGGTCTCATACGATATTGCCTTGGAGAAGGAGGATGATATTTTCGAAAGAAAGAAAAAAAATGGATGCGGCTACTGAAGTTTTCAAATGGCCTAAAATCCCAAGACCTAATCTGAAAGTATGGTTAAATACTTTGACTAATTGGGCAAATCACATAGAAAGGTCCTCATTTTAATCCATTATATAGAATGAACACCAAAGTTCTAATTTACATCAATTTGGTCACTAAAGTTCCGAATTAGTTCAATTAGGTCATTGAAATTCAATTTACTTCCCAAATCTCAATTACGGTTTCGAATAAAAAACTTCCTAAATTTTCTAGGGTTTTGAAATGGAGGATTTTTGGGTGTTACGGAATCGAGGTTTTATACGGCCAAGTATATCACCATGGGGAGCACCCGTATTGTTTGTAAAGAAGAAAGATGGATCAATGAGATTGTGTGTCGATTATCGTCAACTTAATAAAGTGACGATAAAGAACAAATATTCACTGCCAAGAATTGATGATCTTTTTGATCAATTAAATGGGGTAGCAGTGTTCTCTAAGATTGATCTTCGATCGGGTTATCACCAATTGAAGATTAAGGAGCAGGATATTCCAAAAACAACTTTCAAGACTCGATATGGACATTATGAGTTCGTGGTAATGCCGTTTGGATTAACTAATGCCCCAGCAGCATTATGGATTTGATGAACAGAATTTTTCAGCCATACCTGGACCAGTTTGTAGTGGTATTCATAGATGATATCATGGTTTATTCTAAAACCAAGGAGGATCACGATGTGCACCTCAGAATAGTTCTTCAGATCTCGAGGGAGAAGAAATTATATGCCAAACTATCTAAATGTGAGTTTTGGCTTTTTGAGGTGACATTTCTTGGACATATAGTATCGGCTGAAGGAATTCGAGTTGATCCTTAGAAAATTCAAGCTATCATGGAGTGGAAACCTCCTAAAAATGTTGCAGAGGTTAGAAGTTTTCTCAGATTGGCAGGATATTATCGCCGGTTCGTGAAAGATTTCTCAATGATTGCTGCACTTATTACCAAACTGCTAAGGAAGAATGTATCTTTTATGTGGACTAAAGAATGTCAAGAAAGCTTTGAAAGATTGAAGAAAATCTTAACAGAAGTTCAGGTGTTAGTTCAACCTAAATCGGGTAAGAGTTTTGTGGTGTATAGTGATGCATCACATAATGGTTTGGGATGTGTACTTATGCAAGACGAGAAAGTGATGGCTTATGCTTTTAGACAGCTTAAAACTCATGAGAGGAATTATCCTACTCATGATTTGGAGTTAGCTGCGTTGTCTTTGCCTTAAAAATTTGGCGCCACTACTTATATGGTAAAAAATGTTATATATACACATACCATAAAAGCCTGAAATATCTTTTAATGCAGAAGGAGCTAAATTTAAGACATAGGCGATGGATCGAGCTAATTAAGGATTACGATGCAATTATTGATTATCACCCGGGAAAGGCTAATGTGGTGGCAGATGCACTTAGCCGAAAGATGTTTTCAGCTCTACGGATATCGAATGCTCAATTATCAATATTGGATGATGGTGCTTTACTTGCTGAGCTGAACATCAGGTCTACTTTGATAGACAAAATAAAAGAATCACGGGAAAAAGATGAAAATTGTATAGAGATAAAGAAGAAAGCTGAAAATGAAGAATCTTCAGACTTCGAAGTGAAGTCCAATGGATGTTTATATTATAAAGGACACACTTATATTCTTGAAGATGAAGAATTGAAAGGGAAATTCTTACAGAAGCACATTATAGTCTTTTAACGATGCACCCATGAGGCAATAAAATGTATCAGAATTTGAAGAGCCGTTTTTGGTGGCCAAGAATGAAAAGAGATATAACAGAATTCGTATCTAAATGCTTAACTTGTCAGCAAGTTAAAGCAGAACATCAAGTGCCATCAGGGTTACTTCAACCAATCGCTATTCTAGAATGAAAATGGGAAAAAGTGACTATGGACTTTGTAACCAGATTACCAATGACACCGAGTAGGAAAGACTCAATCTAGGTGATTGTGGATCGATTAATCAAATTAGCACATTTCCTACCAATCAGAACCAATTTCTCTTTGAGTAAATATGTAGAGTTGTATATTCGGGAGATTGTTAGACTACATGGAGTTCCTATTTCCATTGTGTCTGACAGAGATCACATGTTTACTTCTAGATTTTGGAAAACACTACATGAAGCATTGCGTACTCGATTGCATTTTAGTACTGCCTTCCACCCGCAAACTGATGGACAATTAGAGATGACAATTCAGATTTTGGAAGATATGCTAAGAGCATGTGTCATTGAGTTTGCAGGCTCGTGGGAAAAGTATTTACCATTGGCTAAATTTGCGTATAACAACAATTATCAGTCAAGTATTAAAATGGCACCGTATGAAGCTTTATATGGAAGAAAATGCCGGACACCATTAAATTGGTTTGAGTTGGAAGATCGCAAGATTGTTGGGCCTGATTTGATTCAAGAAGTAGAATAAAAAGTGAAAAAAATTCGAGATAATCTAAGGGCAACTTCCGATAGACAAAAAGCTTATTCAGTTTTAAAAAGAAAGGAAATTGAATACCAAGTAGGAGACAAGGTATTCTTGAAAGTTTCACCATGGAAGAAAATCATGAGATTTGGAAGAAAAAGAAAGCTTAGTCCCAGATTCATTGGTCTGTATGAAATCTTGAAAAGAGTTGGACCGGTAGCGTATCAATTGGATTTACCACTAGAAATGAGCAAGATTCATGATGTTTTTCATGTATCGATGCTTCGCAAATATAGGTCGAATCCTTCACATGTCATTTCACTTGCAAAAGTAGAGATGCAACTTGATTTGACATTTGAAGAAGAACCAATAAAGATATTAGCTCATGGGGTGAAGAAATTGAGAAACAAATCGATTCCATCGGTTAAAGTGCTTTGGAAGAATCATAAAGTTGAAGAAGCCACTTGGGAAACTGAAGAGCGAATGAAAGAACAATACCCACATTTGTTTAATCCAGGTACGTTCTAAAAATTCGAGGACGAATTTTTTAGGGGGGAGAAATGTAATATCCCATTATTGGATTAGTGACCAAAATGTAAAGAATTAAAAATTAGTGGTTTTAGTTCAGTGACTAAAACGTAAAGTTTTAAAGTTTGGTGACAAAAGTGAAAAGCTGAGAAAAGTTTAAGGACCAACATAGTAATTTTCCTAATAATTATTTTTATTTCATAAATAAAAAGATCATCTAAGGGTGTGGATTGAATATAAAAATGATGGTTGGATTTGATGTTTCTATTATTGGGAAATTTACTGTTAAAGTTTAAGTGTAATTCTGGTAATCGCATGAGCTCAGAATTTTATGAAAATTTGAAGGAAGTCTTAGGAAGACCCGAGCAGCATAGCATTGAAGTTTTGAATCATTTTTAATCAGTTTAGATTCGATTCTATTCAATATTTTGTATAGGTGATGGAATGGCATTTTGGAGGATATAAAGATTCATTAATGGCTAAATGGTCATTTTACCCATACTTTTTAATTATAATTGATTTGATGATAAGGTTGAGTATATGTGTCGATTTATAATTGGTCATAATCCAAGGGTGAAATGGTCATTTTACTATAAAGAAATATTTTTGTTTTAAATTAAAGATTTAATTGCCATTTGGCATTAAAGAAAGAAAGAAAAAAATTGGAAACTTTGCTCATCTTTTCTCTCAAAGTGCCGAAACTCAAGGAGACTAGGTAAGGAAAAATTTCAATTCAATTTTTGGCTTGATTTGTTTGGTTTTTTGCTAGAGATATGAAACAAGAAATTGCTCTTGCTTGAATTCTCTATCTTTTGACATAAGTTTTGCTTAATTTTCATGTCTCTAGGTTGAGATTGATGATTAGGGTGGTTGAAGAACATGTTAGGTTTTCATGTTTTAAGGTTCAATCAAGTTGAAAATAGTGTTGTAGTGTTGTTTCCATGCTTGAAATGATGAAAATCTCTTGGAAAACTTTTAGGGACCAATTCGGTTATAAGAAGAAAATTAGGGGAAAATTTGTGAAAATTTATTTGATGGTGGAAATGATTAGAATGATGTTTTCTAAGTTGAATTATGTGATTGGATTGAAGAAAACATCATTTTAAGACTATTTTGTGAATTTTGCAAATTGGGTGAAATAAGTGAGAAATTTGAAAATATTCAAGAAGTATGGTTATGTTGTTTACTATGATACAAGGATCATTTTGGTATTAAATTTTTTGAAAATGGAGATGAAATGTGGAAGTTTCTAAATTTTAGTTTATAAACCCTAAGAGAGAAAATTTAGGGTTTAAAGTGAAATTATCAAACTATTTGTTTCAATGTGCAATTTGAAGTAAAATGTTAAATTTTCCAACTTGGTATGTACATGTATTAGTAAGGTTGGACATGTACTTAAAGTTGCTTGTGTTACGTATTCAATGTACATACAGATAACAAGCAAGTTCAAGATCGAACAAGTGAGGAAAGAAGATAAAAAGTGCAACCGAGCTTAGTGAGGCTAGTATAAATTATACTTTTGAAAGTGTCAAGGTGAGTGCAATGCATGTATAGCATGATCTTTATGTCATTTATTATATATCTGATATATTAGAAATATGTCAAAGGTTGAAACATATGCATGGATCACTAATTAATCATGGAATATTATCTTGGGTATGAATTGCTCAATATGTGTATATGTTGCCGTGTATGAGACTATGATTGATATAAAGCCCAATGTATGAGATAGGAAATTAAAAGTATAGTTGGATATCTATAGAGTCATAAATAGTTGTATAAACATTTTAGCACTCCCGGTAGAGTGCAACTTATTATAAGCACTTAAGGTAAAGTGCAAACTATTTACTAATTGTATACTCCGGTAAGTATACAGAAGCACTTCGGTGCTAAGCACTTCCAGTAATGTACAATTAATACACTATACTCAAGTAAGTATATGGGGATGACTCGTGTACATAAATTTCCTTAAATCAATACTTGGGCTAAATGAATTGAAAAATAGGATGAAAAGCTTAAAAGCCCGAGACAAACATGGAAAAGGTAATGGTAAGAATCAAAGTTATTCCCATGTATTATGTTATTATATATGTATCATGTCATATATGCTAGCAAGCATAATTTGGTAAGTGATCATGTGCATTGTTGTTTATTTATATTGATACCTATGTTAATTTACATTTGAATTAAATGGTGTTGCCTCACTAAGTATATGCATAGCGTATGATGAATTTCATGCGTAGGTTTTAAAGGAGTTCCAAAGGAAGAGTATCCAAGCATCACTTTCATATTTTGGGAGGTATATCTCCATACTCATAGTAATGTAATGGCATCAATCCTTTCTTTTGGAAATGTACTAGATGGCATGTATATTTTAGTGGAGTTTGTAATAGCTTATTACCAAATGTGGTTGGTTAATAGTTGATATAATACGGATGATGAACCTAGTAAGTTCTATTATGGTTATAAATGATAATGGACTAAGTTTATACTAAAGATGGGTCCTAAGATAGAAAGTTTAAAAAGCTGTCCAGAAATGTACGCAAAAGTAGTATGTTTGAAAAAATCAGCATAAATTCCACAATTAGAATTAAATGGTGAATCTTATATGTATGAACTGGAAATTTTGTCTAGTTTCTTACAAAATAAACGGTGACTGATTTCGAGTTGTATGTAAAAAGTATGAATTTTTATTCGAAGGGAAGTCAGTAAACAGGGCAGCAGAATTTCAAAAAATTTTGGGCTGTGACGAGAATGTAGGAATTTATTTGAATTTTTATGTAATGAGTTTGGACTAATAATTTATATGATTAGAAAGCTTAATAAATCTAGTTTAATTATGAAATTTCAAAATGAACTTTTGATATCTATAAAAAAATTTATAAATTTTTAAGCAAGGTAGTGCAGGCTGCCAGTTTTTCTATATTAAGAAATTTTAAGGTTTAAAATTTGTTAGTAACATCACTGACTCGTATTTGGTGATAAATACGGGAAAAGGGATGTTACATGTACCTGTTTTCGATAGATGATGTTCGCTAATGCTCCTTATTCCCAACGATTCTCTTTTCCTACGCGTAAAACATTCACATGCTAAGTATAACTTAGTGAGGCAAGATAAAATAATTTAAAATATTTCACTGTAAAGAAATAATATAATCAATCGCTCGGAATCTCACATCGAGCGGGGCTCAGAATCTCACATCGAGCAAGTATCATCACCCGAAATCTCACATCCGATGGCCTTCATTTCATCACTCAGAATCTCACATCGAGTGGCCCTTATGTGTTGCAACACTCGCTCACTGGTATTCGAATCCCACCAAAAAAAGACACGTAACCAAACAGGTGCCCTACCTGGCACGTGACCATACATGATCCACCACGGATCCATACAAGTGCCCTACCTGGCACACAATCATCATTCGTAGGGGCGTGTGACGGCTGCTTCTGGCGACCATATTTCACCGGCCGACTGTTCTCGAGCCGGTAAACTCAATGGTGTCCTCCGTTTCTTGATTCGAGCCCTCTAACCCCCATTGAATTACGCAGTCCAAAGCTTCCTCTCTCTCACCTTCTCTCACAACAATTCTGACGGCAATGATGCTGGTATCGACGGACTCGTCTCGGCGAGATGAACACAATGACAATGGGGGTGTCACGATCAGACGGCTAGATCTCCATAGATCGGAATTTAAAATTTCATCTCAACTTTTTCTCTCTTTTCTCTCTCTCCCACCATTCTTATCTTTTTTCTTTTCTCTCTCCTTCATCCTTTCCTTCCTCTCTTTTCAACCACCCACTCCCTATTTAAAATTCAAACTATTCTTATTTTCTTTTTCCCTTTTTCTTACTTTTCTTTTATTCTTTCTTTTTATTCCACCAAATAATTAATAAACCTCAACTATCTTTTACCATAAAGCCTAAAGTCAAATTCTTGATTGGGCCCTCAACCAGAGGCCCAATACCCGGTCTAAAACCCGATTTGCTAACTTGAAATTCGGGTCATTACAATAGCACCAAAGAAATGAAGACGGCACCAAAGAAATGAAACAGGGAAAATTCAGCATGGGAAATATCCATGTTTCTGAAAAGAATAATATTGACATTTGAAGTCATGAAACTTTGAAGGAACAAAAGAAATGAAGACAGCACCAAAGAAACGAAAATGCTTAGAATGGAAATCCTTTACACAGTATTTTCTTTGAGGATTTGGCCAATGGCTTGAGACCTTTGGCATGGTTGTAGAACTCCAACAGTTCAGTGGCCAAATCTTGTGGATGACATCTAACAAACACATTCAAGAATCGATTTTCTGTCACCCTCAGTGCCCTCAACATGATTTATCCATTAACCTGGGGATGAAGGTCCATTTCTTTTATCTCCGAGCCAATAGTACCCGCGGCCTCAATATAGCTTCCAGATTGCAGAACGGCAAAAATGGGTGCTCAAGCACAACTTTTGGAGACAACTTCATCGTGCCCAAGACAAAAGTCATGTTCCTTTGAACTTTATCAACTCAGAGTGTCAAAATAAGGGGAGAACGTCCAAAGAGACTCCAAATCTCCTCCTCCGACCAAATTTCTCGAAGTTTGTCACCTTCTCACGTAGAGTCTCGATCCGCGATATGCCGATGAGTGAAACCACATACTTGTACATTTTGGAGTCATTTGAAATCCCTGTTTTCTGTATATATTCCATCTTCTCCTCGTTAAAAGAAGTCCTTGGAATCAATGAAGGTAAATTGTACTGTTATTGAATTTCTAATTTATTCTGCCATGAGCTCTTATACACTTCATTACTTATTTGCAATTTACTTCTTGGCACTTATTTTTTAAATAATAATAGGTAAATTGTACTGTTAGTCATTGAATTTTAAGGTCTCGTTTGTTTTGATTATTAAGTTTTTGATTTTTTATTTTATTAATAATTTAAAAGTGATTATAAATTAGTATTTATTCATACATATTCTTAATACACATAACTAAATAAAGCAATTTGGTAAAGTTTTAAAAATTGATTTTGTTATTAAAATTTTCAAATCAAAATTTTTAATCATTGAATTATTAAATCATTAATTGATAAATAATAGTGTTATTTTTATTTTGAGCATACACAGATGTAAATATAAGAAAGTACTATTATTTATTGATTTTTTTGATGTGACATTTTTTCTTTTCTTTCCCTTTCCCACATCATCTTCATTGAACTTGTACAAAATTTGCATTCCACTATTTAAACAATTTCATAACTAAAATCTAATTATTTTTATACATATTTTCATTTGTTTAATATTTTATTTTCATACATTACTATTTAATTTATTTATATTACCAATTTTTCTAACAATATAACCATTATTCATAACTTTACCAAAATATTAACACTAGCATTTTAATACACAATTTTCTCCCACTTCACCGTATTTGTTATTCTATTTAAAAGGATAATATTTGATACACAACCTGAGTAAAAAATTACACAATCCTTCCTTAAATCTAAATTTTTGACCCTGAAATTTATTCATAAGCTCTAGCTTTATATCTTAAATTTTAAACCTAATAACCTAAACTATTAAACCCTAAACTAATCTCATAAGCCTAAATTTAACAAGCTAGTATAAACTAAAATTTACCTAACGTGTGTATAATTTTTTTCATCATTTCAAAAAATATATATTTTTACTAAACTTTCTATTCTTCCACAAACTAAATTAAACATTTACTTCACGTATTAAAACCATTTTAATCTGCCACAATTATATTTTTATATAACATTTTTTAATATTTCTAATTTATACCTAATTTGTTATCATTTTACCAATTATTCTACATATATACTGAATTTTAAACATGAATAACATATCTGGTTACCCATTGCCACATAAAGGAGTGGCTGAGAAGCTTTCCGTAAAGAGTGTTCACCATGAATGGAAGATTCTTAATAACGGTAAGTTAGTATACGATTAACAAACGGCTAGATGTTAGAGTTGTAGATGGAAAAACTTTTGATTTTTACCGTTAGATTTAAATTCTCATAAAAAATACATGAAAACGGGTAAAAATTGTTGTCGATAAATTTCGGAACTTAGTAAGTAGTATCGAAACTTTATGGGGATACATTCGTGTTGCGACATCAAATGTTACAATAAGGCATAAGATTCGGAATTCTGAGATATGTACCGGAACCAGTAGATAAAAGTTTAAACTTAAATTGTAGTAAAATTTGTGACAATTAATGTTGGCAAAAGATGTCTTAGAATTTGATATTGAGTACCGAAACTCTCATATGTGAGTAACATTTTAGGGTTAACGCATAACAGTTTATGTTTTTCTCTAGATATCGAAACTTTTATACATGTACTGGAACCTGTAGAAAACTTGTAAACTAAAAATGTTTAAAATCCCTTTAGCAATACATGTTTCTATAGTATGTTTCGAAACTTAAGTATCAGTACCGTATATTAGCCGACCTCCCAACCGTGAACTAGTTTGAAAAAAAGAGAAATAATATTTATTGTTTATTTTGGATACATATGATATTTAATTTAAAATTTTACTCACTTTTTAATTTTATTTCAAATTTATATTAATTCTTATTTATGTTATAACAAAATACTTTAAGGGATTCTTAAAAAAACACTTTTGGGGAAAATATCTCATGTACTGACTATGAAAACGAAAAATTTTTACAAGCGCCTTAATATTGAGGTTTAGGGATCTAGTTTAGGGTTAGGGTTTTATGGGTTTAAGTGTAGGTGTAATACCCCAATTTTTGGTTAGTGACTAAGTTGCAAAGATTTAAAAGTTGGTGGTTTTAGTTCAGTGACTAAAAAGTAAAAATTCAAAGTTTGGTGACAAAATGAAAAGTTATGAAACATTTAGGGACCAACATGGTATTTTTCTCAATAATTATTTTTATGGCAAAAATGAATAGTTTATCCCGGTATAAGATTTTTTGTGGGAATCGAATTTTTGGTACGAGATTTGCATAAAAAGTTATAAAGGGAATAAGTTTCAGAATTAATTCGGGTGACTATTCGAACTCGGAAAATTACGAAAATTTTATGGGAGTATTAGATAGACTAAAATAAGATGGTGTTAAGTTTTGGGATCGTTTTGATTTGATTTGGATTCGATTCTATACAGTATTTGAGTAAATAGGGGATAATGGCATTTTTGAAAATACCAAGGTTCATTAATGACATTTTGGTCATTTTACCCTTAATTTTTAATTAAAGATGATTATGGAAAAGTGATAAGGTTAGGTGTCAACACCTAATTGGTCATAATAGAGGGGTAAAATGGTAATTTTACTATTGATAGAGATTTTTAAATTGGATTTAAAGGATTAAAGTGCCATTTGTAATGTAAATTAATGATAGAAAAAGCTAGAGAATTCTCTATTCTTTCTCCCTTGGCCGAATTCAACATAGCAAAGGTGAGGAAATCTTTGATTCAATCTTTAGCTTGATCTAGTTGATTTTTGGTTCAAGACATTAAATAGAAAATTGATCTCTATCAAATTCTCTTTCATTTGGTATAATTTTTGAGTAGTTTCCATGTCTATATGTTGAGTTTGGGAATTAGGGTTTATGAAGAACAAGTTGGATTTTCATGTTTTATGGATTCTTTTGATCTAATATGATGTTGTGAGGTTGTTCCAAGCTTGTAAATAGTGAAAATTCCATGAATTATGATGTAGGTTGAAATTGGGAAAATTGAAAAATTAGGGGAAACTCTTACAATTTTTTTTAATTAGAAATGATGTTGGAAGCTTGAATGTGATGTTAGGAGGTTGAATTTATGCTTGAATCAAGTTGGAATTTTTGGTTAAAGTGACCTTTGGTATTCAGCCTCCATGAAAAAAATAAGGGAAAATTTGGAAGAAAAAAAATTCTAATGCTAGGAATGGTGTAAGGATGATTTGGTAAGCTTTGAAATGTTAAATGGACTCATGTGGAAGTTTGTAAAGTGTTGAGGACTAAATTGTATATGTTGGTGAAATTGTTGTAGATCACAATCGTAATCCAAACCGGAGCCGAGCAACTCTAAAGGCAAAGAGGTAATGCAAAAGTGAAGTTGAGTATAAGGGTAAAGCTTTCTAGTGTCAATTTACAAATGGTATCTTTTCAATGATTTTTGAAAAGAACTATGAATGATTTTCGGGTATGAATTGTCCAATGCACTTTTATATAATATTGTGAAATGTTAATATTTTTTGTTATTTTAAATAAGTGAATGGTATATGATAGTGAATGTTTAAAGCCCATTGTATGCATTATGAGATTTTTCTTGGTATAATTGGCATGCCAATGAGGTGGGAGCATAATGAAACAGTGATGTTGTACAAATGTACAACAGTTATAAAGTGAAACAGTGACGCTGTGTACTACAGCTATGACCTAGTGATACAGTGACATTGTATAAGTTTACAACGGTTATTCAGTGATAAAGTGATACAGTGTTTATTTTGGCACAACAAATTAGTTGTTGCCGCACATGTGCATACTCAATAGTGACTCGCATACCATACATTCTCATCTATCTTACATTGGGTTATGATTTTAACTGATAGTGAAGAGTGCAAATTGAAAGTGATATTACGGTTGAACAGTGGTTTATAATCTGAATTGTTTTATTCATATAAACTATTATTTTCAATGTTGTCTTTTGAATTATTTATTACAATGTTTAAATGAATATTAGTTGCCTCACTAAGTTTATACTTAGTGTGTGAGTGTTTCACACGTAGGTAAAAGAACATAAGGAGTAAGGAGCTGCAAGAGAAGACATCATCTATTTTGGAAACGGTATATCAATATTAGTAAGACCTCCCCGATTCCCCTTTTGATATTATTGTCGCGACCATTTTTTTTGAAAATCGGGACGTGTAAAAATAGCTTGACGATCAATCTTTTAGAAAATTATGGTTTTTGGCCATTTTTAGTTTAATCTTGAAAATGTAGGGTTTTTTTATATTAAATCGAATTTTCCTTTATTTATCTTTTAAAAAACGTTTGGAGTCACCATCGATCACTTTGAGGTAGACCGGACACCGAGAAACAAACCAGAGATTATGTCTTAAAAATTGGGTTCGGGAGTCGGTTACGTGTAGGGAAGGATTAGCACCCCTACGAACGCCCGTTATCGGTACCTTTAATTTTATGTGGCATTTTGGCATTTCAAGTAATAATTTGAATTTAATTTATTCCATAATTATTAATTGAATTTAAATTCCGAATGTAGATATCCTTTTATGAGGAAATTTAATTTGTTCAAATACGAGATTAAAAGTACCTCGTTAAGTGGCACCCCTATTCGTACTTAAAAATAAATTTCCAACATAAAAGGTTTTTAATGAATGTTATTTTATTGTCTTGTCAATTTTAAGTTATATTCCTAAAAAGGCTCTAATTAATTTGTTGTTTAAATCTATGAATATTAACTAATTTCACGACTTTTATGTGAAAATGTCAATTTCTTGAACATCTTCCATACATTTTAAGCCCTTAAATTAATCATATTCCCAATTAATTAATCTTTCTAATTAATTAAAGTTCTAGTCCTAATTACGGATCTAACAAATTATTTAATCAATTTTATAAGTGAAAATGTATATCGAATATACACCTTTATGACCAAGGCTGAGATAACACCCCATTGTAAACAATGGAACACCATCTAGATTTGAACCTCATAGATTATATTCGATATACATTTAATTAACTACAATATGTCTTAATTAATTATTTAATTTTAACTAAAAACTAGATTAATATTCTATTATAAGTGTGATTTATATATTAAATATATTCATTAAAATCTATGTTGAGACAACACCCCATTGTAAACAATGGAACACCATCCAAATTAGGATTTTAAATCTTATATTTAATACATTTAATTACTACAATTATATATCCTATTTTAATTATTGAATTCCTAATTAGAGAAGCTACACTTAAAGGCTCTAAACAATTAATTAAACTAAGTGTATTTAGTTATCTAACAAATATACTACATGCTAAATTAAAACATGTAGCAGACATATAATTTAAGGCGATTAAATAAAACAATTAAATAAACAATTAAAATAAAACAAATTGAACATTTAAAAACTGATTTTATTACTATAGGACTAAAATGATAGAATTACAAAACCTAATGCCCTAATACAAAGACCCAAAGGTGACAAAATTGCACAGATTACAAACATTTATGGGGTGAGGGAGACCTAATTGAAAGAAAAACAAAACCTATGAGACAAATTAAGGGGAAATGAGACTAAATTGGAAAGATGCAGAACATTGGGAAAAAACCAAATGATATCCGTATGAAGGGACGCGGATCTTGGAGCCTGACCCGGTTGACATTCGCGGGTCTTTCAAACACGCTGCCAAAACGAAAGCGTTTTGGTTAGGCTATAAAGCCCTCATTTCAAGCCTCAAACCCCATTTCCCATCTGCTTACTCTCTCTCTTACGCCATATTCTCTCGTCACGAACACCTTTCAAACCCAGAAACTACACCCAAGTGGATCGAAACCTATCGATTTTGGGTGAGTTTCATCCATGTTCAACATGAACTGGATGAACTCGCTAAATTTTGGCCACTTCCCGCCATAGACTCCGCCACCTGATCTTGTGCCACCACACTCTGGTGGCCTTCAAGTGTTCGCTGGCCACCGGGATTCGAATCTCGGCTGCCACAAGGCAACGCCGACCGCTCTAGGGTGATTTTCGGTGATCGTCTAAACTTCGGCCGTCCATTTCTTCACTCCGGCCACTAAACCTAATCCTTCGGCTACCACCTCACTTTGGCCGGCCCCCGCAAGGCGATTTTCGGCCGCTGTGAGGCAATTTTTGGCCACCGCCGACCTTCGTTGCTGAACCTCAAAAACCCCCATTTTCCTTTATTTTTCGAACCTTAATCCTAGATCTACCCAGATCCAATAGGATCTACCCACTTCGCCCGGCTAAAACTACCTGAGACCACTATCATCTACTACTCCACCATGACCTAACTCTTCGGCCGCCATCAAAAACTCCGATCTCATTTTATTTATTTTTATTACTATTTTTATATGCGTGTAAACTAATGTTTTGTTTCTATTTTGCAGGAAATTAAATCGGAATGGAAATATACCTTTTCAATGGTGGTTGCGATGGTTCTGACCGATGAGCTTCTCGAGGACTAATAAAATTCCCGGTGGCCGTTCACACTTCAGGCGGTTCGGCTACCCCGAGGTGAGATTCTCTCTCTCCATTAATTATTATTATGAATAGTTTTATTAATTGCTAATCATTGCCATCTGACATTTTCTTTTTCCATATTTATAGGTGGTCAGACTGTTGCGGTCAGCTATGCTAGCTGGTATAGATCAGAGGGAGAAAAACCATTATACATATGATATTGGAACGGGCCAACCAAGGTCTGCCATGTGGCAAGGTTTAGGTGGGAAGAATAGTTTTAGGATATATTTTGTGTTTCTTTGACCGAAAATGGGAGGAAAATGATGTACCAAAATCATATTGGGCTTGTATCTAATGTAATTTGGGCTTTCAACTTGTAATGGACATTTGGGCATGTAACTGCACTTTTCTTGGATATTTGGATGTTTATTTATTTATATTTATTTAACCCGGTCAAAATTCGGGTATAACAGTTGTTCTTCTTATTTTGAAATTCTACATCTTCCAAGGTCTAAAATTACTCTTGTCATTCTTCATCTTCTGAGGTTTGAAGTTGTTCTTCTTATTATGAATTTCTTCGTTCCCCCGTCAAACAATCCATATTTCTGCAAGGGTATCAAACAAACGAGTTCTTCTTATTAGGAACTTTGGATTCTTTGTTGGGCAAATTCTTCTCGTTGCAGACTCCGTCTTTGTTTCGCATTAGGAGTTCTTCATTCTTTGCTGTGTGAACTCTTCCCATTAGAAACTCTATCTTTGCCATGTGAACTCTTCCGATTAGGAGCTCTTCGTTCTTTGGTGGGAATGCTAATTCATCTCCTTTTCTAGAGAAAGACTGAACATGCCACAAGAAAAATATCATTGATTAGTAAGAATTAAACCTAAAGCAATATGTAATATCCCAAATTCTCACTTAAAGCACTGAGATCTTTGGTGTCATTGCTTATTCTGCCTAGGATATCTTGATCTTTCAGTCTAAAGCACGCATGGAATCCCTTATTTTCTCTTCAACTGTTGATCAATTTCTTATGTGCCTGCAAAAGTCAAATTTATCATTGATTGTAAAAATGTGCAATTTAGGTATATCATTAGGACACTTTAAATGCTTCAACAAAAGACGCTGAAACTACAAATCTTCCTCATTTGAGCCTGAAGTTTGTCTATCTTGCTTTTCGATCCGGCAACTTGAACCGTTTCTCTCTTCTTCTTCTTCTTCATCATCATCATATTCTTCTTCTTCTTCTTCTTTATTTCCCCTCTTTTTTTCTTTTTTCTTTCTTATTTTTCTTTTCTTATTTTTCTTATTTTCTTTTTCTTATTCCTCTATTTTTCTTTTTCTTTTTTCTTTTTTTCTCTTTTTTTCTTTTTTCTTTTTTGTTTTTTTTTCTCTTTTCCTTTTCCCTTTTTTTCTCTTTTTCTCTTTTTTTGAAACCATGGGCCCAAATGATTAATATTTCTGCTCAACATGCCCCACCGTCTTATTGCAATAACATTCGAAAAGTTCTTATCATTTCTAAAGGTATTGGTCCGAAGGACTTAACATCAAGCCCGAAGGACTTACTGACGACCCGAAGGATTTAGAATTGTAATGCACTTCATTTCCTGTGCACACAACTATATCACTCCTGAAGGTGATGGCCTGAATGACTTAACATCACGCCCGAAGGACTTACTGATGACCCGAAGAATTTAGAATTGCATTGCACTTCATTTCCTGTGAAAACAATTTCATCACTCCCGAAGGTGATGGCCCGAAGGACTTAACATTGTGCCCGAAGGACTCACTGATGACTCGAAAGATTTAACATCATGCCCGAAGGACTTACTGATGACCCGAAGAATTTAGAATTGTAATGCACTTCCTTTCCTGTGCAAACAATTACATCACTCCCGAAGGTGATGGCCCGAAGGACTTAACATCATGCCATAAGGATTTAACATCATGCCCGAAGGACTTACTGATGACCCGAAGGATTTGAAATTGTAATGCACTTCCTTTCCTGTGCAAACAATTACATCACTCTCGAAGGTGATGGCCCGAAGGACTTAACATCATGCCCGAAGGACTTACTGATGACCCGAATGATTTAACATCATGCCCAAAAGACTTACTGATAACCTGAAGAATTTAGAATTGTAATGCACTTCTTTTCATGTGCACAAAATTAGAAAATCTTTGCTGAAATCCGCTTCTGCAAACGAATTGAAATCTTTGCTGAAATCCGCCTCTGTAAACGGATTGGAATCTTTGTTGAGATCTGCCTCTGTAAACGAATTAAAATCTTTGCTGAGGTCTGCCTCTATAAACGGATTGAAATCTTTGCTATGATCCGCCTCTTCAAACATATTGAAATCTTTGCTGGGATCCGCTTCTTCAAACAAATTGATATCTTTGCTGAGATCCGCCTCTTCAAACGGATTGAAATCTTTGCTGGGATCCGCCTCTTCAAACAGATTGATATCTTTGCTGAGATCTGCCTCTTCAAACGGATTAATATAGTTGCTTCAAAAATATGGTTGAATTATTTGCTAATCTTTGCTGGTTCTACTTTCTCCAATCTGAAGTTATAGATTAAAATCTCTGTCTGTTATTTGCCGATTCTTGTGAATTCCTACAAAAATGTACACAAATGCTTTTGAATGCATGAATTAGTATGCTTCTATCTTATAGATGCCTAACTATATATGATGTATGAATTGTGACAATTGATGATCACTCGGATGAGCTTTAATCTTCTTTGCCTCTCCGTTGAACTTTTTGTTTTGCTTACAACAACAAGATTATTTTCCTTGAATCTTTCTTTGATTGATCTTCTTTCTTGATTTGATCTTCTTTCTTGACTTGATCTTCTTGAGATTTATCTTAAACTTTTATTTTCCTCATGCTCTAACAAATTTTGCCCCAAAATCTTTGTTGTTGCGCTCTTTTCCTTCTTGATCCAATTTTGACTCTTTTTAGTGATCGAATTCTTTCAAACTCTGCAAATCTATTGCCCATTTTGATTTGAACTTTTATGCACCCTGATACCTCACTAATCTCTTTGTTTCTTGCCTTATTCCATAGAATTTTCCCCTCTTTCATCATTTAGGGCGAGTAACTACCTTAAGTCCCTAAACTTTTCAAATCCCTAAACTTTTTATTCTTGCCATCATTGTCATTGTGTCCCCTGATGGATAATTCCTCTTTCTGACCAAAAGACTGTTGAACAGATAAAAGTCTCATACCAGTCATATATTTATCAAGAAAATCTGTCTGTTTGTAAAAATGTCAGATTGCTTATCGGCATTTCAATGAAGGATACTTTTCAAGACCCGAAAAAATTGGGTGTAAATAAAGAAAACAGAATATGATACCCTGGATACCAAGTGCAAGAGCGTTTTTGATTCAACCCTCTTATAGTCCTTTGAATGTTGTGTCGATTTTTTTGAAGTTAAAACTTCGTCGAAATCACTCGGTTCACACCCTATGATTACTGCGTTGCTCGATCTAGTAAAAAACAACTCATTTTCTGTCCTCCTCATTATTTTCCATTCGTAAATATGTTCAAGCTTCTCGAACTTGTTTAACCAGTAGACTGCAAAAATATCATTATAAGAATAAAATTCTATAAGTGCATGCGTGATTCTGATTATTAATAATTATTATTATATTATTATAGACATGTCTTCAAAGATACATCTCTGACGCTTGGGTATTGGACATGTGAAGCATAGCTCCTTATTAGATTTTTCGACATCCCCCACAGCTCCATCAGAGTGTTCCGAGACTTATTTATTTGAATACCTCATCATTTCTCATCTTTTTTCTTTTTCATCTCATTTTCTTGTTTTTTCTTTCTTTTTCTTAACTTTTTCTTTCTTTTTCTTTCTTCACTTTTTCTTTTCTTTTTTTTTCTTTTTTCCCTTTTCTTTTTTTTTTCTTTCATTTTCTTTTTCTCTCTTATTGTGTTTTTTAAGGTATAGAAAACTACACTTAGAACTTCAATTTCAAGCAACTCTACTTGGTTAAAATCGTCTAGTCCACTTCACTATTTATGAATTTCAAGGATTTATCATCGAACATCATCAAAGGCGTAGTGATCTAACCTTTTCTTGCCTTGCTGACCAGAGTAGACTGAGAAACAAACTTCACTTTATCGTCTTCACAACATCCAAATAATATTTTTGCATCGGAATCAATGTCGCATCTTGCAATTGGCATCTAGAGGCCCATAAGGGTAATAAGAGATATGCATATATTTATTTATCTAAAAAAAATCCTTCCAATGAAAACCAACAAACATGACATATGACCTTAGAAAAAACTTATACTACTTTTGGGCCAGGAGTAGCAGACTTATTTCCAGTGTTATTTCAGCAATGGTCCATGTAGGTTGTAACCACATAATGCAGTAATATGGGTAGCACTGACTTCTTAGAATTCTAGACAATCTTGGAAGCACTCGTCTTGATTCTCTGATTCCTTGACTGGTATAATGGCTTGCCCCACTCATTTCCATTGTTGAACTAATTCTCGTGTCAAGATTCTATTACTGACTAGCTTCTTGATTTACTTCATTAAAGGTCTACACTTCTTGGTAGCATGTCCTGGTACTCCCATATAAAAGTCACAAACATTGTCTGGATCATAGCTATGAGCAAATGGACTTGGCACCACCTTCATTGGCCTAGGAGTGATATGTTGTCCTTCAATAGGTAAGGTAATAGGTCTGAAATAGACACTCCAAATATCTCCAGATTTGCACTTGCTCGAGGAATTTTTCGTGGTCGTTCTGATGAATTGACTGGCCTCTTTCTCTTGCGACTCTAAAAACTTTGAACGCTACACTCATTCATCTCTTTCCCTTATTTTGCATCTTGATATGTACGGTCTTCAAATCTTGATCCGATTTCCCTTGTCGGATCCCTATTTCTATTGCTTCTCTAATCACCATGAGATCACTGAAACTGCACCTTGAATTCCCAAGCATTTCCTCAAAGAAAGGAGATGGAAGAGTTTGATAAAACATAAGTTGAACTTGGGCTGCTAATCCTCGCCACCTCAATGCATAGTCTTCAAAAAATTCACTAGCCTTCATATTCACGTTCTGCAGAAAATTGCGATCTAGAGCCAGGTCTATAACATACTTGTATTGCCCCAAAAATGCTTTAGCCAAATCTACCCATGATCGAATATGCTCTTGACTTAATCTGTTGTACCACACTGCAGCAGGTCTAGCTAGACTATCATGAAAATAGTGGATCAACGATTTATCATAATCCAAATACCCTTCCATTTTTTCTACAGAACATTGCCAAGTGGATTTTAGGACAGCTGGAACCATCATACTTCTCAAAATTGGGGACTTTAGATTGAGACAGAATAACAAGATCAGGGACTAGACATAATTCTTTTGCATCAAATTTAGGATTATCGACGCCTTTCCTTTCCTTGATCTATTACTCAAGTTTGGCATAACGATCTTTCAGATGCTCAAGTCTTGACCCCCAGAATAATAGGCTTTGCAAGCCCTGTCTCTATGCTTAGGTTAGATGCCCCAAGATAAATTGTCAAACATGGTGTAGCAGTGTAGTTCTTCGTATTTTGCTGATGCTTGGTCATCCATTCTTGCAACCCTTTCTGTGTCTGTTCAATTCTACCCATGTCTCCTTCCATGATAACAGATTCTCAGACTTTCACTAATTCCCAGATTGCTTCTGTTGAAACTCTGTCTATTCAAGATCATGAATGTTAATGCCATGTCATTGCATGATAATGTTATATTGATAAATATGCAATGCATGAATGTATGAATGCATGAGGTATTGATTCTAAAAGTGATCATCATAGAACAACTTTCAGTGAAGTAAAAGGATTCAATACATCAGATATTAGATACTACAGATATAGGTGAGCTTTAACTCCCAACTTTCTTATTTCCTCTAAGAGCCAAGTCAGCTTCCCTCCATGATCTAATGCTGGATCATTATTCTGACTCAGTTCCATTGCTACATCGGCTAAATCCGCCACTTGTTGAGCAACTTCTTTTGCCTGAATAATAGCATCTTTCATGTCGTTGTCCCTTTCTCAAATCTTATTCTTGAACTCTGAAACTGGGTATATCGTTTTTCCTCACTTTTCTGACAGTCTTTCTTTACATCGTCAACAAGAGCTTTGTACATCAGCGTAAGCTTGAGACATTCGTCTACCTTCTTCTTTAGTATTTCGTTTTCAGCTTGACTGTCATTCAGCTTGATAGCATTATCCTCGTACATCTGCATGTATATTTTTTTCATCTCGCGTTTAGCTTCACTAACCCTTAGATCGTCCATAAAAGTATTGCGTTGTAGCTCCATTGCCTGTAGATCACATGAAAGTGTATCGACTCTACCTTCACTTGCCTCAAAACTTTTTTTCCAGTATTCGGCTTCATGTTTCAGCTCTTTAATTCTTTCCTTCGACTGTTCCAGAGTTTCACCCAAACCAACATTCTTGAGCATCGAACAAAGCTCATGATAATTGAACTATAAGTTTCTCAGCTCCTCATTCGGATCATCTTTCTTTTGCTTTAATTTTCTCATTTGAGCTTCATATTCGAACTGATATCCTTCTTTCTGAGTATTGTCATCTTGAGTTTCATATCCATCCATTGAATAGGGTTGATTTTTTGTTCCAAATTTCCACTTTCCAAATTTCAAGAGAGCTTGAACTCGACGTTTGAAAGAGAGAAAATCCTCAATAGAATGTCGTTGGATTCCATCGTGAAATTCACAGTGTGCATTAGCGTCGTACCATTTTGGATACGGAGGTTGCAAAGGTGCAAGAAATACTGGGGACACCAATCGGGCCTTTAACAATTGAGGATACAATTCTTTATATGAATTGGATCAAAATGATGTTTGTGATATTCTGTCTTCTGATAATTGGTTGAGGGAATGATAGAATTTGAACTCTGCCTTGGACCTTTACTTGATTCTGATTGGCTTGTATTTTCCTTCATTTTTGTATCTCCAAGTGCTTCATTAATTGTCGGGCTTTTGGGAAATTTGGGTCTTTCGTCTTCAAAACTCAACATGCCTTCTCTGATAATATTTTCAATCTTGCTCTTCAAAGCTTCGCAATTCTCAGTAGTATGATCTAAACTTCCTTGATGGTAATCACATGCTGTACTATTTCCATAACCCCCGGGTGATGAAGGCACTGCAAACTTAAACGGGGCTCAGGCCTCAAGATTTTTCTCTATCAGTATCGAAATCAGTTCTGTATATGTCATTAGGATTGAATTAAAAGATCATCTATCCTTCTTTCTTTCTTGCATTTCTCTCTGGCACGTCATTACTTTATTGGGATTTGGCTTAATTACACCTTCAGTTGGTTTATTGTTGTGAATTGTATCGACGCGCCAACTCGACTGTTTATTCCAGTACTGTTTTTTGTTTACTTCTCCTTTCAGTTCAGTATTCCCCTTTTCTTTGGTCATAGCCGTCATCATAGTCATCATCTCAGCCATTTGTCTTTTCAGCTCTTGAATCTCATTCTTGTCAGCACCAACACTAACAAAACCAGATGTGTAACACTTGGATGAACTGTCCTTCATTCTTTCTGATGCTTGACCAGAATATTGTTTCATACTTGCACTCTCTTCTATCGACCTATGAATCCTCTTATTCATCATGATCGTCTTCTAATGACAACTACCTTTGAATCAATACCTCTATGTAATAATGATATGATGTAAAGTAATACAAAACAAAAGAAAAGAAATAAGTTAGTAACGTGAAATAATCTTGAAGGCAAAATTAAATTAAATACATACAAAAAGACAAGTTATATTGAACAAAGAGAATATCCAGAGAAACGTATTTAAATTTACAGCACCTGACCTAGGTTCTCGTCTGGCTCAAGCAAGGTAAGCAACACGCAATACAATATTTTAAACAAAAAAGCAATGTAATATTTAAATGTTGTAATGTAAGAATGCACGAGGTATCGATTTCAAGAACTAGTCATTAGTACAACGCCTATCTAACTAAAGGGTCGAATACAGAGAAAAGGCAATATGTCACTAGCTCTAACCCTTTTGGGTTGATCACTTTGTTCAGCCTCTGAGTCATCATCTGTACTGGCTCGGTGTCAATATCAGAGTGTTGTTACAGGTTCATAACCTCATCGAATAAAATCTGCACATGTCATGCAATCCCCGCACTTGGTTCTTAAAGTTTATCTATTCACAACTCTGTTTCTAGATAGCATGAGTTACTGCCCTAGCTTGACCTTCAGTGTTTTATCTTCCATTGTAGTATCTCTTTGAAACTCATGAGCTGATCTTTCAATTGTTATACTTCGTTTTCTAATTCTGCCACTTTTCTAAACTCCTCATTTTTGTTAAAAATCATCATTTCCCCTAATTATGGTATCCCTTAGATATCGCCTTTGAGTTCAAAGCTCTCAATTCTTCCTTGGGTTCTTTTCTGTCAGCAACGACCCTTGAATGCCCTTCAATCTATTCGTCTTGAATACCCCTTCAATTTATTCGTCCTCTGGTTATCACAGTTCTTCAGATATTGCGACTTGTTTATCTTTATAACTGCCACTGACCCTATCTTGCACCCTGAACTATTGTTAAGACTTGTATGGACCTTATGCTTTTTGACTCTCTAGAGCAGTGTAACAAAACCTCGTATTTCTTTACTGCTGGTGTCACATGTATCCTCTTCACAAGCGAATAATTATACCGAGCTTCATAAACGGGTTCTGCCCCTAAACAACTCCTTATTCATTTAACTATCTGACAACAACGCTATATTTAAAAAAATTTATTAAAAATGACTCTTCATATTCTTGTCTTATGGTTCTCAAGTTAAACTTGGCTCTGGTAAAACTTCATATCGTTCAGAAATTTCTGGTACAATCTTGCGTTACTGACATCTAGACTCCACAGATATTATCTTTGTGCTTGTAGTGAGTCTTCTTGAATCCAGTCCTTAGTGACATATTATCCCCCACTTGTCTATCGGACCCTTCAGCTCTTATGGCCACTGCCTACTCGACTAATTCTCGAACCGATACTTTTCATGAATACATTGTAACAAAATACAGAAAACAAAACAAAAAAATTGTGTCAGTATGGTGAAGTAATATTGTAAGCAAAAATAATTATTACAGGTAAAACCATTTACATTGCGTAAAATTAACCAGAGAATAGTTTATTTTGCACACAAATATAACCAGAGAAATAAATTTAAATCAGCAGCACCCCGTCCTAGGTTCCTATCTGGCTCTAGTGGGGTAGGCTTCTATTACAGCATGTGGTTTTGATCTAGACTCTGGGTACCCGAACTGTCGTTACCGGACTGGTAAGACATCGATTTGGGAGTATACGGCCCCTTATAGCAGAGGCGTAACCTCACGGTGTATAAGGTTGGTATACTGGAAGGAGGACAAAACCCGATCACGGAGCTGAATAACTCACGTAAGATCATGCCTCACTCTCACTTAAAGGTGAAAATCCCGGGTGGAAGGCTTATGCATGAATGACGATTTATATCACACAAGAAAAAGCTACCTGCATTTTTCCAGAAAATTCATCCAATAATTATAGGAAAAATTAGATTCAAATTACTGTCCAAAATGCCAAAATGCCACGTGAAATTAATTAGGCTCGACTCTCGGTTTTTTATCCCTAGCGGAGTCACCAAGCTATCGCGGCCATTTTTTTGAAAATTGGGACGTGTAAAAATAGCTTGACGATCGATCTTTTAGAAAATTAGGGTTTTTGGCCATTTTTAATTTAATCTTGAAATTTTAGGGTTTTTATATTAAATCGAATTTTCCTTTATTTATCTTTTAAAAAACGTTTGGAGTTGCCACCGATCACTTCGAGGTAGACCGGACGCCGGACAACAAACCAGAGATTTTGTCTTAAAAATTGGGTTCAAGAGTCGGTTACATGTAGGGAAGGATTAGCACCCCTACGAACGCCCGTTATCGGTACATTTAATTTTATGTGTCATTTTGGCATTTCGAATAATAATTTGAATTTAATTTATTCCATAATTATTAATTCAATTTAAATTCCAAATGCAGATATCCTTTTATAAGGAAATTCATTTTGTTCGAATACGAGATTAAAAGCACCCGTTAAGTGGCACCCCTATTCGTATTTAAAAATGAATTTCCAACATAAAAGGTTTTTAATGAATGTTATTTTATTGTTTTGTCAATTTTAAGTTCTATTCCTAAAAAAACTCTAATTAATTGGTTGTTTAAATCTATGAATATTAATTAATTTAATGACTTGAACATCTTCCATACATTTTAAGCCCTTAAATTAATCATATTCCCAATTAATTAATCTTTCTAATTAATTAAAGTTCTAGTCCTAATTACGGCTCTAACAAATTATTTAATCAATTTTATAAGTAAAAATGTATATCGAATATACACCTTTATGACCAAGGCTGAGATAACACCCCATTGTAAACAATGGAACACCATCTAGATTTGAACCTCATAGATTCTATTCGATATACATTTAATTAACTATAATATGTCTTAATTAATTATTTAATTTTAACTAAAAACTAGATTAATATTCTATTATAAGTGTGATTTATATAGTAAATATATTCATTAAAATCTATGTTGAGACAACACCCCATTGTAAACAATGGAACACCATCCAAATTAGGATTTTAAATCTTATATTTAATACATTTAATTACTACATTTATATATCCTATTTTAATTATTGAATTCCTAATTAGAGAAGCTACACTTAAAGGCTCTAAACAATTAATTAAACTAAGTGTATTTAGTTATCTAACAAATATACTACATGCTAAATTAAAACATGTAGCAAACATATAATTTAAGGCGATTAAATAAAACAATTAAATAAACAATTAAAATAAAACAAATTGAACATTTGAAAACTGATTTTATTACTATAGGACTAAAATGATAGAATTACAAAACCTAATGCCCTAATACAAAGACCCAAAGGTGACCAAATTGCACAGATTACAAATCCAGGGAAACATTTATGGGGTGAGGGAGACCTAATTGAAAGAAAAACAAAACCTATGAGACAAATTAAGGGGAAATGGGACTAAATTGGAAAGATGCAGAACATTGGGAAAAAACCAAATGATATCCGTATGAAGGGATGCAGATCTTGGAGCTTGACCCGGTTAACCTTCGTGGGTCTCCCAAACACGCTGCCAAAATGACAGCGTTTTGGTTAGGCTATAAAGCCCTCATTTCAAGCCTCAGACCTCATTTCCCATCTGTTTACTCTCTCTTACCCCATATTCTCTCGTCACGAACACCTTTCAAACCCAGAAATTACACCCAAGTGGATCAAAACCCATCGATTTTGGATGAGTTTCATCCAAGTTCAACATGAACTGGATGAACTCACTAAATTCCTGCCACTTTCCACCACAGACTCCGCCACTTGATCTTGTGCCACCACACTCTGTTGGCCTTCAGGTGTTCGCCGGCCACCGAGATTCGAATCCCGGCCGCCACAAGGTGACGTCGATCGCCCTAGGGCAATTTTCGGTGATCTTCTAAACTCCGGTCGTCCATGTCCTCACTCCGGCCACTAAACCTAATCCTTCAGCCACCGTCTCACTTTGGCAGGCCACCGCAAGGCGATTTCCAGCCGCCGTAAGGCAATTTCCAGCCACCGCCGTTGCCAAACCTCAAAAACCCATTTTTCTCCATTTTGCAAACCTTAATCCTAGATCTAACTAGATCCAATAGGATCTACCCACTTCGCCCGGCTAAAACTACCCGAGACCACTATCATCTTCAACTCCACCGTGACCTAACTCTCCGGCCACCATAAAAAACTTTGATCTCATTTTATTTATTTTTATTACTGTTTTTATATGCGTGTAAACTAATGTTTTGTTTCTGTTTTCTAGGAAATTAAATCGGAAGGGAAATATACCTTTTCAATGGTGGCCGCAACGGTTCTGACCGATGAGCTTCACGACGGCCGTTCACACTTTAGGCGGTTCGGCTACCCCGAGGTAAGATTCTCTCTCTCCATTAATTATTATTATTATTATTAGTTTTATTAATTGCTAATCATTTCCAACTGACATTTTCTCTTTCCATATTTATAGGTGGTCAGACTGTTGAGGTCAGCTATGCCAGCTGGGTACAAATCAGGGGGAGAAAAACCATTATACATGTGATATTGGAATGGGCCAACCAGGGACTGCCACGTCGCAAGGTTTAGGCTGGAATAATAGTTTTAGGCTATATTTTGTGTTTCTTTGACTGAAAATAGGAGGAAAATGATGTACCAAAATTAGATTGGGCTTGTATCTATTGTAATTTTGGCTTTCAACTTGTAATGGACATTTGGGCATGTAACTGGACATTTATTGGATATTTGGACGTTTATTTATTTATTTATATTTATTTATTTAACCCGGTCAAAATTCGGGTATAACAATTATTAGTTGGCATGTATCTTATAAATATTTTGGATTTTTATGATATGAAAATGTTTTGAAGTGGTTGTACTATTAGAAACATGGACATGGATATTTAGAGTGAAAATTATTAGTTAAATATGTTTAAAATCGTATTTTATTAGCTATTTAAATGATTTTTAATTCAGGCAGTTTTATTATTAATATAAATTAGATTGGAACTGCCATGTTGCTGCTTAAAACTAGGTTCAGATTGAACATAGAAATATTAGTTTCAAGTTTTACGCGATTAAATATTCTTTTAGAAAATGATAGATTATTTATATTTGAAAGAAATTTTTTTTACCGATTTTGAAATAAGTGCTATCATACAAGTGTCATGTGACATCTCTAACTCGTATTCAATAACGGATACGGGTGAGGGGTGTTACAATAGGGGTTTATAATTTAGGGTTTATGGTTAGAATGTAGGGTTTAGTTTTTAGGGTAATATGGTTAGAGATTTAGGTTTTAACCTATAAAGCCAAAATTTTAACTATAAATCCCAAATTCAAACTGCACCCCCTAAATTCAAAACTCGTCCAGTAAAACCCCTAAATACTAGACCCTAAATAAAGTCCCTAACCCTAAAGCTAAGGTGCTTATGAAAAAAGTTTTTCACAAGCGCTTGTGCATGGAATAATCACCCTTGCTTTAAAACTTAGTAATACGCTTTTTTGAGTTATTACTTTTGTAGCCAAATATATGTTAACACATAAATTATACTCTTTTTGTCCCACTAAATCTGTCACTTATTAATTTTTTAACATTGACCATAATTATTTTAAATATTTTATTTAATTAAAATTTATATAAAACTACTTGATTGAGAAGATTTTAAAATATATATTTTTCATATTTTTATCAATGACAAATTTTAAATAACAAGAAGTCAAAGTTAAAAAATTAACAAAAAAGTCAAATATGACAATTTAGTGGGACATAAAGAGTAATAATGTTTAACATTTTAATATTTTTAGAGTTAATTGCATCACACATCCATAAACTATAACCTTATTCTAAATTGGTCCCCAAAATTTTTAAGTTCAATTTCATCCTCAAAATTGTGACCCTTATTCTAAATTAGTCTCCAAACTTTTGAATATTTCAGTTTCATCCCCAAACTATGACCCTTATTCTAATTGGATGCCCCAAACTTTTGAACATTCTAATTTCGCCCTAAATTATTATTATAAGCTAATCATGTCCAATTTGGGGATGAAATTGGAATGTTCAAAAGTTTTGGGACTATTTTAGAATGAGGGTCATAATTTAGGGATAAAATTGGAACAGTAAAATTTTTTTAGACCAATTTAGACAAGAAGCCATAATTTGGGGATGAAATAGAAACATTTAAAAGTTTAGAAACTAATTTAAAATGATGGTCATAGTTTGAGGACATGTGATACAATTAACTCTATTTTTTATAAGTGAAGATTTTAATTGTTAGGGAAAATATTCTATACATCAACGTCGGTGAAAAAACTTGTTTCCACAAATGTTTAAAGGTTATGGTTTAGAGTTATGGTTAAGTTTTAAGGTTTGAGAATAGATTTTATGGTTTAAAGTTTAGTGTTTATGAGTTAGGGTCTAAGAACCCTCAAAGGAACATGTGATAGCTTTAGAAGTTCGCTTGCGAAAAAAACTTTTCACTGATGGTGCATCGAGTAATTACCCTAATAGTTAAGGGTAATTATTTGATGCACCGGCAGTGCAACATTTTTTCCCACAAACATAACTAATTTCACTCTAAAAATTAAAATCTTAAATCTAAACCTAAAACCTTGAATTCATAACCCTTACCATAACTCCTAACCTCTAAAACCTAAATTATAACCATATGTCATAGATTTTAAACCTACAATCTAACTCTTAAACCCTAAATTAGACCCGCCTATAGAGAATAAAATTTTCACCCTATGCCAGAAATATTTTTTTAATAATTAATATTTTTTATATTTATATTTCCAGAACTAATAAAAATACGCATAAATGCAAATTTGGAAAGGGTCATTTGACGCATTGTGTAGCATTATTTTTAAAAAGGCAATCTGGAGAGTAAACAAATCGATCAGCAAGCAACTACCTTTATTGAATCTGTCAGGAAAAGACTACCAGTTAGCAGGACTGGAATTACTCACATTACCTTGCCAAAAAAAAAAACCAAAAATAAATATAAAACAGATCACTTCTTTACTACTTTAGCATCTTGATCTATAGTTTTCCCTCAGGATATCATGGTTCAGCCATGGTTTTTTCCATGCACTCTATTCTTCTTCTTCTTGTTTTCCTCCTCTTATGTTTTGGCTTCATCTGAACCTTCACCTTCTCCCATGGAAATGTCGCATTCTCATTTATCAGCATCTTCGAAAGTGAAAGTTGTGAAGGCCATTGTTGCAACTGCTGCAACTACACTAGTTATTGCTTTGATTGTCTTCTTCTTTTTCAGAAAGATTGGAAGATGGAGATGGTGGAAGAGAGGTAAGTATGAATCAAGCTTCCGTCGAGAAGCAGTGGTGATCCACGATGAGTTCATGAAGTATGGTGAAAAAGTGAAAGGATTGGTGGTTGAAGAAAACGGGAGAGATGTCCTTTGTATGACAAAACTTGATGATCGACGACTAAAGAATGAATTCCCAAAGGTCATGTTCAATCCCAGCTACGAAGAAGATGAAGGAGAAAAGAGGATGGATACTACGGTTGAGAGATCAAAAAACTCTAAATCTCAAGAGGATTTTCAGTTCCTCGATCAGCCATCTGATGTGATTCTGCCTCCAGTTTCAACAACACTACCGCCAGAACCATCGCCGGCAATGGTTTCGAATAAGAAAACAACACCCAACCCTCCTCCACCTCCATCAATAACGCCACCTGCACCTCCTGCACCACTAAACCAGGCCAGAACAAATTCTGCAGCGCCACCCCCACCGCCAGCAGCAGGCATCTCTGTTCCAGTATTAAAACCCCCAACAGCACCAAGAGGTACAGCAACAGCAAACAACAGGGATCGGCCGAACACGTCGCCTGAGAACCGAAGAGGGGCTGGCTTTGGCCAGCTGAAGCTCAGGCCTCTGCACTGGGATAAGGTTATAGCTGATTCTGACCATTCCATGGTTTGGGATCAGATCAAAGATGGATCTCTAAGGTAATTATATTGTCTTAAAAACACATACGATACGAGTACATGCTTATTGTTTCATTGTCTTGATTTTACTGATTGTTATTCTATCTTCAGATTTGATGATGAGCTAATAGAAACTTTGTTCGGGTACACTACGGCCAATCGCAAATCACCGGACAGTAATAACATATCGTCAACTTCAGGTAGTTCCGGTAACACCCCGACGGCTCAGATTTTCATCGTTGAGCCCCGGAAGTCTCAGAACAGTGCAATAGTGTTGAAATCTCCTGGGATATCTCGGACGGAAATTATCGGTGCCCTCAGCGAAGGCCAGGGACTCAGCGCTGAGGTCCTCGAGAAACTAACCAAGATTGCTCCCACCCGTTAAGAAGAAGCTAAAATCCTCCATTTCAATGGCAACCCCCGGAGACTTCCAGATGCGGAATCATTCTTTTATCATGTCCTGAAAGCTGTTCCCTCAGCGTTTGTACGTATCAAGGTAATGCTTTTCAGATCAAATTACGATTCGGAGTTGCAGAACCTCAAGGAATCCTTGCAAACACTTGAGTCGGCCTGCAAGGAGCTGAGAAACCGGGGACTGTTCTTAAAACTCCTGGAGGCTATCCTGAAAGCTGGTAACAGGATTAATGTCGGAACAGCAAGAGGAAATGCACTGGGTTTCAATCTTACTGCCCTTCAAAAACTCTCTGATGTCAAAAGCACCAACGGAAAGACCACACTTCTTCACTTTGTCGTCGAACAAGTTGCTCGGTCCGAGGGTAGGCGACATACCATGAACATGATTTTCTGCACCAATGGTGATGTGAAATCAGACAACCTGATGCCAGAAGAGAAAGACCGAGAATATTTGATGCTAGGTTTACCAGCATTAGCAACCTTGGGGTCTGAATTTTCCAATGTAAAGACAGCAGCCACCATAGAATACGAGAGTTTCATCAACCTGTGCTCCAACCTGACAAGCCGTGTTGCAGAAAGCAAGCAACTTCTACCACTCTGCGGCCACAGTCAGGAAACTGGTTTTGTAATGGAAATGAAAGGGTTCTTAGAGGAATGTGAAGATGAGCTGAAGGTGGTTCGAGAGGAACAAACAAGGGTCATGGAACTGGTGAAGAAGACAACAGATTATTACCAAGCGGGAGCATCCAAATTAAGAGGAGCAAATCCGCTTCAACTCTTTGTTATTGTTAAAGATTTTCTGGACATGGTTGACCGAGTACGTGCAGACATTACAAGAAAACTGCAGCTTACGAATGGAACACACAGTGCAGGATCATCGCCACCGCCAACACCCTCTAGGAGGAATCCCCTTAAATTAATAAATTTTCGTACACAATTCATGTCCTCGGAGATGTCTACGACAACTTCTAGTGAATCAGATGATGATTTCTAAAAAGAGTTTGCTTCTATTCTCTGAATTTGATTAATAAAAAAAGTGAAATTAGAAGTCAAAGTGATTGTAAGGTAATCTTTGGTCATTTGCATAAGAGAATTGGAGGTTTATCAACTTGTATAATCTTCATTTCATTTGGCTGAATTAGGGAAGCTGAAATCTCCCAACAAACACGAACCGTATACAAGACCGGTTGGAGATTCAGGGAACTTATTTTCAAATTCCAGTTCATATATTCCAAATTCAAGCATTTAGTTACGAAAGGCTCACATTCTCCTCATGATCAAGACGAAATTAGAATGGAACCATAAAAAGGAGAACAATGTTTGATTTCATTAATTTTAAAAATGAAAAGTCTAAAATTTTATTAACCGGGAAATGGACTTAGTAATTTATATTTTAGATTAATGAATTCAATATTCACTTTTATATAGATCACAAATCTTTAATTTAATCGAATTATATCATTCAATTTCTTTTATTAAATAGAGATGTATTACATTTCCAAGGTAATAGTCGGGATTCCAACCATACAAGATGTAACCATAAAAGTTGAATGATGCAATTTAATTAAATTAATGGTACGTGATCTAAATAAAAGTGAATATTAAATTTATTAATCTTAAATATAAATTACCCTACTTAATTTCATTAATTTTAAAACTTATCTGCCCTAAAAAATGGGATGTCAATTTTGTTCGAATTCAATCCGAAGGAAAAAACTTGAATCTGAATCTGAAAATTTTTTGAGTCCTAATATGAGGCGACTTAGATATGGACCTTGTTATGGTCCAATTCGAGCCCAAAGCATATGAACGTCAACATTTTGAAAGTTAATCCGATCTTGCCCTAAAAACTATTTATTTTTATATAAAAAGCAACTTTGTCGCCTTATCTTCAAATATTGTTTTCTAATATTGTGGGCGACTAAACTGAAGTTTTAAGATCAAGTCAAGCTCCAATCATGTCCGTCTTTTATTCTTCTTAAAAAAAAGACATTTGTTTTATTTGCCACCTTAAAAAAAGTGAAAAAGTTAATCAGATTTCGAATTTTTGGACCTGGATTCAGATTTTAGATATTCTACGTGGATCATACTCGAACTTGGTGTATTCAGACTTGGATTCGAACTAGAGGTCTGATTGTTTATCAGATTTGATTCAGAGTTTATAGAGTTCGATCCATTGTCATCCCTACTAAAAAATAACTAAATCAAAAAAAAAAATTAAAACAACTTTCTTTCATTGATTTCAAAATTATAATAATCTAAAACTACAATCAAACCATCCAAAGCCCCTCTCACATTTGCCGTAGCTTCGTCCCATGACAAAGAATTTCACCTTGTAAACGATCAAAGCTCATCGCTAGTGGAATTCGACAATCGTTATATTAACACAATAAATTGTGACTTAGCCTATACCTTCAACCACTCAACCACATTCTTTACTTCAACACCCTCTTTCAAGACATTGATGGTTGAAATCAATGAATGAAAGCAGGCATCAATTTATAATCTCTGGACAAGCAGCTGGGGTTATTTAATGGTGGTTGAATACTGTTGTTTGTTTATTCATTTGCTTTAATTCAATGCCAGAAACCATATCGATGCATTGTCAAAATCTGCTAGCATTTGTTAGTACAACTTTGGTAATTTATTAGAGCATTAGCAGATTTTTAGTGATAGGAAACATGAAATGAAGCTACTGAATGACAGAAAGAAGAATTGATATGCAGAACAGCAGAAGAAAGTAAAACTAACTCAACATTGTTAATTAACTGAGAGGATTTCCATAATCAAAGACTAGACTTGCCCAATACAAAGCTGGGTACTTATAACAGCCCAAATAACCAACATGTAACTACCAAGCCCAATTCGGTTACATCAACCCAAATTGATTACATTAGCATCTGTTATATCAGACTTGGCAGCTCATATATTGAGGGTTAAGGTCAGCCTCGGATCTAGAAAAAATTTTGAGGGTGTGCACTACATATATTGATAACACAAATTTTTTTGAACAATTTCTGCCTAGGGAAAGGGAGAATTGCTCCTAATGGGTTTAGAACCCACAACCTAGAGGAGAGGGAAGGGTGTCAATTTAGAGCTTTAATCACTTGCTCTAAAGATTGTTGACTAATAACACAAAATTTTTGAAGATAAAAATACTAATAATATTTTGATTATAATAAAGTCTTACAAAAACTACAACTAAAAATAAATTTTACAATTGTTCACTTTTAAACCTCATTTTTGTGATATCGTATGATCTTTTCATTATCTACATTATCAAACATATCTTTCTCAATAAAAGTAACTAAGAAATCATTCAACCATTCACCTGTCATACGGTTGCGTAGTCGATTCTTTTTAAAGTGCATCGCAGAGAATGTTCTTTCATTGTTGCAATTGCAACCGGCAGGGCCGTTCCTGAGATTTTAGTGGCCCTAGGGCGAACCTAAAAATTGGACCTTAAATTAGGGATTCAGTTGCAGGTATCTCAGTTGTGAAAATTTTTAATAACATATGCTATTGTGGATATAATGGTTGCAGGTATTGTGGTTTTGGATGGTGTCTCTACCGCTACATAACGATATCTGTTGCGGTTACATACCCCTATTTAAATACATGTCTATAATATCAAGTATTGAAAAAAATAAATTTTAATAGTATGCTCATAATAATAAATAGTACAAAAAATAGGTCCTCTAATAACAAGTATTAAAAAAAAATAATTTTAGTATTTATTATTACGAGCATACTCTTAAAAATTAAATTATTTTTAAAACTCATTATAAGGGGCCTGATTTCCCCCCAATATTTATTAATATGAGCATACTCTTACGATTTAATTTTTTTAATACTTGTTATTGGGGTCCTCGAAACTTATCCAGCTATATATATGTGTGTGTTTATCACTGGGTTCTTTTTTTCATCAACCCGTAAGAGTTAAGAACTATATTTTTAATTTTTTAGGCGTGGGCCCTGGGCAGGGTGGGGACCCTAGGCGGGCACCCCTATTGCCCTGGCCTAGGGACGGCCCTGGCAACTAGTAGAAACAAAGCCAACTTTAAAAGTAAATACACAAGTGGGTACACAACATGCTTTATTGTCTCAACCATTTTTTAGATAAATCAAAAAGTCTTTTTAGATCACAATATCTTTTATTTGAACAAACATCGACAATATAATTCTCAAGCTGACAATCAAACAACATAAGGTCTCATGTAGAAATTCATAAGGATAAAAATAGGTAAGGCGAATCAAGTTTTTCTTATCAAAATAAATATACAACTCTCTTTGACTCAAGTAAGCCACACAAAAAGTAACTATGTACTTATCTAAAAAAATAATTATTATGTTCTTGGAGTTGTTTATCAATCACATGATAAAATAATTCAACTTGAAAATATGTAAATTTGAAACTTCGTGGACTTTTCTCCTAGACCTCCCTGAAACAACAACTACATCTTTTATCTTTGGAACCTCCATGTCATTCTTTTCACAAAACAAAGAAACTTTTTCAAGTAAAGGTTGTTATCCCACACCCCTCATTATTTGTAATTGTTGCTTGGACACACGAACTAAATGCATAACATTCATAATGTCCTGTGATTTTGTTGCAATGCTTGAGAAAATTCACTAGTAACCCCAATATATTTTTCAGCAAGTGCAAATTAAACACAAACTCAAAAGACTATAAAGAATTCAACAACATACAAGCTTTAATTCTTTGCTCTGAGTATGTTTCATCTGCCTTAATACTTTCAAGCACATCCATCACAGAAGAAAACACATTAATCAAGTGAACAACGAGTTTATAATGTGAACCTCAACGAGTATCGCCGACTCTTTTTATAACATCTTCTTGATTTAATCAACTAATAGAAATCTTCTACCCCTTTGGTACCCTTATCTATGTCCTAACATTAAAAAAATATGGTTTGAGGTATATGTTTGGATTTAGGTTGTAGGGTTTGTGATTTATGAGTTAGAAATTATGGTTAGAGTGGGGTTTAGTTTTTTAGTGTTGGGGCATAGATAGAGGCACCAAAAAGGGACAAAGGATTTTTGTTCTTGATCCTCGACCAGAAGATTTCACCACTTCGTAATTATTCTTTTACCTTAATCAGTTGACTATATTAAAGAATCTATTTTCTCTTACATGAAGCACCAACTACATTAATCACACTAGCTTAATTCCAAGGTGGGCACACAAAAAATTCAGGGTGAGCACAAATAAATTTTAGGGTGGACACAAAAAAATAAAATGGATATTTAACAAACTAATTTTTTTAGGGTGGGTCGTGACAACCCTCACCAATACAAGCGTCTGCCACTAGTTAAGGTTCAGAGAATTAAGGATATGGTGTATTTTTTAGAGTTTAGAGTTTGTATTATGGGAAACTACCTAAATGGTACCCTAGCTATTGGCGCGTTACCGTTTGGTACCCAACTATTTTTTTGGCAAAATGATACTTAACGTAACGTTTCATTTTCAAGATGGTACCTCCGCCGTTTAAAATTAATGAAAAGGCTGATGTAGAACTTTTTTATTATTTTTCAATTTCCACATCATTTATTATTTTTTAATATTTTTATTTGTCCAACCAAACGGTGACACGCGCCACCTTCTGATTCGTTGAACAAAACTAAAGGAAATAAAATGTCTCTTTTGCTACTGGTGGGATTTGAACCTGGGACATAATGGATAAAAGGTTAGGCACTCAATCATTGAGCCAAGCAACAGCTAGTGATTAAAACCAAACAAAGAAATATCTAACTTAAACAAAGTTACCGCCTCAAAATAAAACAAATTGCTACTATAAACAGTCGAACTTGGGGACCCCTTCTAAAATAGATATTGTACAAAGCCATTAAACTAAGTTAATGATTCATTTAAAGCCATTAGAACTAATATTTAAGTTAAATTTTGCTACCACTAAACTAAACAAATAAATATTTATTTTTGTTATAAAAATGATATTAAAACATTTCTAAAAATTAAATTTATAATCTTTAATTGGAATAAAATATAAATTTAAATTTTTTTGTAAAATTGTTTATTTTTAAATTTATTATTTTAATTTTTACATTATCTAATATAATGTTATAAAAACAAATATTTATTTTGTTTTATTAATTTCCAAAAAGTTAAGAAATAATTTATTATTTTAATTTTTACATTATCTAATATAATATTATAAAAATAAACACATAGTTATTTTTTTTAGTTTTTTAATTTTCAAACAAGATGAGAAAATAATTTATTATTTTATGTCATCTAATATAATATAATAACCGATTATAAATAATTTTGAAAATAATTTAAAATTTATATTTTATGTCAAATAAAGATTATAAATTTAATTTTTAAGAATATTTTAATATTAGTTTTACAACAAATTTTTTTTAGTGGTAGTGTAATTTAAATATTAATTCTGATGAATTCTAAATATATCATTAACTTAGTTTAATGGCTTTGCACAATATCCATTTTACAAGGGGTCTCAAGTTTAATTCTTTATAGTAGCAATTTTGTTTTATTTTGAGGCGGTAACTTTGGTTAAGTTAAATATTTATTTGTTTGATTCTAATCACTATTAGTTGTTTGGCTCAATGGTTGAGTGTTTACCATTTTATCCATGATGTCCCTGGTTCAAATCCCACCAGCAGCAAAAGATACATTTTATTTCCTTTGGTTTTGTTCAACCAATCAGAAGGTGCCGGTACCATTTTGAAATCGAAATATAACGTTAGGTATCATTATCTGGGGTACCAAAACGATAATGTGCCAATAGCTGGGGTACTATTTAGGTATAGGTTTGGATTTAGGTTTATCTTGTAGGGTTTATGATTTATGATTTAGAAATTATGGTTATAGTGAGGTCTAGTTTTTAATTGTTGGGCATAGATAGAGGCACCAAAAAGGGACAAAGGATTCTTGTTCTTAATCCTCGACCAATGAAGATTTCACCACTTCATAATTATTCTCTTACCTTAATCATTTGACTAGATTAAAAAAACAATTTTCTCTTACATGAAGCACCAACTACATTAATCACACTAGCTTCATTCCAGGGTGGACTAAAAAAAAAAAATCAAGGTGAGCACAAATAAATTTTAAGGTGGACACAAAAGAATAAAATGGATATTTAACAAACTATTTTTTTAGGTGCGTCGGCCACTGTTTAAGGTTCAGAGAATTAAGGGTAGGGTGTATTTTTTAGAGTTTAGGGTTTATGCATTAGGATTTAGAATTTAGAGTTATAGCTTATAAATTAACTTTTTAGTGGGGCATATAAAGAGGCACCGAAAAGATGCAGAGAATTTTTGTCCACTGCATACCGGTACTGATCATTGATTTCTAATAATGAACATTGAGTATCGGCATTGATTTATGTTTCAGTATTTTCAGACTTAATCTAGTTTGTATTATTTATATTTTAGTCCGGAAATTTCAAATTACAATTAAATAAATTCTAGACGTTCAAAATTAAGCTATTTTTTTTGCATGTGAGTCAAAATTAGGTTTAATTTCATGTAAGAACTTTTAATTTCATAATAGTCCTTGTAATTTCAGTATTTGCAATTTAGTTCCTAGAATGGTTATTTTTGCAATTCAACATGCTATTGATGTTCGGTTGACTTCAAAATTTGCATGTACCCTAATTAGAATATGCTGAACGTGATGGTATGATAAGTTTCTGAAAATTTTGTACTGAATTCTGTGTTGCTTGTGAAATGGCCACTTTTTTTATTATCAAATGTTTACGATAGAGATCGACATGTGGTTTCTAGGGTTTTATCGAGTCTTGTGATTGCTCTTAAATCTTCTTCAGTGTGATTGTACGTTTTGAATTTAAATCTACACGCATTAATTAGTGGATTCGATTATGGATCATTTTAGTGACTAACTTGGAGTACGTTATTCGGGTCGGACCATCCGACCAAATAGTGGACGTCACAGGGTCAACTATCATCTCCCTGAATTCTGCAATCATGAAAAAAAAAGAACATTAGAGAAAGAAACCATTAACGGTATCATGGGCTATTCTAGGCTAGGGGAATTTTTGTCCAATTTTTTTTTAATATTTGGATTTGACTTTTGAATGCACCAACACAGACTCGTCAAAGCCTTTTGATTGGGATTTTGATCTACGGAAATCCATGGTTGAATTGTCCTGAAACCCGCTATTTTTCAATTTTTCATGTGACCTATTTTGCAGCCAGAAAAGAGGAAACATTTTGAATATAAAATAGAAATGACAATGAACATATATATGAAAATAACAATCAAACTTTTCTTAAAAATTAAAGGTTAAAGGGGTAAAGTTGCTCTTGTAGTAAACTCAAATCGACAATGTTGTCCCTACTTTTTTCATCAATTTTGTCATCGAAGTCATTCAATTGTATTAATTTTCCCCTTGACCAATGTTGACGTTGTAGTTAATAGTGTTGACATTTTATTCTCCTACCTAGCCTATTTTCTACTTCTGCCTTATAAATTAGAAATGTTTTATCAGCTTCATCTTTAAACCTTAGGAGATAAACTTTCGTAAATCTAGAGAAGTCATCTATAAAAGTAATATAATAATGTTTTCCTCCTTTACTCGTGTTTTTGAAGTCTGCTAGATCTGTTTGTACTAACTCTAAAAGTTCAGTTTGCCTAGAAGTGACATGTTTGAAAGGTGGTCTAACATGTTTGGTTTCTATACATATCTCACATTAGGGAGTAAATTCATTTGTTTTAGTCTTTTTAGAGAGTGATAGTTCGCATGCCCTAATCTAGCATGCCAAATGTGAATGTCTCGGTTGTTTCTTGCTACCCTAGTGGTGGTTATGTCGAGATGGGTTCCCGCTTGGTTTTCATTGGCCCATGTGGCCTTCGTCTTGCCGTTCTTGTCAACCTAGTCCCTTGAAATACCCATCGGAATTTTTGACCGCCAAGGCTCTCCCGTTTGGTGGACCACTTGTTGGTCCAAACGTTCGGTGTAGGAAAAACTACTGCTGCAAAACAGGATGTTAGTAATGACAAGCAAAATAAATAGAAAATTACACAAAAAATAAATTGGTTTACTGTGCCATGGTAAAAGCCACTACCTTAGAAGCAATTTCGCCCGAACTGTGTAATCGCGATAATGGACGTTGCCCCCCCAAAGTTAACACAGTCTTCCAAACATCGTACCACCCGAAGTGAGGAAGTGGAACTCGCTTGATGTTGCACTTTTATAAGAAAACATGAAGGCTCAAATGTTTTCAGTATATGAAATAATGAATTTGAGCCCTCTATTTATAAGGTAAAAGTAGGGACAAATCAATAAATATTAGAGGAATCAGTTATCGTAAAAATCTTAACCGCCCCTCTAATATTTACTATATTTAAAAACAAAATCTTATTTAAAATAAATAAGATTATTTATTTGCATTATCCAACAGTTCCCCACTAATGCAAAGAAATAGAGGAAAAAGCTAGGAAAAAACAACAACAACGAAATTAGCCACTTAAGTACTAGTGAACGTATCTGGAACTAATACATAGTGGAATGAGTAATTCTTCTCTTTACAAGTGAACGGATATGGAACTTGTTAAAATAGGAGTGAACTCACAACACGACTAATTTTTCTCCAAATGAGTTTCGTGATAGGTAAACAATTTAGCCAATATACATTAAGATGCTGGTAAGTGCTCTAGAAAGACAATCCAAAATCTTTCATGGAAGGTGGCTAGTTCTTCACACTTACGTATGTGATTTCACCAAGTCTATCTCAATATAAACCACCCGAATCAGGGTAGTAAGCTCATCCTTTCAATTATTAAAGATTCGGTGAAATCATCAAGTTCATCTCACAAGGACCACACAAAACCTGGGATATAAAATCACTAAGAGCATAAAAACTCATCCTTTCACTTCAGTGAATCCATCAAGTCCTTCTCACTAGGACCACCCAAAATCTGGGCTATGAATCCATTAACAGCAAAACCTCAACATTATGTATACACATTGTTCTCCATAGGGATAAGTAGAAATGTACACTATGAGTCTTTCCATGGTTTCGTTTGACCACATTGAACTTAGAAGACTAAGTTGGGTATCCACCATGAATTTCTCAACCAACGGGCTCAAAACTCATCCCCTCGACGAATCATCAACCACTTTTCTTACTTTATTTGTAAAGGAATCTCCACATTTCCAATCATTTTAAGGGTTGAAATAATAATACTCAAAATAAGGTGTCTAATTATTTTTTGTATAAAGACATATACACATATTTTTGTCAACTTTACTCATATACACTAGAGTAATTCTATAATAGGCATTAAAACTCAAATATCAATATAGATGTAAAATCAAATTGTTTACAAAAAGAAAATCTATATTCACAATATCATGTCATGATTTTTAAACGAGTAATTGAAGGGAATATGTTTTATTACTCCAAATTTCCTAACAATTGGTGTTCATTACCAAAAAGGTTCAAATATTAAGGAGTACATTATGATAAATTTTCAATGGTCTTTTCTATATTCCCTTTCTCTTTTATTATAAAGTTGTATCAAGTTACAGCGAGCTCTATTTATCATAATAATTATAAATTGAAATAGTGAGCATAGTTCTGAATAATGCACCAAGTAAATTTTCAGGAAAGAGAGGTGATACACAAGGCACTCTCAAATACCAAGTCTTTCCTAGAATCAATCATAGACATGCATTTCATACCATCGCACAACTTTCTAATAATTATAAATGAATTGCACAATATATTTCCCCCACTTCTTAATATATTTTGTGTATATAATAAAATATAATTAAAAATATAAATTGTGCTTAATAATTTTCTTAGTATTTAAATCTTATGGTTTGGTCAAACTCATATTAATCTTCACTTTCAAAGACTATTTTTTAAAGGCTTATTACTTTTAAATGATATATTATTTATGCAATAACCAAATTATGAATTAACATCCAACAACTTAGATTAAGAATTTAATCTAATTTGATAGTCAAAACTTAAGTAAACTTGTTTACCTTTTGTTGGTACACAGATGGATACAAGTGTATGAGTTCCCAATCCACTTATCTTTATTCTCAATCAGATTGACCTCGAAGAGGGTGTTCACCATTTGATCTTTTACCTGTCATGCTGTCTTTATAAGTGTGTACATCTCAAAGAGTAAAAATATTAGTACAAATGTAGTGATATACTATAGCTATAAAAACAAAATTCAAAAGTTATGCATACACTTATGAATGAAATTAAGATTAATATGCCAAAAACACACAGCATGACGATCAATACTTATAACATATCCATTTATTTTATAAAATACTATTTAATCTCATATAAATAAATATATAAAGTCACATACATTTTATCACATGTAAAATTTTATGTCATATTTATGTAAGCATGTATCTCTAGATATTATAATCATAGCTTTGCAAAAGTAAAATTAGATATAAGTTGAAAATGCATATCATAAAGCAGCTCCGATAACAGCTGGAAAGTCCGAAACAGTCGAAGTTATTGTTTATGCCTTGGACCTCGACCGCTCACACAAGCCCACATCCGAGCTAGGCGCTCCCATTTTGACCAGCTCTACAACTGGAGTGGCTTGAGAAAAATGGCCCACTGATCTCGTAGTCCCTTTAAACCAGGAATATGATCCCACGTTTGTAATTTTTCACGGCTCTCCACTCTCCATGTTTATAGTATTACAAGTAGATCTCAAAGCGCAGAAATATTCAATGGCTCAAGCAATTGTTGATTAGCAAACTCATGAAAAAAATAAAGGATATTGGTGGCATTTGTTATAGCTTCAGTGTTGCCACCTGGATTTAGGCAAGCGAGGTCCATTTCGTTTTGCTGGAAGAATCAAAATCCAAGTCTGAAATGACAACGTTGAGCATGAAGATAAAGCTGGATACGACCTTAAGTTGTCATCAGTGGCGCATTAGCAGTTTCGTTGCAAATTACTGCAAACCATTTATTTTCGTAACACCCTGCTTCTATTTCGAATGATATCAGATATCGACATTCCTAGCTTTCAACAGCAGTGTTAAGTTGCTTCTAAACTGTACGAAAAACTAATGCTGCAATACAAGATGTTAGTAATGACAAGCAAAATAAATAAAAAATTATACAGCAAATAAATCGGTTTAATGTGCTGTGATAAAAGCCACTGCCTTAAAAGTAATTTTGCCCAGACGCGATAATCGCGATAATAAATGTTGCCCCCAAGATTAACACAGTCTTTTAAACATTGTACACCCGAAGTGAGAAAGTGGAACTCGCTTGATGTTACTCTTTTCGAAAAAAACATGAAGGATCAAATGTTTATTTGAGCTATCTATTTATAAACTAAAATTAAGGATAAATCAATAATTACTAGAAGAGTTGGTTATCGTAAAAATTTCAACCCCTCTAATATTTACAACATTTAAAAATAAAATCTTATTTAGAATAAATAAGATTATTTATTTGCATTATCCAATATTTATCGCCGCTCTTCCGTCGGTGCTGCTTCTTTCAACTGCCTCAGATTCCATGTTAGGGTTTTTGTTTTTCTTGGGGCTTGTTTGCATGCGTTTTCTTTTCTGGGCTTGTGATGCCTTTTCCTTGCTCCGGGCCTCTCTTGAGCCCATCTGCCTCATGTAGCTTTTTTTTCACTGTACTGTTGACTTTGTTTGAATAAAACCTTTTTTGTTTATAAAAAAACAATATAAACAAAAGTTGAAGTTTTTTTCATATCATCATATATGATATTAATCACAAAAGGCCCCCACATAAATACTTTTTTCCTACAAAATTCTCATTGCGAGTGAGTACAAGCTTATCAGATTCAAAAAATACTAACTTAATACCAGTCTTATTAAAAAGTCTGTCACTTATGAGATTTTTACGTAGAGATGGAACATAGAAAACATTACTTAAAGTCAGAGTTTTACAAGTAAGTTTAAGAAAGTTTTTTCCTTCACCAAGTACTTTTGAGCTGTTGAAATTTTCCATGTAGACTTGTTCACCTTCAGTAACAGCTTCAAACCCGGTGAACATTTCTTTGTTGGCACATAAATGTTTGGATGCACCGATGTCCACAATTATTCATCATGATTCTCCACAAGGTTGACCTTGAAAACTACAACAACAATCACCTTTTTCGAATCCTCAATTAAGTTTGCTTGAGGTTCGTTCTCATTTGGGTTTTAATTCGTGGAACAATCAGAACGATGACAATATTGGTATGCTTTGTGTCTAAGCTTCTCACACACTTAGCAACCCACTGGGTTGGATTTCTAGTTCTTTCCTGATATTTTTAAGTTGGTTGATTTCTTGGAAAGAACTCTACCTTTCTTCATTGGGTTAAAAGTGTTCCTGAACTTATTAAGTCTTGAACTAGAAGAGGACTCAAATAGAGAAGATAATTCATTTGTTAGTACAAAATTCTATTCTTTCGAACAATTCGCTTCCTCGATCTTCATGTGACAGATTAATTCTTCGAGAGAAATGTCTCGCATCTTGTGCTTCAGAAGATTCTAGTAATCAGACCATGACTTAGGAAGCTTCTCAATCAGCACGTTTGCATGGAGAATCTCACACATTATCATCCCTTCAGCTAGGACGTCGGCAATGAGCTTCTCATATGCGTGGACTTGGTCCTTTTAAGGTTGAAACACCTAAATTGACAAGAAAAATGAAAGTTGAGGCACATATTTTGACCAAAAATAGTTTAGGCACATAAAAACGAAAAATGAGATAGTTTAGGAACTTATTTTAGTATTAAGCTTAATATTTATTTTAACTTATTTTTGATTATGTTATATTTTGACTCAAATTACAATTGGTAACTAAGTTGAGTTTTATTGTAATACTAGTGGTTGAAGATTACTTGGTAATTAGGGTTTACTTTAAGGAGTAAATATTTATATTAGGTAAAAGATCTAATTGAATAAGGTTTCTTGGTGACAAAGTATTTGGGTCTATAAATATAGACTATGTTTAACCTTTAGAATTATGAGAGATAGAGAGAATTACTATAGAGAGATGTATCCACTTTTAGGATCTCTGCAACTATTGTGCCTACGTAGAGATAGATATTGTAGGGACGTTGGGGAGAGTTTTTTGGCTACACCAGATTTTAGGATATATATACCAGGTAATGGGATTACATGTGATATCATGTATTTGTACTCTTCGTGTTCTCTACGTTGATAGTGCATTATTCGTTTCTCTCATCCTTGAAGGTAGGTAAGGCTGAATCACGTTAAATCTTGTCTCTTGTACATGTCTTATTTTATGTTGTTCTCGCTTTATTATTTGTGGCATACCAAATTCCTAACGGATTACATGTGAATTGTATACAGAACTACTTTAATTTTGACAGGTCATTGTATTTTAATCAACAGAATGTTTATACTCGTAATTCAAATGTATAACTTTATATATTGAGCAAAATAATCAGTAAGTTTGAAAATTCATTCATTTAAAAATAATATGTTTTAGAGTCCATTGAGTGGCTCAAGTGAGAAAGAGAATGTTGTTATCCTTATAAGATTTAGGTTCGAGTAATTTGTCTGCACGATATGTGTGTTTATAAAGTGCAAAGAGTAAGAACCAGTGATAAATATAGAAAAATATTATCAACTGGGCCAATATAAATAAAAATTTATCTAACATAACTCATATTTATAGTTTCAAAATTTTAAAATTTCATTCTCCAATAATTTTATTTTTTCTATAACTTAATTTAAATAAAATTGAAATATTTCCAAAAAATATAAATTTGTACCTATAACTTAGCTAATTTGTCAAAAATATAAGTCATAAAAATGTGAATTTAAATTTATTTTTTAATATTGTCTCTCTTACAAGTTTCAACAAAAATAAATAAGAAATTTATTACATTTTTATTCTTTTAAGTTATCGTATTCTAAAGACATTGAAGATGAATTACATGATTTTACTAAAAAAATATTTTTTAATTTTAATTTTAATTTTGACCTTAATTTTAATTTTATTTTGTTGTTTGTATTATATAATCATTATATACTAGAGTGAAACTCAACTATGTTTGGGGAATTCATATTTTTTTAAAAAATATTTAATTAATTAGTATAATAAATATGTTTAAATTATGTTTATTAAAAATAATTATATATTATTTATAAAATGCAATGAAATTATAAAAAAACATTTTTTTCTTTTTTTACCTTTAATTTTACTTGGATGTTATTTTTTGAGCTAATTTAAGGCTTAAAACCTAAACAAGACTTTTATATTGGGCCATTTTTTTGAAAAACTTTGATACACAAGTCGTGTAGACTTTAGTTTACACATGCCTTTTAGTTTAAGGGGTTAGGGTTTTAGTTTAGGGGTTTAGGTTGTAGAGTTTAGAATTTAAGGTTAGTGTTTATAATTTAGGGTATAGGGTTTAAGGTTTAGTTTTTTAGGGGTAGGAATTTAGGATTTGAGTTTTATAATGTAAATATGCAAGCTTGTGTAAAATTAATTTTACACATCATGTTTATCAAAATTTTACCCTTTTTTACTTGCCTAAAACTCTCTATCTATATAATTAAAGGATATTTTTTGATCATGGATTGGGCCATGGCCTAGACCCAGATTCGCTATTGGTAAGAACAAACACTACCATGTAATCACACTAGAATGTTAATAATAATAATAATAATAATAATAATAATAATAATAATAATAATAATAATAATAATAATAATAATAATAATAATAAGTTTTATACCATTCTTTGTTGAGCAACCATGTAAAGTTAGGGATTGACATTTGACTTGAACCTGACATGTTTTGATTCAATCTTACAAGATTGTATTTTTTAATTCGATTTCGGGTCAGGTCAGGTTTTGTGAAGAATGAGGTCGGATTGAGTTTAGGGTGAAAAATATCTTACATGACTCGACTTGAGATAATAGTATAATTCTTCTATATATATTTTGGCACAATTGCTATAATACTCCTCCCTCTATTTTTTTTCAATTAGCTTCCTATTCTGTAATTCTCAATGATATATTTAAGGATAATTGTTATAATGTCTCTATCTATTTTTTAATTAACTCCCTATTTTTACTTAATAAAAATATGAATTTTATTTTAATTATCATTTGTGTTGGATTGAGTTAAGTCATAGAAAGCTTTTATCAAAAAATTTGGGTCAAATTTCGGGTCAAATGGAACTTCCTTAAACTAGAATCCAATCATATTAAGGTGTCTAATACTCGTGTCGGATTTGTATCTGTAAAAGTCCGACCTATGATTATGACCATGGATCTAACCGAGTGGGATAAGACACTAGATCCTGTCGCAGCCCTTTTTAAGGGTCTCAACGGTTTTTTAAATAAAAGCCAAAAAGCAACGGAGTCACCACCAATCTTTTAAAAGGTGTGATTGGATCACCCAAAAATGAGTTATTTTAATAAAATATTTTACTTTTATTAAAACAACGGTTTTGGTCTACGAAAAACACCAAAAACGAGTTCGGGAGTCGGTTACACGTAGGGAAGGATTAACACCCCCACATCGCCCAAAATTGGTATCTAGTCGATTACAAAATGTTTTGACGTCATAATTAGCAAGTTCGTATAAAATTCAACTTATTGCCTATTTGTGAATATGTTTCCATTTTAAAGGTCCCACCATCTGGAGAATAAACTTTAATCACCGCTAACATCTTTGGCGCTAACCCGTTATCTCCTTTTGGTAGGACACCACATTAACAGTTTATATATCCAAACAAAGCATGCCATATATAAGTAAGCATCAAATGATAAGATAGGATAAAATAAATAAATAAATAAATAATATACGTAATAAAGTACACATTATACGAAACTAATTTACAATATATACGTAAAATATAGCTGTACAATAATATAGATTACACATATTAAATATTAATACTATAGAGTAAAAAAAGTGCATATATACACGCGTATAATATAATACATATACTATTATAAAAGGAAGTAATAAATTATATAATATAGTATGAAAATTTAAAAGGAAACATATCATACATATATATAAGGAAAAATAAAGTCTATTAAAATGCATATAAAAAGAATATATATTACCATAAAAATACTATCATACCCATAAATATACAATATTAAAAGTATACCAAAAATGAAAATACCCTTCATAATTCCCCTTTCAAAAATTTTGGATCAAAATCAATCCCATGTTTTTCACCTAAAAGATTACTTGGATCTTCACAAACATAAATAGAAAACTAAACAATATACCTCAACAAAGGCTTTGAACTTTTATTGCTTAGAATCTCAAGATACAACTGCTTTTTATATGCTTCTATGAGTGCGGAAAATGGGGTGAGTGGTTGTAAGAAGATGAGTTGTGAGTGAGTGAGTGAGTTACAATAGAATTAAGCCTATTTATAGGCTTCAAAAACCCTAAAAACCTAAAAACCCTAAAGCATATTCCCTTTTTATGCTTGATATACATGGAAAGGAATCAAACCATATTCAATATAATCCTAAACAAATAGGGAAATATATAAGCCTGATTTTAATTGCAAATAATCAATAAATCAATTAAAACTTCGTATTAAGATCAAAATCCTGTATTGAACCCATATACGATTTTTCTGCACGCGATGTCTTCAGAAAAACGAGCATATGTTGAGCTCCCAACATCCGATTGAGGTGTTTCAAGATGCGTTGGAAAGGTAACTGAAAGACGGTCAATACTTAAGAAGACACTTTGACCCAAAAAATCTTGGATCCTATCAAAATTTTGCCATAAGTCCGTAGTAAGGAATCCTTTGCCCATAACTTTACTTTCCATACTTGTCGAGCAGGATCTCTTGTAATCTTCCCATATTTGACATAATAAGGATTTTGTGTGATCGAATAAAATAAGGACGGCTAAAGTTCAGTGACAACAACTGCTACTCTTTGCCCATTTTGGTGAAACAATAATAGAACATAGAACAAAAAAGGAACTGATTTTTCAGCCGGACTGCAAATTGGACGCTGAATGTCAAAATAGGGTTCCATTCTCCTTATACTTGAACAGATAGGCAGGTTCCATTCTCCTTGAACAGATAGGCAGGTTCCATTCTCCTTACTCCTGGACGAATAGGCGGGCTCTATTCTACTTACGCTTAAACGGATAGACGGGTTCCATTCTCCTTACGCCTGAATGGATAGATGGGTTCTATTCTCCTTATGCCTGAACAAATAGGCGGATTTCATTATCCTTATGCCTAAACGGATAGGCGAGTTCTATTCTCCTTACGCCTGAATGAATAGGCATGTTCTATTCTCCTTATTTCTGAACGGATAGACATGTTCCATTCTCCTCATGCGTGAACGGATAGGCGGGTTCCATTATTCTTATGCACGAACGGATAGACATTGTGCCAAAAAATAAAGGTTTCATTCTCCTCGTGCCCGAACGGATAGGTGTTGTGCTGAAAAGTAAAGGTTCCATTCTCCTCGTGCCTGAATGGATAGGCGGGTTCTATTCTCCTCATGCCTGAATAGATAAGCAATTTCATTCTCCTCATGCCTGAACGGATAGGCGGGTTCTATTCTCCTCATGCTCGAATAGATAAGCAATTCCATTTTTCTTATGATTGAATAGATAGGCAGGTTCTATTCTCTTCATGCTCGAATAGATAAGAAATTTCATTCTCCTCATTCCTAAACGGATAGACAAGTTCTATTCTCCTCATGCTCGAATAGATAAGCAATTTCATTCATCTCATGCCTGAACGAATAGGCAGGTTCTATTCTCCTCATCGAATAGATAAACAATTCCATTATCCTCATGTCTGAACGGATAGGCAGGTTCTATTCTCCTCATGCTCGAATAGATAAGCAATTTCATTCTCCTCATGCCTGAACAGATAAGCAGGTTATGTTATCCTCATGCTCGAATAAATAAGCAATTCTATTCTCCTCATGCCTGAATGAAAATTCATGTTCTATTCTCCTCATGCTCGAATAGATAAGCAATTTTATTCTCCTCATGCATGAATGGATAGACAGGTTATATTCTCCTCATGCTCGAATAGATAAGCAATTCCATTCTCCTCATGCATGAACGGATAAGTAAGTTCTATTCTCCTCATGCTCGAATAGATAAACAATTCCATTCTCCTCATGCCTGAACAGATAGGCAGGTTCTATTCTCCTCATGCTCGAATAGATAATCAATTCCATTCTCCTCATACCTGAACGGATAGACATTTTCTATTCTGTAATACCCCAAAATTTGCTAAGTTAATTTAATACTAAGATAAGGGCTTAAAAGCTAACTTAAAAGTCATTTAATACTAAGATAATGACTTATAAGCTAACTTAGTGACTAAAATGATAAAATATAAAAGTTCAGATTTCTTTAATTATGGATTCTAAGAAAGGAATTTCTGAGAATTTAGAGTACCATGTGATAGAGAGTAAGCAAAATAGGTTACTTGCGAAGTTTGGTTGAAATTCGATGAGAAAAGTATAGGCATTTGATGGAATATTTTTTATTGCACATATAAGTAGTACATGTTACAGGAAGTTGATCTGTATAATTAGATTTCCGGTAATGGATTTATGTGGAAATCTATTTTTGATCGAACAATTAGGGGATAAGCAGATGCTTGATTCGAATAAAAATGCAGTATAAGATATAGAATTTTGATCGAACTGCAAAGTTAAGCATGCTCAGGGCATAGGATGGGTGACTTATTGGGAAGGTCTCATGTTAGTGCTTGAGACTGATAAAAAAGAATTAGTTCGAGTTAATATTATTCTAATGGATATCCGATAAAGGATTATTAAGAGAATTTTATCCGATAAAGATTTCGGGTAAATTATCAGTATATTAGACTGAGTTAAAATTTCAAGATTTTGATTTTTACAAAATTATGGAATATTTTGTATATCAACAATTTTTATTTATGGAAGTTAGAAATATGAGAATTTCAGATTTGATCCGATAGTTCGAAAAAAATGGAAAATCGTAGTAAGTGATTATCAGGTAATCAAATCGAATTGAAATTTTAAAGACAGTTCCATAAGCCATGGAAAATTTATAAAATATTATTTTTATGAATATTTTAATGTTTCTAGTTGGATTCTAACTAGATTTAGTTCTACTTTTATAAGATGGCAAATTAGAAAATAAAAATTAGTTGGAGGGTTATTGGAAATAAGTAATTAAATGAATTTAATATTCATTTAATTCAAAACACTTGGCATAAATAAAATAAAAAGATGAACAAAAATATGTTCATCTTCTCTCATCCATTTCGAAACCAACAAGGAAAGAAAAGGAAAAATACACAAAATTTTCCTAGGCATTTTGAAGGCTCCAAAGTTAGAATCAAGGTATGTTTTTGGAAAAAAAATGATCTATGCTTAATGCTCTTTCTATTGATAGTAATTTTGCATGGTAATTTGAAGATTTGTTCATGTTATTGATGAGAGATAAAATAGGGCTTCATGTTCTATGTTGAGATTGAAGCTTAATTTAAGTAAATCAAGTGTTGTGGAGTTGAAATCAAGCTTAGATTTAGATTAATTTCATGTTTGAAGACATAAACCCTAACCTTAGAATTTGAGATTTTATTTAGCGTTTTGAAATTGATGGTGAAAATGAAAGATTGATGATATTAGAAGCTTGATTTTGATGTTAGAATGAAAAAAAAATCCTCAACTAGTCTTTTAAGTGACCATTTCAGTATACATGAGGAAATTTGGAGAAATATTGTGAAAATTATCCTAGTGATGGATTTGAAGAGATTATGAACTTAGAAGCTTGATTATGGCATTAGGACCAAAATAAAGTCCTTGAAAAGCTTAGACACCCAATTTGCCATGTAGGAAGAATTTGGGGTTTTAAGTGTTAATTTTTGAAAATGAAGAATATATGTTGGAAAAATTATTTTGAGCATATTAGAATGTTGTTTGAATGAAAAAACAAAAATGGGAAGGTTTAGTGACCAATTCGGTCAAAAGCTAAAATAGAAGGAAAAATTTGAGAAACATTGTAAAATGTTGGATTGATTAATTAGTATAAGTTTGTAAACCTTTGTGTGAAATTAGTGACTAAAATGTCACTTTAACAAAGGTTAGTGGATTGAAGGGCATTGAGTAAAAGTTAGTAAAAGTGTTAGAATTATGGAGTATTTATGATTGAGCTTGAATAAATTGCAAACAGTTGCAAAATGGTCACTAGGGACCAAAATGGACTTTTCGGTTGCTAAGGGAGAAAAAGAGAAAATTTTGGAAAAAATTCTATATTCAAATAATTAAACTAGTATTTTATAATTAAGAAGTGTTAGATTAAAAAGAAATCTAACATGTATATTATTGTATATGTTCGATGGGTAAATTTGTAGCATCCGAGCAGGACAAGGAAAAAAAGAGGCAAGGAAAAAGTAGTGGATTAGCTTAGTGAGGCCCAGTATTTTGCATAGCCCAGGTGAGTGCATTATATGCACGCATGACATGTTACAAATATGATGACTTGCGATAAGTCGAACTTGATATTAATGAAAAATGTATGTTGATCAAAATTATGCAAATGGCATGAAAATTAAATGGCATATGGGATACATTTATATGGCATAATGATTTATCTATGATACATCAGATTTTAGATTTTGGGTATGAACTGCCCATTATCAAATTATGGATAATAATATTGATGGACTGGATATTGAATATGAAAATATTATATTGTTATGCCCGAGTACTAGTGTGAGACTCTTTGGTATAGTTGGATATCCATAGAGTCTTAGCATCTGCATTCCAACACTACGGTGCGATCCAGACACTTCAGTGTTAACATCAGACGCTACGGGCATTGTACAGACGTTACAGCGTTACAAACACTACGGTGTTGTTTCGACACTACGGTGTCGACTAGCACAAAAAGATACTATAATGAGGAGCAAAGGACGTCCTCGAGTACATACTCACCTCAGTCACTTCAACGATGCAGATGTTACGGCGTCGTAGACACTACGGTGTCGTGATTACTCATATACCATAGGTTCACATAAAATTGTACTTTGGGCTATAATTTATGAAATGCTTTTATGCAAGTAGATAGGCCAGTAAGTCTATCGTATTTATTACTGATAAAGTAAGAATGATGTTATGGCTTTGAATATATATACATGCAACCATGATTTATTGGAAATAAGTTAGTTTCTCATTTACTATGATAAATGATGAAATGTTATAAACTGCACAAGGAATCGCTTTTCATTTTGCAGGGATTGTGATATTTATGATATTGGTTTATATTGTTATATTTATGTCTGTTACCTCTATTTTTAATGCTAATCTTACAATGCTTTTGCTTGTTTTTAGGTACATTTAGTTGCATTAGGATGTTAAAATCATGCATTTGTATACGAGTTTAGAATTTTGTCTATGCCAGTGTGAAGGGTTGTTTTGTTGGTAATTTTGTAGGTTTGGCATAGGATTTGGCCCAGAAAAGCAACACAGGAAGGAACGCCAGAGAGAATGCTGAGTGTTGTTGGCACAGATGGACCAGACAATGTCAAGCACCGGTTGGCAGAGATGTGAACTTGATGCCATGCCAAGAAGCTGTTGGACCCCGAAAAAATAGGACATGATCAGGCTCCAAAAAGATAGCAATTGCAACAATCTCCGAAAAATAGCGGATAAGATGGTGCCAAGACTGGTTGGTAGATTCATGCCAAGCTTGGACGCCAAGGCAGCATCGGCAGTATGACGTCAGCTCTAGCCTGATCAGCTCTCATTCAAACCTGGGTAAGAAGATTATTCCTTGGGCAATTAAAATTCAAAATTTGAAGAGCTAAATCCTATTCCTTCCTTGCACGCCTATTTAACATCAACCAAGCATGCATTTGGGGAGAGGGGAGTAAGATTTGATCGTGAGGAGTTGGTGTGCAACGATTGACAGCCGGCTGCACCTTGGAAGGGTGGTTCGACTAGCTTGGTTGAGAAGCCTAGATCTTGAAGGGCTGCATCAAAAGACCCTTTCTAGCCCATTCTCTCTTTCAAGTTATTTTAGTTTGTTTTAAATGATGATGTACTTGGGAAACATTTATGGTTTTTTGGTTAAGTCCCTCACCATAAACTAATTTCATAGTTGGTGGGGATGTTTGCGTTAAACGCTATTTTATGTTTTAGTTTTTAATAATAAATCTGATTTGGCAATGTTTTATCTATTCGGCATACCTTAATGTTTTCTAAATACTATGCCATGCGAAAGCTGACACTGTTGGCCTATTGCTCCTCAATATCTTAACAGACTTGGGGTGGCAACGATCAAGTTGTTGAATACTAAGGAGAGAAGCTTCGAGAGAAGTCGTTCAAGTAGATGAACTTACTTCGGGAGTGAAATCTACCCCTTATGAGTATAGATTGGATCTTAATCAAATTGGTTTATTTAAAAACAAGCACTATAGAGATATAGGGGTTTTTACATGATCAATTTAGGGCAATGACCATCGAGAGAGGCTTTGCTAATTTTGAATCTGCTCGACAAACAATGTCAAGACAGGTTGTTATTAAAGACTGGCACGACATGAATAGCGTGAAAACCAGGCATTCCCTGCCAACGCTCATCATTCATTAAAGCACCTTCCTTGCCAATGTCTTTACTTTACTTTTATTTCTTTCTTTTCAATTATTTCCAAAACCAACTTCAAAACAAATCAACTTTTTCTTAAGGCAAGTAACAATCAAAGCAATTGAATTCCAAGTCAAAGTAACAATCAAAGAAATTGAATTCCAAGTCAATCTCTATGGGATCGATACTCAGCTTAACTGCTGTATTGCTTGCAGACTGTGTATACTTGCATGCGAAAAACTCATTGGCACTGTTTTATACTTTTCCAATACATATTTTTTCCCCTTTTGCCAGCATTCACTTAGAAAGTCTACAAGTTTTTGGCGCCGTTGCAGGGGATTGCAACAAAATTGATTGTTTTTAAATTTTTACTTGTCTTTCTTTTATTTTTATTTTTGTTTTTACCTTTTATTTTTATCGGTGTATGACCAGAAGCCATCCTATGGTGGACGAGTTGCTATACGATCCGAAAATTAAGAAAACCTTGCAGAGGTTAAAAAGAAGATTTCGAGAAATGCAAAACCAAGGTAATAGAGGGAATGGTGAACAATGGAGGAAGCCCAGTTAACAATGAGATACCACCACCACCTGCTGTCCCAGTTGTTAATGAGAGACCTATTAGAGAACATTCGGCACCAACCATTGATAATTTGATGCCAGGACTTGTTGGCACAGAGGTAAACGCTGTCAATTTTGAACTTAAGCCGGTAATGATTCAAACTCTTTTGAATGTAGGTCAGTTTGATGGAGCACTTACTGGAGATCCTAGGCAACATCTTAAGCAGTTCATGGAGATTTGCCAGTTATATCAACAAAATAGAGTACCTGAAGATACTGTGAAGCTGAAGTTATTTACTTTTTCTTTGAGAGACAGAACGAAGGCTTGGCTTAATTCCTTGCCACCTGGCTCAGTTACTTCATGGGCAGACCTGTGCCAGAAGTTCTTGACAAGATTCCAGCTGCCAACACTCACTGCCAAGCTGCGAGGTGAGATCATTACATTCAGGCAGGCTGAGGATGAGGCTTTATATGATGTCTGGGAAAGATTTAAAGACCTGTTGAGGAGGTGTCCTATGCATGGATTCATAAATTGGACCCAGATACAGACCTTTTACAATTGATTAAATCACAAACGAGGATTGTTGTTGATGCTTCAGCAGCTGGTTCGTTGCTTGACAAGACGTATACCGAGGTTGTTGACATTATAGAGAGGATTGTAATTAATGATTTTGAATATCCTGTTGCGAGACTTGGGACCGGAACTAAAACCAATGGGAAATTTTAGGTTGATGAACTAACGTGCATTCATGCCGAGAATTCCAACCTTACTAGCATGGTAAGAATGTTGTAAAAGAACAATAAGTCCCAATAAGTCAAAGCATTAGACCCATTATGTACAATTTATGGAGATAATCATCACGTAGATGAAGGCCCTACCAACCATGAATCGGTAAATTTTGTTGGCAATGTTAATCGTTACTATAATCCTAACTCCAATACTTATAATGCAGGTTGGAGACAACACCCTAACTTAGCATGGGGAAATCAATGAGGTAACCAGTACAATGCCCAACGACAGAATACCCAAAGGCAGAATAACAATGCCATGCCAGCATTCTATCAGAATGCCATGTCACAAAAAGGTCAAAACAATTTTTAGTAAGGGCAGAGACTCAACCAATGAGGCACTCTCACAGAGTACATGGAGAGGAATGATGCCACAGTCCAGAATTTGGCAGCATAAATGAGAAACTTGGAAGTCTAGCTTGGGCAGATTGCCAGTGCACTCAGCAATCGACCCCAAAGAGTATTGCCAAGTGACACAGAAGATGCTCGCTCGGCACAAAGACAATGAGCAGTGCAAAGCTATAACTCTTCGGAGTGGTAAGTAGTGTGAGATAGAGAAGGTTGCTAAGCAGCCAATTAATTGCTAAATTGAGAAGCTTGTGCCACCAGATAATCCTAGGGAAGCAGAGAAAGAGGAAACAAAAGCAGATGATGCCAGAACCGATGCCAAACAGAATACCGATGTCAACACTAATGCCAGCACTACGTTGGCAAAGCCAGTAGAGCCGACATGTGTTTATCCGCCACTACCATTTCCAGCAAGACTTCAAAAGCATAAACAATACCAGCAATTGAAGCACTTCTTGGAGGTTTTTAAGCAATTACAAATCAATATTCCATTGGTAGAAGCCCTTGAGAAAATGCCCAACTATGTCAAATTCATGAAGAACATTCTATCCAAAAAGAGAAAGTTGGGAGACTTTGAAAATGTAGCTCTGACCGAAGGATGCAGTGCCATGATCCTAAATCGATCGCCACCAAAACTGAAAGATCCATGAAGTTTTACTATTCCCTACACCATTGGTAACAAATTCATGGGTAAGGTACTATGTGACCTAGGAGCCAGCATCAACTTGATGCCAATGTTAGTTTTCCGGAAGCTTGGCATAGAAGCAACACCTACCATGGTGACACTTCAGCTGGCAGACCGATCCTATGCACATCCCAAGGGTAAGATTGAGGATGTGTTGGTAAAGGTAGACAAATTTATTTTTCCAGCTGATTTTATCATTTTGGATTATGAGGCTGATGTTAATGTCCTGATTATTTTGGGTAGACCTTTTCTTGCTACGGGTAGGGCTTTGATTGATGTTCATAAAGGGGAACTAACAATGCACATGAATGACCAACATGTTACATTTAATGTGTTTCAAGCTTTGAAGTGTGCAGATGAACCTGAGGAATGCCAAGCAGAGGAGATGATGGAGTCCATTTACACTTTGGATATGGCACAGTTATGCCAGAATATAGAATTTGATGCCAGCAACTTAGATGTCATAGATGAACTGTTTGAGAAGCCAGAAGAATCAATCTTGGAGGCTGAAGAGGCGAGTTATTTTGAGCCACTACAGTTGGCCGACAGAGTGATCAAGGCACCTAGACCATGAATTGAGGAGCCACCAGTGTTGGAATTAAAACCACTGCCAGATCACTTGAAGTATGCCTATTTAACTGAACACTCAACTCTACCAGTGATCATTGCCACTGATCTCACTAATGATCAAGAAGAAAGATTGCTGGAAATATTACGCGGTTATAAGCAAGCGTTAGGTTGGACCTTGGAAGACATCCGAGGAATTAGCCTAACCATTTGCCTGCACAAGATTATCTTGGAGGAGTACCATGGTAAGACCATTGAAGTCCAAAGAAGGCTAAACCCAAGCATGAAAGAAGTAGTGAAAAAAGAGATCATAAAATGGCTTGATACCGGGATTATATATCCCATTTCCGATAGCTCTTGGGTTAGCCCGGTACAATGTATGCCAAAGAAGGGTGGCATGACCGTGGTACAAAATAGTAAAGCTAAATTGATTCCCTCCAGAACCATAAAAGGATGGAGAGTGTGCATGTACTATATGAGGCTGAATAATGCCACGAGGAAGGACCACTTCCCATTGCCATTCATTGATCAGATGCTAGATAGGTTGGCAGGTAAAGCTTTCTATTATTTTTTGGATGGTTATTCAAGTTATAATTAGATTGCCATCGCCCTTGATGATCAAGAGAAGACCACGTTTACGTGCCTATATGGGAAGTTTACGTTTAGAAGGATTACATTCGGCCTATGCAATACACTGCAATGTTTCAACTTTACATGATGTCCATTTTTTCCGATATGATATAGCACAACATGGAAGTATTCATGGATGATTTCTCAGTGTTTGGCAAAACATTTGAGGAATGTCTTCAGAGTTTGGAGCAAGTCTTGAAGAGATGCATATAGACAAACCTAATGTTGAATTGGGAAAAATGCCACTTCATGGTGAAGGAGGGCATTGTTCTTGGGCACAAGGTAACTGAGAGAGGATTAGAAGTTGATCAAGCAAAAGTTGAGGTAATTAAGTAGCTGCCACCTCTAAGAAGTGTCAAGGGTATAAGGAGTTTGTTAGGACATGCCAATTTTTATCGGTATTTTATTAAAGACTTTTCAAAAATTGCTAAACCTTTATGTTTGTTATTAGAACATATGCCACTTTTGCATTTGATGATTCTTGTTTGAGAGCATTTCAGGAGCTTAAAGAGAAGTTGATCAATGCCCCTATAGTTGTGGCACCAGACTGGAATGAGCCCTTTGAGCTCATGTGCGATGCCATGGACTATGCAGTTGGAGCAGTCTTGGGACAGAGGCATGGCAAGGTTTTCCATGCCATCTACTATGCCAGTCGAACCTTGAACGAAGCACAACTATATTACTCTACGACCGAGAAAGAATTTCTTGTAGTTTTATTTGCTTTTGACAAATTTAGATCTTATTTAATTGGTAGCAAAGTTGTGGTTTTTACAGATCATTCGGTATTGAAGTACCTCCTGGCAAAGAAGGATGCCAAGCCCAGACTAATTCGATGGACGCTCTTACTTCAAGAATTCAATATTGAGATCCGAGACAAAAAGGACAGTGTAAACCTAGTAGCTAACCATCTTTCACCATTAGAGCGTTATCTTGAAGATGGTAGGACCAATTTTATAAGAGATGAATTTCCTAACGAGTATTTGCTTGCAGCAAATGCCATGCCATTGTATACCAACATTGTTAACTATTTGGTAAGTAATATTCTACCACTAGACTTGGCATACAATGCCAAGAAAAGGTTTTTGCGGGAAGTTAGACAATACTGTTGGGATGAGTCGATTTTGTTTAAATAGTGTGCCGACCAAGTGATCTGCCAGTGTATTCCCGAGGATGAGCAGCATAACATATTGCATTTGTGCCATGCCGCACCATATGAAGGTCACTTTGCTGGGATAAAGAATGCTGCCAAGGACTGCAGTCAGGATTCTTTTTGCCCACACTATATAATGATGCCCACGAGTATGCCAAGGCATGTGATCGATGCCAACAGACAGGGAACATCTCTGACAGACACCAACTATCGCTCTAAAATGTTATGCCTATGGATTTATTTGATGTATGTGGGATAGACTTTATGGGTCATTTTCCACCCTCATTTGGTAATGTATATATTCTTGTGGATGTTGACTATGTATCTAAATGGGTAGAAGCTTTTGCTCTGCCAACAAATGATGCCAAGGCTATTGCCAAGTTCTTGCATAAGCATATCTTTACTAGATTTGGTGCCCCTAGAGTGATTATTCATGACGAAGGCACCCATTTTAAAGGTAATCTAATTTCTAAAGCTTTGTGCATGTATGGTATACAGCAGAGAATTGCCACAACATATCATCCACAAACAAATGGGCAAGCCGAGATTTCAATTAAGAAGATTAAAAACATTCTAGAAAATATTGTTAATCCATCAAGGAAAGACTGATCTTTAAAAATAGATAAGTTATTGTAGGCTTACAGGACTGCATTTAAAACTCCTTTGGGTACTTCACCGTTTAGACTTGTTTTCGGAAAACCATGCCATTTGCCAGTGGAGCTTGAACATAAAGCCTACTTGGCCATCAGAACACTTGGCATGGCATGGAGAGCTGCTGGAGAAAAGAGGTTACTAGACCTAAATGAGTCAGAGGAGTTCAGAACACAAGCCTATGAGAACACCAGGATCTACAAGGAAAAGGCAAAACACTGGCATGCCAGTAGGATAATGCCAAGACAGTTTGAGGTAGGCCAACGCGTTTTGTTATTTAACTCATGACTTAAATTGTTTCCAGGGAAACTCAGATCAAGATGGACAGGCCCTTTTGAAGTTGTGAAGCCCTATGCTCATGGAGCTGTAGACATTAGGAACTTGAAGACGGGAGAAATCTTTAAGGTGAACGGCCAACATTTAAACCACTACATGGAAGGTGATCAGAACGATCCTCTTGGCAGAGGTAACATGAAAACACCATCAGGTCTGGATTTTTGTAAATATTAGCTTAGTGTTTTTCTTTGTTTTTAGGTTTCAAGGTTTTTAGTTTTTTTTCTTTCTTTTAAAATTTTCAATTTATTTCTTTACTGTGTTGAAAGGTTTTCTTTGAGTTTATGCAGAACATTATGCCAAACACAATGCCAGGATTGCTGGCAAGAGCCGATGCCCCAATGGAGAAATCTGCCAAGCATAGTGCCAGAGCAGCTTGGCATGCGGCGATGTAAAAAATAGAAGGACGAGGAAAACCCTAGCTTGATCGGCCCATTCAATAAGAGAGAGTGTTTTTGTTTTTGATTTAAATCCCTTAGCCACCCAAAAATTAGGCTAAAATTTAAATTAACCTAATCATCTTATCACTTCAAATCCTTACCCTATCCTATCACCTTATCACTTCACCCTTATCACTTTACCCCTTTCAAATCAAACTCTTTTTATCTTCCATCATTATCTCTATTTACTACTCCCATCAAAACAATCAACCGTTCACTTTTCATCTTCTTACCCTAGCCGGTTAAATAATCAAAACTCCCTCCCACTTTTTACTTTTATTTTCGAGAAGCAAGTACCAAAATTCCAAATCGTCTCTTGTTCTTCATCTTGTTCAACACCGTTTCAAATTCTTCAACGATTTTAATGGCTTTTTCCTCCACCCCTTTCAAGCGATTCTTCAATGAGGAGATTTAGAAAAAGTTTGAAACCAACTTTGCCTCAAAAAGATTTTGCTATGAGAAGAACTTCGAATTTAAAATAGAGACGAACAATAGATTCCCTCCAGAATTCATGTCAACGATTAGTCTGCACAAATAGAGTCTGTTCTGCCAGCAAAGAGGGGAGATTTATGCCACTATCATTCAAGAATTCTACGCACATCTTGTGACCAAGGATTCACCATTCTTGATGATTAGAGGTAAGTGTGTACGTTTCGATGATGGGTATATTAACACTATGTTTGAGTTGGACGGTGCAGAGGATGAGTATTTTGAGTACGCTGACTCAATGAATGCTGCCAAGAGAAAGAGGCTGCTAGCAGACTTATGTGAGCCTGGCACGGCCTGCATAGTTTCATCCAATGGGCACCGTACTGGGAAGAGGTTGGCATTGAATCCTCAATGGAGAGGATGGAATCACTTTGTAAAGGCAAATCTAATGCCTACATCCCATAACGAGACTATGTCATAAAAGAGGCTAATCCTATTGCACTCTATTGTTATGGGGCACAAGATTAATGTTGGCAAGCTTATTGTTGAGGAAACTTATAAGTGTGTAGCGAAAGGTAATGGCAGTTTGTTCTTTTCTTTGTTGATTTCTAACATTTGCATGCTCCATGGTGTGCCCAAGCTTGACACAGATAAGGGACAAACGATCAAGGGAACAATAATTACAGCTGCTATATAGAGAAATCTCGTTGCTGCCAAGCCAAAGGAAAAGGGAAAGGGGAAGGAAAAAGTGCCCACACCAAAGCCAAAGGAGTCAAAGGCTGCGCCGAACACTATGCCTGAAAATGTGCCAGATAGTTCGCTGGCCATGCTGTCATAAATTTACCATCGCTAGGAGATCATTCTTCAAAAGTTAGAGAAAGCGGAGGAGCTTAATGTCAAGCTGAGACATTACACACATGCTAGGGATGTTGTAATCAGGGAGGCTCTTAAAAAAATGTCTCCTGATTTCGTGCCAGAATTCCCAGATTTCCTTGCCGAGCCCTTTGCCAGCGATGATGCCATGCCAGCAAGTCCAGTCCGTACCCCATCCGATGCCACAGTCCCATTGTCTCCAGTTCAAGTCGAGTCTGCCAGTTTTGATTCCTCATCTGAATCAAAGGAAACCAAAGCCAAGTCGCCAGTAACACCTGCTATATATACGCCATCTGATGCCACGAATGCACATGCCGTGTCGAAACCTGCGAATAAAGTGGAGGAAGTTGGAATCTCCACTGCCGCTTCAAAACTGAGCATGAAAGAAAGGAAACGAATGGCCCTTGATCGTGGGCCATTTGTAAGAAGAAAGACCCATGTCACACAAGAAAAAGTCTCTGAAAGGGAGTCCTCTTCTTCTTAAACTCCTTAACATTTCATCACATTGCATTCACATGATCATGTATTTTATTTTTTGTTTTTTTTTGTATATATGTGTTGTTTCATGCATTGGGGACAATGCACAACTTAGGTTTGGGGGTGTGCATTTCTTCACATTTATGTCATGCATTTCATGTTTAATTTCTGTTGCCATGCCATTTAGGTCATTTATAATAGATGCATACCGAACCACTAAAAAAAGAAAATTTTGCCTCAATTTAATTTTGAAAAATGTTAACACTTGTTAGGCAAGTTTAATTTGATCTAGGTGTCTGTCCAATGAGGAAATTTTAATCTTTAGTTGTCATGCCATGCCAGCATAGTAGTGTGCTAGGTTAGCTTGGTAATTGATCTCTAGTTTAGGGAATTCAATTTACACTTAACACGTAGTATGTATCCGATTCCTTAGAAAACTTAGACTTTTTGAAACTATGTTCAAATTAAAAAAAAGAAAAGAAAAAATGATGTCAGGGTAAAAAAAAAGAAATAAGGCAGTAATGTTCTGCCAAGGCAAAAAAATAGAACTCTCTTCTACCTTAGGGATAATAAGCTACTTGGGGCTTTGTGGTTTGCTCCCTCTTAGTTCTCAAGTCCAAAACCTTAGGGTGTGAGTTGAAGAGAAAGCCTAGTGATGTCTAGATTAAGGCGGGGATTCGTGGTATGCTCCATCTTATCTCTCACGCTAAAAAGTGTCACGAAGCAAGCTTAAAAGAATGCCAACAAAAACCCTTGGCAAAGAAAGAAAAAAAATGAAATCTGAGTTTAGGTAGTAAAATTTGTCTAAAGGAGTGAAATGATACTTGATGCATATTGCCTACACGTCTTGCACTCTTCATGAACTTAAACTAGAGTTATATTGCTGCATTTGAATCACTACCTGCTTGGCATTATTTCACTGAGATACTGAGGACAGAAATAGAGCCAAATTCTACTTGCCAGCACGTGTTGGCATTCAACCAAAATTTTTTTGAGGTAACATTTTCACAGTTTTTTTTGTTTTTACTTGTTTGCATTACTTGAGGACAAGCAATGGGTTAGGTTTAGGGGTGTGTTACCTCTCCAAAAGTACTATTTTTAATGCCAATCTTACAACTCTTTTGCATTTTTTAGTACATTTAGTTGCATTAGGATGTTAAAATCATGCATTTGCATAAGGAGTTTAGAATTTTGTCTATGCTAGTGTGAAGGGTTGTTTTGTTGGAAATTTTGCAGGTTTGGCATACGATTTGGCCCAGAAAAGCAACACATGAAGGAACGCCAGAGAGAATGCCAAGTGTTGTTGGCATAGATAGACCAAACAATGCCAAGCACTGGTTGGCAGAGAAGTGAACTTGATGGCATTCCAAGAAGGTGTTGGACCCCAAAAAAATAGGGCATGATCAGGCTCCGAAAAGATAGCAATTGGAATAATCTTCGAAAAAATAGCGGATAAGATAGTGCCAAGATTGGTTGGCAGATTCATGCCAAGCTTGGACGTCAATGCAACGTCTACAGTATGACGTCAGCCCTAGCCTAATCAGCTCTCATTCAAACCTGGATAAGAAGATTATCCCTTATCCATTGGGCAGTTGAAATTTGAAATTTGAAGAGCTAATCCTATCCCTTTCTTGAACGCCTATTTAAACACCAACCAAGCAAGCATTTGGGGAGAGGAGAGTAGGATTTGATCGTAAGGAGTTTGTGTGTGATGATTGACAACCGGCTTCACCTTGGAAGGGTGGTTCGACCAGCTTGGCCGAGGAGCCTGGATCTTGAAGGGCTGCATCGAGAGACCCTTTCTAGCCCATTCTCTCTTTCAAGTTATTTTATTTGTTTTAAATGATAATGTAGTTGGGAAACGTTTATGGTTTTTTGGTTAAGTCTCTCACCTTGAACTAATTTCATAGTTGGTGGGGATGTTTGCGTTGAACGCTATTTTATGTTTTAGTTTTTAATAATAAATCTACCTTGGCAATGTTTTATCTATTTGACATACCTTAATGTTTTCTAAATACTATACCATGCGAGAGCTGGCACTGTTGGCCTATTGCTCCTCAATATCTTAACAAACTTGGGGTGGCAACGATCAAGTTGTTGAATACTAAGGAGAGAAGCTTCGAGAGAAGTCGTTCAAGTAGATGAACTTACTTCGGGAGTAAAATCTACCCCTTAGTAGTACAGATTGGATCTTAATCAAAATGGTTTATTTAAAAACAAGCACTATAGAGATATAAGGGTTTTTACATGATCAATTTAGGGCAATGACCATCGAGAGAGGCTTTGCTAATTTTGAATCAGCTCGGCAAACAATGCCAAGACAGGTTGTTATTAAAGACTGGCACGGCATGAATAGCGTGAAAACCAGGCATTCCTTGCCAACGCTCATCATTCATTAAAGCACCTTCCTTGTCAATGTCTTTACTTTATTTTTATTTCTTTCTTTTCAATTATTTCCAAAACCAACTTCAAAACAAATCAACTTTTTCTTAAGGCAGGTAACAATCAATGTAATTGAATTCCAAGTCAATCTATGTGGTATCGATACTCAGCTTAACTGCTGTATTACTTGCAGACCGTGTATACTTGCACACAAAAGACTCATCTTGGCACTATTTTATACTTTTCCAATACATATTTTCTGCCCCTTTTGCCAACATTCACTTAGAGAGTTTACAATGCCTCATTAAGTTATACTTAGCGTGTGTTTCGCAATACACGTAGGTCGATCGAGTTAGTAGTATCGAAGAAGGAGCTGCACTTTTGGAAATCGAGATATCGCTTATAAGCAATAGTATCTACACTTACATCATAGTCTAGTGGGAATATACTCGTATTTTAAATTGCAATTGTTTTGTATTACTAAACTTATAAGTTAGGTTACTTATTTTAAATGGGTTTGTAACCTAAATATTATGGATGAATAGTATAGTTTTAAACTCTTGGTAATGGGATTTGGTATAAATATTATGTAGTTAATGCTAATCGAGTAGCGATTTTAATATTTTGAAAGGGTCTAGGTAGTACACATAGTTTATACCCTGAATTATACTTTTATGTTAATAACTGTCTAAAATATTTATTTAACCAATTCAGAGTCAAAACTAGGTGTCACTAGACAAGTTTGCACTTTAATGAAAAACTGAGAAAAAGTTATTTTACTAAACTAGTTTAAAAAGAAAAAAAATTAATGTTAGGAAATCCGTTAACAAAATTAGTAACATCTTCAATGTGTAATAAATCATCAATATACGTTGAGGGTGTTATATTTAGTGGTATCAGAGCAAAGGTTTAGCCGATTCTAGAGGTTAAACTGAGTCCGATGTGATTTGTTAAAGTGTACATGCTCTTAGGATGTTATGTTACTGATGTATTGCTTATATAATTTGATGTGGCTCTTTACTAATATGATTCTGAATATGTTATAATAGACAATGTCGGATGCTGAGGGATCATATCATGCTACGGATCACCAGGGCCCGGAAAAGGCTCATCGCGATAGTAATGAGTGCAAACATTCCACCTTCAGCTCATGCCCAGGATGAGTCACCTGTACAACAAGGAGCTCCAGCTCAAGAATATGGAGCGTTAGTGCAAGCATTAGAGGCGATGGTTAATAGGCTGCAGCCACCTGTACCCGCACCAGCTCCGGCTGCTGCACCCGTAAGGTATCGATTGCTAAAGAGCTTAAGAAATTGGGTGCACCTGAATTCAATGGAGAAGGTGGTTCAATGGCCGCAAACTTATGGTTAAATGATGTCAAGGTTATGCTGGACCAGTTAAATTGTTTCGATGCTGAAAAACTAGAGGGAGCTGTATCTCTTCTAAGGGGACATACTCGTATATGGTGGTCGAATGCCATAGAGCTGGTACCTGCTGAACAAGTAACTTGGACATTTTTCCAGAAAGCATTTAAAGCCAAATATGTTGGTGATCAATTCAAGAGAGAAATGCTTCAGTAGTTCCTGGATCTCAAGCAAGGCCATCGTTCAGTTTATGAGTATGAGTTGGAGTTTAATCGATTAAGCCGATATGCAGCTAATTTAATGTCGACTGAAAAATCTCGCTACGAATGGTTCATTGAAGGGCTTCATCCAAGACCCATGGAATTATTGTTAGGCATGAACCTGTCAGTTTATCAAGATGCGGTGAATAGAGCAAATGCTATAGAAATGACCTATCTAGAGCGAGTCAGAACTCAATCATCTCGATCAACTAAAAGATCTAGAGAATCATTTGTTTCAGTATAGTCTAGGCGAGGTAGAGGTTCTCGTCAACAAAGCAAGATTGGAACTGGATCTTTTCATGAAAATCTCTTTTTTAAAAGAGCCCAAGCTTCTTAGATGTCTATTGCAAGCTCTAAGAAGTCAGAAAAAGCTTCTAACCCAAAACGTGAGCATTGTAGGAAGAAGCATGGAAGGGTTTGCTGTACTATTATAGGAGCCTGTCTGCGATGTGGTCATATGGGACATTTTGCTAGAGAATGTTCGCGAGGACAGACAGAGAACCATATCCAGTCAGAGCGATCTGCAGTAGCTCCACCTAGAGGCTGTGGTCGTGGTGGAACCGGACAAGATAGAACATCAAACCAAGTCGGATCAGAGGCGGCATCAACATGAGAAATTTGAACCCCAGCTCGAGTGTATAATATACGCACAGATGAGGACAAGTATGATTCATATATTATAGTATGTACTTTTTGACTTTTTGGTGAATCTCTGTTTGTTTTAATTGATCTTGGTTATACTCATTCGTATATTAGCTCCAAACTAGTTACTAAAAGAAGAATTCCTATGGAGACTTTTAGTAGTGATGTGATTGCCAATAATCCGCTTGGTCATAGTGCTAGAGTGACTCGAATATGTAATAATTGTCCCTTAGTGATTCAAGATATTGAATTTCCAGCGAATTTAATGGAGCTACCATTCCATAAATTTGAGATTATCTTGGGAATGGATTGGCTATCTGCATATGATGCAGATGTTAAATGTAAAAAGAAGCAATTAGTACTTCAAGGACCGGATGGTTCTGAGGTGGTTGTAGTGGGAGAAAGAAACGATTGCCTAAACTCAGTAATCTTTGCAGTGATGGCTCAGAGGATGTTAAATAATGGGTGTGAAGCGTATGTAGTTAATGTGGTGGATACGCAAGTATCAAACAAGAAATTGGAAGATATCCCAACTATGCGAGAATTTCCAAATGTATTTTTAGATGAGTTACCAAGGTTACCTCCAGATAGAGAGGTACAATTCGGAATAAATGTGTACCTTGGAATAGAGCCGGTATCGATGACACCCTATAGGATGGCGCCAACAGAATTAAGGGAGCTAAAAGGTCAATTACAAGAGTTATTAGATCGAGGCTAACTTCGACCAAGTTTGTCGCCATGGGGAGCCCCAATATTATTCGTAAAGAAGAAGGATGGATCTGTACGATTATGTATAGATTATCGACAATTGAATAAGGTGACGATAAAGTATAAATATCCATTGCCAAGAATTGAAGATCTATTTGATCAGCTTAGAGGCGCTGCTGTGTTTTCAAAGATTGATCTTCAATCAGGCTATTATCAGCTAAAAGTTAAGAAAGAAGATATACCAAAGACAACATTCAGGACTCACTATGGACACTACGAGTTTTTAGTAATGCCGTTTGGACTTACAAACGCTCCTTCCGCATTTATAGATTTGATGAATAAGGTATTTCAACCCTACTTGGACCAGTTTGTGGTGATATTTATAGATGATATCTTGGTATATTCTAAGACTGAAGATGATCACGATCGACATCTCCGAGTGGTATTACAAACATTAAGAGATAAGCAACTTTATGCAAAGTTTTCCAAATGTGAATTCTGGCTATCTGAAGTAACTTTTCTCGGACATGTCGTATCTGCTAATGGAATAAGAGTGGATCCCAAGAAGGTACAAGCTATTCTTGAATGGGACGATTTCTCTAAAACTTCTTTATCATCACCATGACACTTACTCAGTTATTAAGGAAAGATGTTTCTTTTGTATGGACAGAGAAGTGTCAAGAGAGTTTCAAAAGATTAAAAAAAGTTTTAATAGAGGCACTAGTATTAATTCAACTAGAGCCGGGAAAAGAGTACGTTCTGTATAGTGATGCATCCCATAATGGTTTGGGGTGTGTATTAATGTAAGAAGGACGCGTTGTAGCTTATGCATCGCGACAACTCAATACTCATGAAAAGAATTACCTGACTCATGACTTAGAGATGGCAACAATGATTTTTGCACTGAAAATTTGGAGACATTATTTATATGGTGAAAAGTGTCATATTTACACTGATCACAAAAGTTTGAAGTACTTTATGACACAACGAGATCTGAATCTGAGACAACGAAGATGGGTTGATTTTTTAAAAGATTACAGCGTGGTTATCGATTAGCACCCTGGAAAGGCTAATGTAGTAGCAGATGCTCTTAGCCGAAAAACTTTTTCTGTTCTATGCGCAATGAATGCACAACTATCTTTGGGACAAGATGGTACTTTAGCAACAGAGTTTCAGCTTAAACCAACTTTTCTGGATCAGATTAAAGATTTACAGCTTTCGAATGAAGAATGCCTTGAAAAGAGGAAACAAGCTAAATTTGGGGAAGTACAAGCTATGAAATCAAGTTTGATGGTTGTTTATACTATCGAGGAAAAGTTTATATTCCTGGAAAAGGCGAATTAAAGAAAAAGATTTTAACAGAAGCTCACTATTTTCCATTAACTATGCACCCAGGAAGTAATAAGATGTATCAAGATTTGAAAACCCGCTATTGGTGGCCAGGAATGAAAAGAGCAATCTCAGAGTTTGTAGCAAAATGTTTGATATGTCAACAAGTTAAAGTAGAGCATCAAGTACCTTCTGGACTGTTACAACCTATCTCCATTCCTTAGTGGAAATGGGAAAAAGTGACTGAATTTTGTAATAGGGTTACCAGTTACGCCCAGTAAAAAAGATTCAATATGGGTCATTATGGATCATTTATCGAAGTCTGCACATTTTATTCCAGTTCTTGTGGATTATTCAATGAATAAGTATGCAGAATTGTATATTAGAGAAATAGTACGATTACATGGTGTCCCAGTATCGATTGTATCGGATAGAGACCCAAGGTTTACCTTGAGGTTTTGGGGAGCATTACACGAGGCTCTAGGTACTAAATTAAATTTTAGTATTGTATTTCATCCGCAGACAGACGGAGAGTTAGACCGAACGATCCACACTTTAGAAGACATGTTGCGAGCTTGTATTATTGAGTTCACTAGATTGTGGGAAAGGTATTTTCCATTAGCTGAATTTGCATATAACAATAGTTATCAGACAAGCATTAAAATGGCACCTTTTGAAGCACTTTATAGAAGAAAGTGCAGAACTCCTCTTAATTGGTTCGAATTACAGGATCAGAATGTTCATATTGACCCAAAAACAGGTGAGATTGATCTAACCCGAGAAATGGAAGATAAAGTGAAGATTATTCAGAATAATCTTAAAGCAGCCACAGATCGACAAAAGGCATATGCAGATAAAAAGAGAAAGGATGTTGAATTTCAGGTTGGAGATAAAGTATTTCTGAAGGTCTCACATTGGAAGAAAATACTACATTTTTGTCGAAAAGGGAAACTAAGTCCCAGATTCATTGGACCTTATAAAATTCTCAAAAGCGTTGGATCAGTGGCTTATCAACTGGCCTTACCTCCAGAGACAAGCAAGATCCATGATGTATTTCATGTATATATGTTGCGAAGGTATCGACCAGATCCCTCGCATGTTATCACTCAAGAAGAAATTGAATTGCAACCTGATTTAACATATGAAGAAAAACCAGTAGAGATTTTATCTTATGGAGTCAAAGAATTGAGAAATAAGAAAATTTCATTGGTCAAAGTCCTTTGGAGGAACCACGAAGTAGAAGAGGCAACCTAGGAGATAGAGGAGAAAATGAGAAAGCAGTACCCGAAACTTTTTAAATCAGGTACATTTTAAAATTTGAGGACGAATTTTCTTAAGGGGGAGAATTGTAATACCCCCAAGATTTGCTAAGTTGATTAAGAGTGAATTAGTACTAATATAAGGGCTTAAAAGCTAACTTAGTGACTAAAATGAAAAAAATATAAAAGTTATGATTTCTTTAATTATGGATTCTAAGAAAGGAATTTCTGAGAATTTGGAGTACCATGTGATAGAGAGTAAGAAAAATAGGGTACTTGCGAAGTTTGGTTGAAATTCGATGAGAAAAGTATAGGCACCTGATGAAATATTTTTATTGCACAGATAAGTAGTACAAGTTACAAGAAGTTGATCTGTATAATTAGATTTTTGGTAATGGATTTATGTGGAAATATATTTTTGATCGAACATTTAGGGGATAAGCAAATACTTATTTGAATAAAAATGCAGAAGATATCAAATTTTGATCGAACTGTAAAGTTAAACGTGTTCAGGGCATAGGATGGGTGACCTATTGGGAAGGTCTCATGTCAGTGCTTGAGACTGATAAAAAGGAATCAGTTCGAGTTAACAGTATTCGTATGGATATCTGATAAAGGATTATTAAGAGAATTTTATCCGTAAAGATTTTGGGTAAATTATCAGTATATTAGACCGAATGAAAATTTCAAGATTTTTATTTTTACAAAATTATGGAATATTTTTATATCAACAATTTTTATTTATGGAAGTTAGAAATATGAGAATTTCAGATTTGATCCGGTAGTTCGAAAAAATGGAAAATCGTAGTAAGTGATTATCAGGTAATCGAATCGAATCGAATTGGAATTTTAAAGACAGTTCCATAAGCCATGGAAAATTCATAAAATATTATTTTTATGAATATTTTAATGTTTCTAGTTGGATTCTAACTAGATTTAGTTCTACTTTTATAAGATGGCAAATTAGAAAATAAAATTTAGTTGGAGGGTTATTGGAATTAAGTAATTAAATGAATTTAATATTCATTTAATTAGAAACACTATGCATAAATAAGATAAAAAGATGAACAAACATATGTTCATCTTCTCTCCTCCATTTCGAAACCAACAAGGAAAGAAAGAAAAAATACACAAAATTTTCGTAGGCATTTTTAAGACTCCAAAGTTAGAATCAAGGTATGTCGCTTTGGAAAAAAATGATCTATGCTTAATGCTCTTTCTATTGATAGTAATTTTGCATGGTAATTTGAAGATTTGTTCATGTTATTGATGAGAGAGAAAATAGAGTTTCATGTTCTATGTTGAGATTGAAGCTTAATTTAAGTAAATCAAATGTTGTGGAGTTGAAATCAAGATTAGATTTAGATTAATTTTAGGTTTGAAGACATAAACCCTAACCCTAGAATTTGAGATTTTATTTAGGGTTTTGAAATTTATGGTGAAAATGAAAGATTGATGATATTAGAAGCTTGATTTTGATGTTAGAATGAAAAAAATCCTCAACTAGTCTTTTAAGTGACCATTTCGGTATACAAGAGGAAATTTGGAGAAATATTGTGAAAATTATCCTAGTGATGGATTTAAAGAGATTTTGAACTTAGAAGCTTGATTATGGCATTAGGACAAAAATAAAGTCCTTGAAAAGCTTAGACACCCAATTTGCCATGTAGGAAGAATTTGAGGTTTTAAGTGTTAATTCTTGGAAATGAAGAATATATGTTGGAAAAATTATTTTGGGCATATTAGAATGTTGTTTGAATGAAAAACAACAATGGGAAGGTTTAGTGACCAATTCAGTCAAAAGCTAAAATAGAAGGAAAATTTTGAGAAACATTGTAAAATGTTGGATTGATTAATTAGTACAAGTTTGTAAACCTTTGTGTGAAATTAGTGACTAAAATGTCACTTTAAAAAAGGTTAGTGGATTGAAGGGCATTGAGTAAAAGTTAGTAAAAGTGTTAGAATTATGGAGTATTTATGATTGAGCTTGAATAAATTGCAAACAGTTGCAAAATGGTCACTAGGGGACCAAAATGGACTTTTCGGCTACTATGAGAGAAAAAGAGAAAATTTTGGAAAAAATTCTATATTCGAATAATTAAATTAGTATTTTATAATTAAGCAGTGTTAGATTAAAAAGAAATCTAACATGTATATTATTGTATATGTTCGATGGGTAAATTTGTAGTATCCGAAGGACTAGGAAAAATGAGATAAAAGAGGCAAGGAAAAAGTAGTGGATTAGCTTAGTGAGGCACAGTATTTTGCATAGCCCAAGTGAGTGCATTATATACATGTATGGCATGTTACAAATAGGACGACTTGCGATAAGTCGACCTTGATTTTAATGAAAAATGTATGTTGATCAAAATTATGCAAATAGCATGAAAATTAAATGGCATATGAGATAAGTTGATATGGCATAGTGATTTATCTATGATAAATCAAATTTTAGATTTTGGGTATGAACTGCCCATTATCAAATTATGGATAATAATATTGATGGACTGGATATTGAATATGAAAATATTATATTGTTATGCTCGAGTACTAGTGTGAGAGTCTTTGGTATAGTTGGATATCCATAGAGTCTTAGCAGCTGCATTCCAGCACTACGGTGTGATCCAGACACTTCGGTGTTGACATCAGATGCTACGACATTGTACAAACGCTACGGTGTTGCAGACACTTAAATGTTGTTTAGAGACTACGGTGTCGACTAGCACAAAAAGATGCTATAATGAGGAGCAAAGGGCGTCCTCGAGTACGTACTCATCTCATTCGCTTCGGCGATGCAGACGTTACGGCGTCGTATACACTGCGGTGTCGTGATGACTCGTATGCCATAGGTTTACATAAAATTGTACTTTGGGCTATAATTCATGAAATGCTTTTATGCAAGTAGATAGGCCAGTACGTCTATCGTATTTATTACCGATAAAGTAAGAATGATGTTATGACTTCATGATTTATTGGAAATAAGTTAGTTTCTCATTTACTATGGTAAATGATAAAATGTTATAAACTGCACAAGGAATCGTTTGTCATTTTGCAGGGATTGTGATATTTATGATATTGGTTTATATTGTTATATTTATGCCTCACTAAGTTATACTTAGGGTGTGTTTCGTAATACACATAGGTCGATCGGGCTAGTAGTATCGAAGAAGGAGCTGTACTTTTGGAAATCGAGATATCGCTTATAAGTAATAGTATGTACACTTACATCCTAGTCTAGTGGGCATGTACTCGTATTTTAAATTGCAGTTGTTTTGTATTACTAATCTTATAAGTTAGTTTACTTATTTTAAATGGGTTTGAAACCTAAATATTATGGATGAATAGTATGGTTTTAAACTCTTGGTAATGGGATTTGGTATAAATATTATGTAGTTAATGCTAATCGAGTAGCGATTTTAAAATTAAGAAAGGGTCTAGGTAGTATACATAGTTTATACCTTGAATTATATTTTATGTTAATGACTGTCTAAAATATTTATTTAACCAATTCAGGGTCGAAACTAGGTGTCACTAGATAGGTTCGTAATTTAATGAAAATCGAGAAAAAGTTATTTTACTAAACTAGTTTAAAAAGAAAAAAAATTTCAAGTCAGAAAATTAGTTAAAAACTTTAGTAACATCTTCAATGTGTATTAAATCATCAAATATACGTTGAGGGTGTTACATTTAGTGGTATCAGAGCAAAGGTTTAGCCTATTCTGGAGGTTAAACTGAGTCTGATGTGGTTTGTTTAAAGTGTACATGCCTCTAGGATGTTATGTTACTGATGTATTGCTAATATAATTTGATGTGGCTCTTTACTAATATGATTCTGAATATGTTGTAATAGACAATGTCGGACGCTGAGGGATCACGTCATTCGACGGATCACCAGGGCCGGAAGAGGCTCATAGCGATAGTAATGAGGTGCAAAATGTTCCACCTCCAACTCATGCTCAAGTTGAGCCACCTGTGCAGCAATGAGCTCTAACTCAAGAATATGGAGCGTTAGTGCAAGCGTTAGAGGTGATGGTTAATAGGCTGCAGCTACCTGCACCCATACTAGCTCCGACTCCTGCACCCGTAAGGGCATCGACTGCTAAAGAGCTTAAGAAATTGGGTGAGCCTGAGTTCAATGGAGAAGGTGGTCTGATGGCCGCAGACTTAAGGTTAAATGATGTCAAGGTTATGCTGGACCAATTAAATTGTTCTGATGTTGAAAAACTAGAGGGAGCTGTATCTCTTCTAAGGGAACATGCTCGTACCTGCTGAACAAGTAACTTGGACATTTTCTAGTAAGCATTTAAAGCTAAATATGTTGGTGATCAATTCAAGAGAGAAATGCTTCAACAGTTCCTGGATCTCAAGCAAGGCAATCGTTCAGTTTATGAGTATGAGTTGGAGTTTAATCGATTAAGCCGATATGCAGCTGATTTAATGTCGACTAAAAAATCTCACTACGAATAGTTCATTAAAGGGCTTCATCCATGACCTAAGGAATTACTGTTAGGCATGAACTTGTCAGTTTATCAAGATATGGTTAATAGAGCAAAGGCTATGGAAATGGCCTATCAAGAGCGAGTCAGAGCTCAATCATATCGATCAACTAAAAGATTTGGAGAATCATTTGTTTCAGTACATTCTAAGCAAGATAGAGGTTTTCGTCAACAAAGCAAGACTGGAACTGGATCTTTTCGCGGAAATCTTTTTTTTAAAGAGCCCAAGCTTCTTAAATGTCTACTGCAAGCTCGAAGAAGTTAGAAAAAGCTTCTAACCCAGAACGTGAGCACTGTGGGAAGAAGCATAGAGGGGTTTGCTGGACTATTATAGGAGCCTATCTGCGATGTGGTCAGATGGGACATTTTGCTAGAGAATGTCCGCGAGGATATACAGATAACCCTATCCAGTCAGAGCGATCTACAGTAGCTCCACCTAGAGGCCGTGGTCGTGGTGGAACTGGACAAGCTAGAACATCAAACCAAGTCGAATTAGAGGCGTCATCAACACGAGAATTTTGAACCCCAGTTCGAGTGTGTAATATATGCACAAATAAGGACAAGTATGATTCGTATATTTTAGCAGGTACTTTCCTACTTTTTGGTGAATCTATGTTCATTTTAATTGATCCTAGTTCTACTCATTCGTATATTAGCTCCAAACTAGTTACTAAAAGAAGAATTCCTATGGAGACTATTAGTAGTTATGTGATTGACATTAATCTGCTTGGTTATAGTGCTAGAGTGACCCAAATATGTAAGAATTGTCCCTTAGTGATTCAAGAGATTGAATTTCCATCGAATTTAATGGAGCTACCATTCCATGAATTTGAGATTATCTTGGGAATGGACTGGCTATTTGCATATGATGTAGATGTTAAATGTAAGAAGAAGCAATTAGTACTTCAAGGATAGAATGGTTCTGAGGTGGTTGTAGTGGAAGAAAGAAACGATTGCCTAAACTCAGTAATCTTTGCAGCGATGGCTCAGAGGATGTTAAATAATGGGTGTGAAGCATATTTAGTTAATGTGGTGGATACGCAAGTATCAAACAAGAAATTGGAAGATATCCCAACTGTGCGAGAGTTTCTAGATGAGTTACCAGGGTTACCTCCAGATAGAGAGGTACAATTTGAAATAGATGCGTACCCTGGAATAGAGCCGGTATTGATGGCACCCTATAGGATGGTGCCAACAGAATTAAGAGAGCAGAAAGCTCAATTACAAGAGTTATTAGATCGAGGCTATATTCGACCAAGTTAGTTTACTTATTTTAAATGGGTTTGTAACCTAAATATTATGGATGAATATTATGGTTTTAAACTCTTGGCAATGGGGTTTGGTATAAATATTATGTAGTTAATGCTAATCGAGTAGCGATTTTAAAACTAAGAAAGGGTCTAGTTAGTACACATAATTTATACCCTGAATTATATTTTTATGTTAATAACTGTTTAAAATATTTATTTAACCAATTCAGGGTCGAAACTAGGTGTCACTAGACAGGTTTGTAATTTGATGAAAACCCGAGAAAAAGTTATTTTACTAAACTTTAGTAACATCTTTTTTTCAGGCATAAAACTTCTGAATTCATTGAATTATGAAGCTCATCTCTATCCATCTCGACCAAGATCAATGTTCATTTTGAGTAGGCCTTCTTCTAGTTAGTCGTTCATTTTTCTCGAGAATCTCTTTGAATTGGCAAAATTTTTCCTAATACAAAATCTCCTTATTGGATGAGCTTTCTTATCGTGAGCTCGTGTTGTTCTTCTCTGATTCACTTGACCACGGCAGATGACTTTCAACCCCTTTTTCATTGAATAACTCAACTGGTCATATCTTGCTTGGACCCACTCTACTTCGTCTAGTTTTACTTCCATCAAGACAAAGAGAGATGGAATTTCAACCTTGATTGACAACTCAACCTTTTATCCCATAAACTAATGAAGGTGGTGTTGCCCTATTATTTCTTGATACGATGGTAAACAATTGCTCCTGAATTTGGAATCAATACCAAGAAACCTTTGTTTTTTTTCATGAATCTATGTCACTTTACTTGTAAGATGCAAGAAAAGGGTTAGCAATGGGGATTCAAAGAAAAATAAAAGGCTAGAAATGAGATTTAAAGAAAAATAATGGCTAGAAATGAGGGTTCAAAGGAAAAAAGTCATGGTAAACATGGAAAAAAGCAAAGTCAAATGCCCCAAAATTCATAGTATGAATGATTCGTGAATCTATCAACCGGGTAGTGTCCCACTTTTAAGTGGCTCTCTTTAACTCACCCACTCCCCAAATTTCAATTTTCCCACTTTTCTAATCCCAACAAGACATTAGAAATTTTGAGGTCTTTGAAGAAAGGTTAACTTAATTGGGCGGAATTTATTCTGAAGACAAACTTCTTTCCTCCGATATTCATGTATGATCTAAATGGTCTAAGGCTTGTAATGTGGGCTAGGCTCAGGTTACAAAAGAAATGATATATAGACCCAAATACATGTTTAAGGGTGATTAAACCAAGGATCAAGCTTTGATGTAATCTTCATTCTTTTATTCATTGGATCACTCTAGACTGCCCATTTTGGGTTTTTGCCCTAGAGTTCATTTCTTTTTTCGGCTCATGCCTTATTTGAAGGATTTCGCACATGTTCCATGCTTTTATCTTCTTTCACCTTTTAGCTTTTATTTCTTCATTCTTTTCCTCATTTTTTTCTTTTTTTTGCCTCTTTTCCTTGCCTTTTTATTTTAAATTTAGGACATTCAACTTGATATTTTCTTTCTCACTGGCAAACAATTTTCACCCTCTTTTCCCCCTAGTGTGGGGGAGTGATCCTTCGTTAGGGTTCAAACACAGGAAGAATATTAGGCTCAAAGGGGACAACAACATATTTTTATTTCCTTATTCGAGTAGGGAAATGAAGAAAATGCCAAATGTCATTTCACACACAAATATCATCTAATAGAAGCAACCTTCAGTTGGTAGATGTTTCAGAGTTATCACTTTATTCAAAAACCCTAAACAAAAATGTCTGAGAGGTAAATTCACTCAAAATGGGATTTTCCCATTAATCCTGAACACACTTTATTGCCCTTCTATCTCGAGATTAGATTCTAGAATCATTCATACAATCTATAATATGGGCTCTTCCAATAGGATTCATTTTGGAAGGGAAATAGATGAAGAAGAAATGCATATGAAAAATGAAATGTTTGCCACTTGAGAAAATTAAAGGGAATGCATCTTTTACACAAGTAGAATAACATAGAGGACCTTACAAAAGATCCATAATGCTCGTGAGCAAAAATAAAACGGTTGGTTCTAGGTATGACTCCACCAATTTACAAGAAAATCATTAATTATTATTTCAGGAAAGCATGGGTGAATTCCAGCAAAGCTCGACCAGTCTACTTCCTGACAACATTGTTCAGGCTATAGGGTACTTGTCATAGTTCTTTCCTTGATTCCCAGAGTGAGCGTAGGCAATTCCTGGTAGGGCTTTGATGCCATCAGTTGCTTTCTCTTTATATGGGTCCTAAAACCCTAACATGACTATTGTCTGGGTCCCAACAAGCTCGCGTATTCTTGCGGTTTAGTTCTAAAGCTGACAACTTGTCTTCAATGACCATTGCTTGGGTATCGTGCTTATGCAAAACTTTCTCTCTTTTTTTAAAATTTTACCATAATTAATTCTTTTATTATGTATGAATGTACGCGAAGATGTAAAAAATATAAACCAATGCAAACAAACAAAATGCAAATGCATGAATGCAGGTGAAGGGCCATCGATTCCATTAAGGTATCGCTCTAGAAGTAGTTCTTCATTGGATGTTGAAGTTCCTTATTATGAAAGATTCCAATTTATATGTAACACCCTTAACATATACTCGTATACTGAATATACATTAAAGATGTTACAAAATCATTGGAAGAAATCTTGACTAAAATTTTTTATACCAAAATTTAATTTGTAGTTTAACCCTTTCTTTTTTACACATCACTTCTGCATCATATATAGATTGTCAATTCATTTCAAGAATAACTTCAAATTCATGAAATGGAAGTTCCATTAAATTCGCTGGGAATTTAATCCACTGGATTACTAATGGACATTTCTTATACATTCTAGTCACCCATACACTATGTCCAAATGGATTACTAAAAATCACATCACTAGAAATAGTTTCCTTAAAAATCTTTCTTTGTGCCATTATCTTAGTACTAATGTATGAGTGAGTCAAATCCGGATCAATTAAAGTAAATACAGACTCTCTCTCTCCATAGCCTTTGCTTTATTTAATGAATTCTGATAAACAAATAAACTCATACCTAACAATATCTCTTTATTAAACTGATCGCCCATATATTTGATTTTAAACACTTTTTAAAAGAATTTCAGAATCACTTCCTTAATAGGTACTAACTATGTGGCATTAAACCACTAAATATGAACGTGTTCCCTTAGCAGGATACAACTTCATCTAATTTCTTAGTATATATGCAGTTTAATTCCTCTATAGCAAGACTTTAACATCTTTATGCCACAAATTGGTAATTATCATACCACTTTCTCCATTAAATTCAGGAGCTCCTAACTTTTAAGCTCCTTAACAAATGACATCCTTACTGGTGCAGGTACCAGGCTGGTGCAAGCACAAATGTCTTAATTCTATTAACCACAACCTTTAAATCTCATACTAAGGTTCCATATTTTTGTGCTAGAGTTCACTGCTATACAAGTGGCTCTACTGAGGTAAGAGCCAGAGATGAAACATTCTATATTTCATTACTTCTACTTTGGACCTCCTTTTGGTCTCAATTATCAGATGTCTAACACAGTCCAACAATGCTTGACATTACTTATTTCTACTATAACTTATTCATGTTATTGAGGAGCATAATCAAGTTACACAACAGTACGTCAGTAACATGACATCCTAGGGGCATGTATTTAACATCAAATCATAGTAAACTTGGTTTAGCCCCCATAATTGGCTAAATTTGTAGCTCTGATACCAACAAATGTAACATCGAAATCATATATCATGTAACATCTGTATCATGTAACATCTCTATCATGTATCATGTAACATCGCTGTCATGTAACATCTCTGCCATGTAACATTTCTATCATGTATCATGTTCTTTCATGTAATCATCTTGTTACATTATCATCGTGTCTGGCTAGAGGACCATGGAAACCCCGTAGCCTATATGTACCGTAGTGCCTTGTAGAGTACCTACTCGAGAGGATGCTATTTGCTCCTCATATAAGGACGCTCTTTGCTACTTATATAAACACCTTGTTAGTGCATTTGCACTATGGGTGTGGATCCCTAGGTGTATCTTGTTTCATTTTAGTCTTGTCATTATCTATATTTCATGTATGCATAATGCATCATCATTTATGCAAATAATAATTCGTACCTGGTATTCCATCAAGCTTGCCATGTCGAGCAATGTATCATATCATGTATTATAGAGAAATGTAATTCCATTTCTAAATGTTTGCATTACATTGAAAATGGCATTGCACTTCTCTATAATACATGATATGATACATTGCTCGACATGGCAAGCTTGATGGAATACTAGGTACGAATTATTGTTTGCATAAATGATGATGCATTATGCATACATGAAATATGGATAATGACAAGACTAAAATGAAACAAGATACACCTGGGGTCCACTCCAATAGTGCAAATGCACTAACAAGGTGTTTATATAAGTAGCAAAGAGCATTCTTATATAAGGAGCAAATAGCGTCCTCTCAAGTACGTACTCTATAAGGCATTACGGTGCAGATAGGCTACGGGGTTTCCATGGGCCTCTAGCCAGACACGATGATAATATAACAAGATAGTTACATGAAAGAACATGATACATGATAGAGATGTTACATGACAGCGATGTTACGTGATACATGATAGAGATGTTACATTATACTATGGTGCATCTCATCCTGAGTACTAGGTCTTTTATCTCCTCGATCATCCATAAGAGTCTCGGTCCCACTTCCTATACTGACGCAAAGCTACGACTTCCTTGGTTATCATCCTATACCCAGCTATATCTCAAACTTGGGCCATGATACTCTTTTCAAACTTGTTACTCTCTTGGAATCTCATGGCGTTATTTCTAAGATGAGTGGACCAGTAGTTATTGCCCCATTTGTTGATATCCTCCAGTACCAAGACGACTTGCTCTTTCAACGTTTCATTCTCACTTTCCACTTGGGTCTTAAACTCAGCAATGAAGGCTTGACTTTGTCTCAGCTTCTCATTGGTTGAGACACATATACACCGCAATTTACACAAACGAACCTTGTTGGCATGAACCTTCCTTTTCCATACGATAATGTTCTCTTTTCCCTTTTTCGACAACCCGTTTGTTCTTCTTGCTTGTTTGTCCTTCTTTTCCTCATTCACAAGTGCTCGCTGGTTGACCTCGAACCAGAGATGCATACTTGTATTATCTTTCTCTTTCTAAGGAGTCTTCCATCCATTATGAAAAACCGTGTTCTACTCTGAGCAATGTTCTCTAGACTCGACCCCTTCTAGATATGAAATGCATGCACAATAAGATAAAATAAATAAAAAACACCTAAAAAAGGTCCAAAATAATTTCATTGTAGGAATAGTAACTGGGAAGCACATTCTAACATTTCTGGACATGCTCTTTCTCGGACTATTCTTACGAAAAAATCTTGGCCTAATTCTAACCCTAGAGTTTTCCATATGGCTCTATTAGAGTGGGCTTCTAGATTCACACACACAGTTTGGTTCTAGAAAGGTTCCCGAGCTGTCCTCCCTGTCCTCTACTAAGGGTAGCAAGGCCCATGATTCTTACCCATTATAGGTTTCAAGCGAATCAAGTTTAACTCAGGGGACCCATTTCCTATGTCTTCATGAAGGATCAATATCCTTACGAAGACACAGGGCATATGAGTCCCGAAGGTACTTGCTAGGCTCATACGGAGAATCAATATTCCCACATGAGCAAAGCATTTTCCAGTCACTTAATGATCGGGACGAAGCTCAGGCATAGAGCTTATAATCAAGTATTAAATGCGTAAAATAAGATCATACGCATAAATGGACAACTAAGATAAATTTTATACGAACTTAGCAAATTCTGACATTAAAGCAAAGTGTAATCGGCTTGTGGCCTGACTCTCTTTTTTTGTAAAAATAAAAAATTTCCCCAGCGGAGTCGCCAAGCTGTCGCAACCCTTTTTTAAGGGTCCCAACGATTTTTAAATAAAAGCAAAAAAGCAACGGAGTCGCCACCAATCTTTTAAAAGGTGTGATTGGATCACCTAAAAAGGATTATTTTAATAAAACAATTTACTTTTATTAAAACAACAACTTTGGTATGCGAAAAACACCAAAAACGGGTTCGGGAGTCGGTTACGTGTGGGGAAGGATTAGCACCCCCACAACGCCCAAAAATTGGTATCTAGTCGATTACAAAATGTTTTGATGCAGAATTTGCAAGTTCGTATAAAATTTAATTTATTGTCCATTTATGAATATGATTCCATTTTAACGATCTTACCATCTGGAGAATAAACTTTAATCACCGCCAACATCTCTGGCTCTAATCCGTTATATTCTTTTGGTAGGACACCGTATTAACAATTTATATATCCAAACAAAGCATGACATATATAAGTAAGCATCAAATGATAAAATAAATAAATAAATAATATACGTAATAAAGTACACATTATACGAAACTAATTTACAATATATACGTAAAATATAGCTATACAATAATATAGATTACATATATTAAATATTAATACTATAGAGTAAAAAAAGTACATATATACACGCATATAATATAATACATGTACTATTATAAAAGGAAGTAATAAATTATATAATATAGTATTAAAATTTAAAAGGAAACATATCATACATATATATAAGGCAAAAATAAAGTCTATTAAAATGCATATAAAAAGAATATATATTACCATAAAAATACTATCATACCCATAAATATATAATATTAAAAGTATACCAAAAATGAAAATACCCTTCATAATTCCCCTTTCAAAAATTTTGGATCAAAATCAATCCCATGTTTTTCACCTAAAAGATTACTTGGAACTTCACAAACATAAAACCATTCCCCCCAAACACATTTTTTATGATTGAACTCCCAAAATGCCAAGAACACATCCTTTCCCTTTTTATTTTGAAAACAAAACAAAAACTAGTAAATTATATAAAAGAAAGAGAAAACTAAACAATATATCTCAATAAAGGCTTCGAACTTTTATTGCTCAAAATCTCAAGATACAACTACTTTTCATGTGCTTCTATGAGTGTGGCAAATGGGGTGAGTGGTTGTAAGAAGATGAATTGTGAGTGAGTGAGTTACACTAGAATGAAGCCTATTTATAGGCTTCAAAAACTCTAAAAACCTAAAAATCCTAAAGCATATTCCCTTTTTATGCTTGGTATACATGGAAAGGAATCAAACCATATTCAATATAATCCTAAACAAACAGGGAAATATATAAGCCTGATTTTAATTACAAATAATCAATAAATTAATTGAAAATTCATATTAAGATCAAAATCCCGTATTGAACCCATATACGGTTTTTCTGCACGTGTTATCTTCAATAAAAAGAGCATATATTGAGCTCCCAACGTCCGATTGAGGCGTTTCAAGATGCGTTGGAAATGTAACTAAGAGACGGTCAATACTTAAGAAGACACCCTGGCCCGAAAATTCTTGGATCCTATCAAAATTTTTCCATAAGTCCGTAGTAAGGAATCCTTTACCCATAACTTGAATTTCCATATTTGTCGAGCAGAATCTCTTGTAATCTTCCCATATTTGACATAATAAGGATTTTGTGTGATCGAATAAAATAAGGACATGTAAAATTCAGTGACAAAAATCCCTTAATTAATGTCAAGGATTCGAATCATACCGTTATGAATGAAGCAAATTGGGTTAGAAGGGCCACCCATAGTAGAGCTCTACAGTACCCGATCTAGATTAGTCAGTTAATAGGTAGGATATCGACGGCTAAACCAAAAAAACTAACGTTTAATAGCTTTTTTTTTATTTTAGTCTAATTTTTGGTATTACTCTTTACTATTTTTTAAAGTTTATTTTTTTATATTATCGTTTTATCCCAACAGTAATTATTTAAAAAAACCATGTAATTCAATAAATCGTGTCGGGTGTGATTAATTGTTTTTTTTTATGTTTAATTCTTTTATACAAAAAACTTGTAAAATTTTCATAGAAATCAAAATTTTCTAATTTTAAGAATTTATGTTTAAAATTAATCTTTTATCCAAAATTGTAATTATGCCTATTTTAAAAAAAATAAAAATCCATAAAATTTTAAAAATATAAAAAATCGGATATTTTGAGTTTTAAATATAAATTTCCAAAAAATAGATTTTTTATATTTTTATTTAATTTTTTTAAATAGTTTTATTTTTTTTTTCATGATATGTATTATTATTTAATTGTGCTACATCATCTTTTTAAAACATTAACAATAATAGGACAAAATGATATTACAAGAACAAACCAAAATAAATAATACATAGAAATTAGCTGTTTAGCCTAAAATTAATATGAAAAAAAGTTAAACGAAAATTATAGTCTAATGCATGAATGTACCGTAGTGAATTGGAAACTATTAGTTTTAATTGTATTTACTTTTTACCATGTTTAAAACAAGTTTTTTTTTTTGTGTGAATTAAGAAGTATTCTCATTTTGTCCTAAAGTCAGTGAATCCAAAATATTTTTAATAAGACTAAGTATAGGTGATAACGAGCCGAGCCGAGCCCGAGTCTAGGCAAGTTCGGTTTGGGCTCGAAGCTCGTCGAGCTCAAAATTTTAGGCTCGAGCTTGAACTCGAATATAACGACCCGAAATTTGAGTTTGGTTTTGAATCTAAAATTTGGATTGTTATTTTAAATTTAAGGATTTAATTTAAAGAGGAGTGAAGATCTTTTTGTGAAAGGATGAGATCTTAGAGGGCTTAAGATGTGGTTTTACCGTGGAGTTTTGGAGGAGGATAGTTTGAATTAAAGGGGGTGTGAAAGAGAGAGAGAAAATCAGATTTTATATTCTCTCCCTTCTCTCCCCTTTTCATCTTCCTTTTCTCTCTCTTTTTCCTATTCTTTCACAAGCTTTCAAGTCTGATCTACCGCTAAGTGTTCGTTTTCGACACCTTCACCATCATCGTGTTCATCTCGCCGAGACGAGTCACTCAATCGTCGTGGCAGCACCTTCGAAGCTACCGTGGAAGGGGTGAACGGAGTAAAGTTTCGGGTTGTTGAGTTGAGGGGGTTAGAGTGCTCAAAATGAAGAACAGAGGCCACCATCGTGTTCACCGGTGTCAAGATAGCTGATTTGGGATTTCACTGTCGCAGTCTAGCTCAGCTGTAGTAGGCAGATATAACAGGCTTGAGCCGAGCCATTGGGCCAGCCGACTGAGCTGGCCTACTAAGCTGACCCAAGCTGCAGACCAAGTCGGTCCATCAAGCCAACCTTTTGAGATGAGCCGAGCCATACGTCAGCCACCAAGCCGCGTCGCCAGCCGCCGTTGACCAGCATTGACTTTTCTAGGAGACCCTATCTGGGGATTTCTCGACGCTCTGAGTCTGATAGAGCAGTCTGTTTTGCCAAATTCGAACTCAGTAAGATATTATTACGCATTTGACCTGTGAATTGAATATGGGATGCATGGAATTAATGTATTTCTGTATTGGTTTTTATATGAGGACTATTCGTTGATGGATATCGAACCAAGTGGAATAATCGGGAAGCTCGGATGAGGACTTATCACTTTGGCTTATGGTTAGTACACCTCAAACTCCTATTGTTTCATGAGCATCATAATTGTGATTGCTTTGTGTGTTAGTATCTGCAAAATAGGTAGACGATGAAAAAGCATGAGTAGAGACCGGTATTGTGAGACTCGATATTTATGAGATGCATGGTGATGCTGTGAATATGTTGAGACTTGTAGAGGCTTTAGAGACTGTGTAGGGTCATTCGAGATGCTCGTATAATTACTTGATGATTGTTTCATTGATTGATAATCGTGATGCCTTGTATGCTTGTTCGAATATATTAATATATTTGATGGAAATTGGAAACGGGATGAATAATGGAAATATTCGAATAAATGATTATGAAGCTGGTAATTGATATTAATTGAATGAATGCGTTAGTAAACAAACCCTAATGACTTTTATAAGCTTTAGGGATCGAATAAAGTGTTGTAAAATCAAAATTCAAGGGAATAGTGTAAAACCGTGTATAGGGTATCAGTACGAATTTCGGCTATTCTAGTACGCGATGGGGGACCATATCGATACCAGTCAACCCGTAACAGTACTTGTAGAAATTGAGAATTTCTAGTAAGCTATATTAGCATCGATACACGTTTGAGTGCCAATACCCGGTGGTAATGTATCGATACTCGTGTTCGAGTATCGGTACTTATTGAACTAAATAATCTATAATGCTAATAAAATATGGAAATTGACGTAGAACATTAATAAGATAATATAGATTAATAGAGATAATTAATGAGGGTGATTAATTTACACTTCCATGGTAATTAATAACTTGGTAAACGTTGGTGTGTAACCACCTCGACCCGTCCTAAACGCCCGACCGAACTAAGAGAGCTACATTAGGTTTGCAGAAGCAAACCGGAGAAAGGTTACGAAAAGTTAGACCATTTTTTCTTTTATCTTGTCTAGATTCAAATTATTAATCCTACATTTGCATACTCGCAGCAGGTGAATTTTCGAAGGAAACGAATCACAAAAGGGCATCCAATTGCAACACATTCATTACGGGGACTAATATGTAAATATTTTAAATTATAGGACCAATATTGAAATTATGATTACCAATCCTCAAATTGTCCATTTACATGTTCTCATAATACATTTCAGATTAATATAATCATCCAAACTCATACAATTTCAATCCCAAAACTCAAGACCAAAATGAAAGAAATAGAAACCTTCAAAAATTCTAAAACAATAGAATTAACTGCAGCCATACCGGTACGCGTACATGTGTTTCGGTACACCCTTACGAATTCAAAAACTCAGTTTCCAATGACCAAAACTCGTACCGAAATGCTTGCTCGCGTGTCGAAACGCCTACCCAAAATGATAAGGACCATACCGGAACACTTGTTCGAGTACCGAAACGCTAAGCCTGGAAAGGCTTTCCCGTATCAAAACACCCTCCCGCGTATCGAAACGCTATGCCTGAATTGGCCTAGCTGTACCGATACGGGGACACCTGTTTCGATATGCCTAGACTTGTAATGTCATTTTTAGCTGGTTTTACATACAAATCTAGATGCATTTAGGTCCTAGCAACTTGCAAACACACATATAAGCATTCAACAACTCGTTTAGCAACACTTGCGCCATGATTTAGCCACCATACAAACATAGACCTTCACTAAGGTTAATCTAGAGGCATGCTTCCTAAAGCACTTCAACAACCATACCAAAATGCTCAATCAAACACTTACAAGCACAAACACCTTTCCAACGACTCTTTAATACCATATTCAACATGTTAAGCTCATCATAGCATACCATCCAAGCAGAACCATCTATATGCATACCTAGGTAACCACATAAAATCAACCATAGGTAATGATGTACAATATGCAAAGCAACAACAATCAAACTCCAGAATCAAAACATTATACATGCTAAAAACTAGGGAAACTGAATTACAAATCCAAAATCCACAGCGAACACATTGCCTTATTAACCGAAAACTAAACCGAGTTTATACCCAAATAGTCTTGTCTTTGGATCGCTACGACTTTGCCTTTGCTGCCCCAAGCCTTAATGCTCTGCATCATTAGGAAAAAGATAGCGTAAGCACACTTGCTTAGTGAGGATGCTCTTAAAACAATGATGCATTATAACATTTAACAACCAAACACTTGTTTTCAAACCATGCTTACGACCCAAGCAAGTTCCAATGAATCCAATTCACAACATGCATATCGACCATATGTAAAACATTAAAATCCACATGCTTAAATCCTCAAAACATTATGTACAAAATCATGCTTAAATCCCAAAGCATTAAATCATAAACCATGCTTAAATCCTAAAGCATTAAATCATAAACCATGCTTAAATCCCAAAGCATTAAATCATAAACCATGCTTAAATCCCAAAGCATAATAGAAAGGTCCAACAAAAGAACCTCCATATATTGGCAATTATAGTGACCCCAGATAGTGTACCACTATCCTTGATTAGCCGACCTCTAATCTTTAGTTAACCAACCGTTAACTTTACACATCGGATACACAGATCTCCCTTAATAACTGACCATCATCAAGACCACACCATGCTGACCGCATGAGTTAACAACCTTGCCAACCGTAAGCTTTACATCAACTAGGGGAACCGACTGCTCAACCCAAGTGATAACAACATAGCCCGAGTAGCCGACCACTATACCTCAAGGACCCTTAACCACGATCGATTTTAAACATATTATAGCGTACATTATCCTATAGCATGCCAACTATATCTGAATGTTTTCTCACCTTGTCACGTAGCCAATATATTATTTACAAAATCATTTACTCATTGTTTTACAATGCATTACACAAAAACTGTAACCCCCTCGACCCGGCTTAGACGCCCAACCGAGTCGAGATAGCTACATTAGGTTTGCCAAAGCAAACCGAAAAGATATAACGAAAACGGCCCATTTTTTTCTTTATCTTGTTTAAATGCCAATTATTAACACTACGTGTTCATGCAAACATCAAGTGCAACCCCAACTCAAACGGGCATCAATTTGACATCCAATTTATCACATTTGCAATTTAGGGACCAAATTGAAAATATCAAAAAATTGCAGGATTAAAGCTCACTTTTAAATTACCAACCTTTAATTAGTCAGGTTCCATGCATATATCTCAAGTTTTAGCTCAATCCATTCATTCAATCACAAGCAATTGCATTAACAAGATTCAGGGACTAAAATTCAAAGAAAACAAAAATGCCAAGCTTACATTAACGGAATCGGCCTTGAGTAATGTTGCGCGTAATAAGTGCTACGCAAATGTCCAAGTATACACGTCGCAAGTTATAGTATAAAAGATATCGTCTCCACAGGGATTGGTGCTACTTCAAGAATCTAGTCTTTTGCACTGTAAAAAGTAAAAACACAAATAAAAGATTATAGAAGTTTAACTAATCTAGAAAGCAAATAAGTAAAAGAAAAGATGAATTCAATTGAGAGAGATAGGCCAGGTTATCGTGAGTTGAGGTGTGATAGCCAATTGGATCGTCTTGGTAAAAGAGTGCACGGGCAACTCAGTTGCCGTGGCAACTTGCACGACGGGGTTGCCTTGGCAACTAATCGATGGTTGCCTGGGCAACTAGTTGGGCGTCTGGGTAGCAACTTCAAGGTTCGGCGGAGCGTTCTTCAATGGTTTCTTCTTATCCCTAAGTCGAAACTCTAGTTACTTGTGCATGCCTTGATAATACATCCCTGCGTGAATCAAGGGTGAACAACAACCAATCTTGCGCTCCTCTTAGCCGTTGAAATTCTTAACTTATTCCTAAGCCGGATTAATCTTCACCATCATTGGATTGAATAAAGATCATATTCATTCGTTTCTTGAATCTAACTCTCCCGATATTAGATAAATGGATGAAATCACGAGATCCTCTCCCAATTCACTCACAAACAATAATAAGAACCAAGAATGAATAAACCTTGAAATAGAAAAGTGCAAACTCTTATTACCTAAACAAAAACCAATAGTTTCTCACAACCACAAAACACAATAACCATAGCCAAGTAAATTTAGTTCATGGCTAGGTTCCAAAGAAACACAAGATAAACAATCCCTAGCATGAACCCAATCGAACAAGGAAGAAAAGCTGAAGCTTGTCGAAAATTCCCCTTTGCTTCCTCTCTTGGTCTTGTCGAAATTCCCTCTTGCTCTCTCTATGCATCTTGTCGAAATCTCCTTGATATTTATAGGGCTAGGCCAAAGTCCTTCTTTGAGGAGGAGTTTGAGTTGGAATTAAATTATCTTTAAAGAATATAATTCTTTATTATAATTTTATTCCTATTAGACCTTCTCCTATCTTCTTGGAATTTAATTCTTCTTTAATCTCTGCATGGCAATCAAATTCCTTTGGGCTTGGGCCTTGCTCCATGTTATCTTGGGCTTGTAAAGTCATGAATTTCGACATCCCTATTGCATTTTGTCTTTGTCGACAAATGCCATGGCAACTGGCTCGGCGTCTCCTTCATGCATTACCCTGGCAACTAGCTCGGCATCTCCTTCATGCATTGCCCTGGCAACTAGCTCGGCATTGCTTTGGCAAGTGATCCTGCACATACACACACAAAGCACACCAAAGCAGCATCTTTTCCACAAAAACTACCAAGTTATGTAATCAAGCTCAACGATGGAAGGAAACATGGATTAATGCATGAATAGCTAATTATGCAACTAATATGAGCCTAAGTCTAACAATAATATGAGTAAAAAGGGTAAGAAAAATAGTACTTTTGAACACTTATCACACCCCCAAACTCGAACTATTGCTTGTCCTCAAGCAATGCAAACTCATAATTACCTGCCAAGACTTCAATTTTCACAAACTTAGCTTTGAACTTGATTTCAATTCTCTGAACCGGGGCACAAAGTATGATTGGCTTTTTATTTTTCAGAAAACTAAGGAATTACTCGGAATCAAACTATAATGCTTGTGAGTGTGTGCGGAGTTGTGTGCAAGTTGATTTTTCGGATTCTATGCAAACAATAGGTTTTCAAATTACTTCATTGGGTTCTTTTTAACATGTTTTAACTAGAGCCAATTTCGGGCACCTCTAGTGTTTTATTTTTAGTTTTCTTAAGTTAATTTAATCGACTAGAGCCGGTTTCGGGCACCTCTAGTTAAATTTTTTTTACCTATACTAGAGCCAGTTTCGGGCACCTCTAGTGATCCTAAGTTTTAGCACATGCTAGAGCCAATTTCGGGCACCTCTAACATTCATCCAATTTTTATTCTAATCCCCCAATTTGTTAATTATCGACCTAAGTTTACTAGAACTCCTTAAATCAATCAAACCACAACAGTGTTTCATCAAATTTAGCATCATAGTAAAATTCTAAGTTTTTCCATGGTTATCCTAGAATAAAAATTCTATCAATTAAGTGCATTGGCAAAGTCATCATCGAATATTCATCAAATCTAAGCAATTCTTGTTCCAATTAAAGGCATGGCAAGCAATTTATGTATCCTAAATGTAATACTTAAGATTAATGTAACTAAACATGGTAATTACTAATAACAATCCCCCCCAAACTCGAGTGAGGCATTGTCCTCAATGCATGCATACAAATAACAAAAAATAAAAATAAAAATAAAAATGCATACGAGGACTTACTCCGAGAGTTCGTCATCGTAGATGATTAGTTTCCTTCTAGTTGGCGTCTTGATTTTCTTGCTTGAACGCGATGGTTGTTTTCTTGTTGTCGGTGGTGGAATTGATCCTCGTACGGGGTTGTCCTCATCGTCCTCTTCATCAATGTAAATGGCTTTTCGCTTGGAGGATTCAATTGGTGGGGTCTTTATTGGTTCAATGGAGGACTTGTCCGAATCTGAAAAATCAGAAAATGATTCCGTAGGAGTTGATTCGGGCATAGGTGCTTTACCTTTGGCTTTTGCAGTGGTTGCCGGGGCATCGTCAGGGTTGGTTGCCATGGCGTCAGCTTCCATGGTTGCCGTGGCGACTGCTTCATTGGTTGCCGGGCCAAGAATCTCGGCGAGAAAGATTGGGAACGGCAGACGATTGTCCGGGTACTTTTCTAGGATGACTTGGGTGATGGCATTGTTGTGCTCCTCCATGTACCACATGAACATTAGTTGCCGATCTTCAATTTGCCTTAGGCGGCTTGCCAATGGGTGCAAAAGTGCTTCAAAGTGTCCCGGGATTAATGGCCGAGTTGCCCTGGCGTTAGGTGCTTGAGCATTAGGGATTGCCGCGGCGGCAGGAGTTGTCGTGGCAATTGAAGGCCTTGAAGAATCTCCCGGTGCCTCTCCCATTAGTTTTTGGATTAGTGCTTGATTCCAACCAGACTTGGGTAGGGCCTTTTCATCGGTGGACTCACTCGGGACATGCATCTCCTTGCAAAGATTAGAAATTAAGCAAGGGAAGAAAAGATAACCCTTATCTTTTGAGCTGCATACAAAAATCTCATCACAAATAATTTTTCCAATGTTAATGATGCGATTATGTAAAATAGAATGTATGAGCAAAAGACGTGGTATATCAACGGTAGTATTGTGTGTGGAGGGCATTAGAGTAGTTTTAACAAACTTATTCCATAGTTTTGCCTCAGGTTTAAGCCGAAGGCGATTTACCATGCCCTTGTATTTACCGTCGTTCCAATGAGTTCCCGGTTGAGTGAGTTCTTGAAGCACCTTGTCGAGTTGCTTGGGATTGATTTGGTCAACGAAGGCTTGATGCTCGTCCTTCTCAATGTAAAGTCCGTAAAAGGTGTTGATGCTTTTGGGACTTATAAGTATGGCCTTGTCACGAACAAAAACATAAGGATTATCCGGGTTAGGTGAGTGAGCATAGAATTCTCTTACCCATGAGATGTTACCCGGTTCTGGTTGATGGCAAAAGATTTGCCACTTTTGATGTGCAATCCTCTTGAAGATGAATGGTTCAAGGCCGAAATCTTGATGAGAGTTGGAGTATTCAAAGCCTTGTTCTTCATGAATCTTCCGGCTTTCAAACTTGGATTGAAATCTTTCTTGAACCGCCGGTGTAGCAAACTTCTTGTATCTTGGTTCTTTGGAGGAACTTGGATGAACTAAAAGTTTAATCTTGGATGCCATGTATGATCTTGGTTGTGAGTAAAAACAAAGAAAAGAAAAGAAAAGAAACTAAAAAGTTGCAAGATAGAAAGTATGAATAGGTTAAGGGTGATGGGTTTTATAGAAAAGATAGGTGGCTGGGATTGGGGGAGATTGAAAAAAGGGTTTAGGGTTTGGTAGGGATTTTCGACAAAGGGGTTTTGGTTAGGATGAATTGGAGGCTTTATATAAGCCTTAGATTCAGCCCATTAGTTTCCTTGTTGAAGATGTTTTCCTACTTGGTTTAGAATTCCTTCTTTATCTTGAACTTCCTTTCCTACAATTCAAAAACAAATCAAATAAGGATTAAAATTAAAGATAAACTAATAAAGAAAATAAATAAAGATGTATAGTAGGATTCTTAAACTTGAATAAAAAAAAGTCTATCCTAAAACTACTAATAATCGAAAAAATAAAAAAAAATTAAATAATTAAATAATCGAAAAAAATAAAAATAAAAATAAAAATATCAAAAGGGAGAGCATGCTCATGCATCTCCTAAGTTGACCACTTCCTTGTTACGTTCCACATGGGCACCATTGTAGTGCTTCAATCTTTGTCCATTAACTTTGAATTCATGGTTGTCAGAGATGGACTTGATTATCACGGCGCCATGGGAGAATGGTTTGACGACTTCAAATGGTCCCGACCATCTTGATTTCAGCTTTCCCGGGAAAAGTTTTAGCCGAGAATTGAATAGGAGAACTAGTTGCCCTGGCGTGAATTGCCATGGCAATAGTTTCTTGTCGTGCCATCGCTTTGTTTTTTCCTTGTAGATTCGTGCATTGTTATAGGCGAGTGCACGAAATTCTTCTATCTCATTGAGATCCATCAAGCGCTTTTGTCCGGCACTTTCCCAATCTATATTCACGATCTTGATTGCCCAGTACGCCTTGTGCTCGATTTCCACCGGTAGATGACATGTTTTACCATAGACAAGTCGGAAGGGGGACATACCTAAGGGTGTTTTGAATGCAGTGCGATATGCCCAAAGTGCGTCATCTAGTCTTAATGACCAATCCTTCCTTGAGGGATTTACAACTTTCTCGAGTATTCCCTTCAACTCCCGGCTGGAAATTTCTGCTTGCCCGTTGGTTTGTGGGTGATATGCCGTGGCGATCTTGTGTGATATGCCGAAGCGTTGCAACATCTTGGCAATTAGTCTGTTGTCAAAATGCTTGCCCCATCGCGATAATTGCTCTCGGCATCCCAAACCGTGTAAATATGTTTTTCTGCGCAGAATCGTTGCACGGTCTTGGAATCGTCGTTGGGAAACCGCATTTTGCCTCTACCCATTTAGACACATAGTCGACGGCGAGTAAGATGTAGAGGTTGCCGAATGAAGATGGGAAAGGTCCCATAAAATCGATCCCCATACATCGAGCAGTTCCACCTCGATGATGTTCTAGAGTGGCATCTCATGTCGTCTAGAGATCTTGCCCGATCCCTCCGCAACGATCACATTGCTTGTAAAAGTCTTGGGCATCTTTGTACAATGTTGGCCAATACAAACCGGATTGCAAGACTTTGGTCGTGATGCGAGTTCCTCCAAAATGTCCTCCATAGGGTGAAGAATGGCATTGCGGAGTACATTATGTTGCTCTTCTTGAGGACACATCGTATAACTTTGATCGCACATTGTTTAAACAAAAAGGCTCGTCCCAAAAGTAATGCTTAGCATCATGGCGGAACCGCTTCTTCCCTTGGTGAGTAATGCCATAAGGAAAAATACCACAAACAAGGAAGTTAACTAAATCCCGCGTTTGGGGTATTGCCGAGGCATGTGCCGCCGTGGCGACTGCTCCCAAGATTGCCGAGGCGTGCGCGTCAAAGATTGCTGCGGCGTCAAGGGTTGCCGATGCGTTGAGGGTTGCCGATGCAATTAAAATTTGTTCATCCGGGAATGTATCGCATATCTCTAGATCCGCGTCCTCCTCCCTATTGCCTTCCAAACGTGATAAGTGATCGGCCACTTGATTTTCTGTTCCTTTCCTGTCCTTAATTTCAATATCAAATTCTTGTAAAAGTAATATCCAACGAATCAAACGAGGTTTAGCATCCTTTTTAGCAAATAAGTATTTGATTGCCGAATGGTCCGTATGAACAATTACCTTTGTACCAATTAAATAGGATCGGAACTTGTCAAATACGAAAACTACAGCTAGTAACTCTTTCTCCGTTGTTGTGTAATTCACTTGAGCACCATTAAGAGTTTTACTAGCGTAGTATATCACATGGAAGGTCTTACCTGTGCGTTGGCCTAGGACTGCTCCTACCGCGAAATCACTTGCATCACACATGAGCTCAAAGGTAGCGTCCATCGGTGGAGCGACAATGAGTGCCGAGGCAAGCTTTTTCTTTAGGGTTTGAATGCTTGAGTGCAAGAATCATCAAAATTGAAGACTTTATCCTGTTCAAGCAGATTACACAAAGGTTTAGTGATTTTAGAAAAATTATGAATGAACCTCTGTAAAAAACTCGCATGTCCGAGAAAACTTGAATTCCTTTAACCAAATTTGGTGGGGTAATCTCTCGATCACGTCCACCTTGGCTTTGTCTACTTCAATTCCCTTGGATGAAATCTTGTGGCGAGCACTATTCCTTCATCTACCATAAAGTGGCATTTCTCCCAATTTAGGACTAAATTCGTTTCTTAGCATCTTGCCAACACCCTCTCTAAATTGCCGAGACAGCCGTCGAAGTCATTACCAAAAACCGAAAAATCATCCATGAAGATCTCAAGGAAGTCTTGACCATGTCCGAAAAGAGCGCCATCATGCATCTTTGGAAGGTTCTTTGGGGCGTTACACAATCCGAACGGCATCCGCCGGAAGGCATAAGTACCGTATGGGCATGTGAAGGTTGTCTTTTCTTGATCTTACGGTGCTATGGCAATCTGATTGTAACCTGAATAACCATCAAGAAAACAATAAAAGGGTTTACCTGCAAGACGGTCAAGCATTTGATCAATAAAGGGTAATGGGAAGTGATCTTTCCTAGTGGCTTTGTTTAGCTTTCGATAGTCCATACAAACCCTCTAACCGGTCACAGTCCTGGTTGGGATAAGTTCATTATTTTCATTGCTTACCACTGTTATACCTCCCTTTTTCGGCACACATTGTACCGGACTTACCCACGTACTATCGGAGATAGGGTATATAATGCCGGCTTCAAGCCACTTGATGATTTCTTTCATTACAACCCCTTTCATGACATGATTCAGTCTCCTCTGGGCCTCAATTGAAGGTTTGTGATCATCTTCCAACAAGATCTTGTGCATGCACACCGCCGGGCTAATTCCCTTCAAGTCGGCAATTGTCTACCTTATTGCCTTTTTGTGTAGCTTCAACATCTTGATCAGCTTTTTTTCCTGCTCAGGCTGTAACTTAGAAGAAATAATTACAGGTAATGTATTATCGGTCCCTAAGTATACATATTTTAGTTGCTCTGGTAATTGTTTCAACTCAAGAATTGGTGGTTGTTCAATAGAGGGTTTTTCGAGCTTACCTTCCTTACCTGAGTAGTCCAGTGGTTCAAAGTATGTACCTGGTCGATTGACTAGCCAATTTGCCTCTTCTGGTTGTTCCTCATCGACCAGTTCTTCATACTCCTCATGTTCCTCGTGGTCGGCAATGTAGTTGCCGAGGCAACTAAATTCCTCATCGAAGTTAAACTCTGTCGTGGCATGAAGTAGTTGGCATTCTTCTGGATCATCGGTATGCCTTAGTGTTTGGAACACATTTAGTTTTACTTGTTGGTCATTCACCCTCATTGTGAGTTCTCCCTTTTCAACGTCGATCAAGGTTCTCCTGTTGCTAGGAATGGTCTCCCGAGAATGATAGGTGCATGCTCATCTGCTTCACAATCCAAAACAATAAAGTCAGCGGGAAAAATAAATTTATCAACTTTTACCAGTATGTCCTCGATTTTTCCCTCTGGATGCACATAGGATCTGTCGGCTAGCTGCAGCATAACTGTTGTAGGTCTTGCCTTCCCGATTCCTAGTTTCTGGAAAACTGATTTAGGCATCAAGTTTATGCTAGCCCCTAGGTCGCATAGTGCTTTCCCGACATAGTGATTTCCAATAGAACAGGGTATTGTGAAACTTCCGGGATCCTTCAACTTGGGCGGCATACAATTGTGCAACATTGCCATGCATCCCTCTGTCGCGGCAACTGTTTCAAACTCTCCTAGCCTTGTTCTCTTGGACACAATGTCTTTAAGAAACTTGGCATAGTTTGGCATTTGTTCAATTGCTTCCACCAATGGCAAGTTGATGTGGACTTGCTTTAGGATATCAAGAAACTTCTTGAATTGGTATTCTTGCTTTTGTCGCTTCAACCTTTGTGGGAATGGTGGTGGAAGTAGGATATCTTCGATCCTTTCATTGGTTTGAAACCTGATTGACGGCATTGCCGGGACATCTGGAGTTACCGAGGCATTATCAACTGGGGTTGCCGAGGCATGCTTATCGCAAGTTGCCGAGGCGTCTTTATCATCGGTTGCCGAGGCATGCTTATTGCCGGTTGCTTGGTCTAATTCTAACCCTTGACTTCATGTGTGTTGTTTGGTTTTTGCATGTTCTGGACCATCTTGGTTAAAGCGGCCAATTGTGCCGAAATTGAATCTGATGATCCTAGTTCATGTATTGTGGCTTGGCGTCTAACTCCTCCTCTTCTAGTAGATGGGAATTGATAATCATTCTTGGCCAGCCTGTTTAGAATTTGCATTGCTTCCTCCGGCGACTTATCTAGGAGTATGCCGTTTGCCGAGGCATCTAGCATCATCCTTGTTTGTGTATTCACGGCGTTGTAAAACATTGTTACTTGAGTCCACACCGGGAATCCGTGTAAAGGGCATTTGTGTAGAAGTTCTCTATATCGCTCCCAAGCCTCGTACATGGATTCATCATCCGCATGCTGCGAAAAGAAGTAATGTCGTTCTGAAGCTTATCAGTCAAATTTGTAGGATTAAATCTAGCAAGGAAATCACGACAAAGATCAGTCCAAGATGCTATGGATCCGCAGAATGCTATTCAGCCATGCTTTCGCCCTATCCCTCGGTGAATAGGGAATAATCTTAATCGTAGGACATCGGGGTGACTCCGTGTATCTTGAACGAGTTGCAAATCTCGAGGAAAGATTTCAGATGTTGTCGTGCATCTTGATTCTTTGAGCCGCCAAATTGACCAATTGTGTTGATCATATTAAACATTACCGGTTTCAACTCAAAGTGGTCGGCTTCAATTTGGTGCGACAACTCACGGGTTATGTCCATCAAGATCTTCTTCAAGATAGTCTCGAATAGTTACATTTCGTGCAAGAATCACTCCTCCTCCTGCTAGAACATCTTGATTCATATTGCCGTCTTGATTAGCCATTGCTTCTCTTATCCTTCGTCTAAGTCTTTGTAAGGTTCGTTCGATTTACGGATCAAAGGGATATTACGGTGAAGTCGGTCTCGCATACTGGTCATATACCAATGCAAAACCAAATTTTGTTAGCCCTTTGAATTTTAAACAAGAAAAATAAAAAGAAAGTGCAATAAAGTAAAAACAAAGTCGCTATTGCCAATCCCCGGCAACGGCGCCAAAAACTTGTTGCGCGTAATAAGTGCTACGCAAATGTGCAAGTATACACGTCGCAAGTTATAGTATAAAAGATGTCGTCTCCACAGGGATTGGTGCTACTTCAAGAATCTAGTCTCTTGCCTTTGTAAAAAGTAAAAACACAAATAAAAGATTATAGAAGTTTAACTAATCTAGAAAGCAAATAAGTAAAAGAAAAGATGAATTCAATTGAGAGAGATAGGCCAGGTTATCGTGAGTTGAGGTGTGATAGCCAATTGGATCGTCTTGGTAAAAGAGTGCACGGGCAACTCAGTTGCCGTGGCAACTTGCACGACGGGGTTGCCTTGGCAACTAATCGATGGTTGCCTGGGCAACTAGTTGGGCGTCTGGGCAGCAACTTCAAGGTTCGGCGGAGCGTTCTTCAATGGTTTCTTCTTATCCCTAAGTCGAAACTCTAGCTACTTGTGCATGCCTTGATAATACATCCCTGCGTGAATCAAGGGTGAACAACAACCAATCTTGCGCTCCTCTTAGCCGTTGAAATCCTTAACTTATTCCTAAGCCGGATTAATCTTCACCATCATTGGATTGAATAAAGATCATATTCATTCGTTTCTTGAATCTAACTCTCCCGATATTAGATAAATGGATGAAATCACGAGATCCTCTCCCAATTCACTCGCAAACAATAATAAAAACCAAGAATGAATAAACCTTGAAATAGAAAAGTGCAAACTCTTATTACCTAAACAAAAACCAATAGTTTCTCACAACCACAAAACACAATAACCATAGCCAAGTAAATTTAGTTCATGGCTAGGTTCCAAAGAAACACAAGATAAACAATCCCTAGCATGAACCCAATCGAACAAGGAAGAAAAGTGAAGCTTGTCGAAAAATTCCCTTTGCTTCCTCTCTTGGTCTTGTCGAAATTCCCTCTTGCTCTCTCTATGCATCTTGTTGAAATCTCCTTGATATTTATAGGGCTAGGCCAAAGTCCTTCTTTGAGGAGGAGTTTGAGTTGGAATTAAATTATCTTTAAAGAATATAATTCTTTATTATAATTTTATTCCTATTAGAACTTCTCCTATCTTCTTGGAATTTAATTCTTCTTTAATCTCTGCATGGCAATCAAATTCCTTTGGGCTTGGGCCTTGCTCCATGTTATCTTGGGCTTGTAAAGTCATGAATTTCGACATCCCTATTGCATTTTGTCTTTGTCGACAAATGCCATGGCAACTGGCTCGGCGTCTCCTTCATGCATTACCTTGGCAACTAGCTCGGCATCTCCTTCATGCATTGCCCTGGCAACTAGCTCGGCATTGCTTTGGCAAGTGATCCTGCACATACACACACAAAGCACACCAAAGCAGCATCTTTTCCACAAAACTACCAAGTTATGTAATCAAGCTCAACGATGGAAGGAAACATGGATTAATGCATGAATAGCTAATTATGCAACTAATATGAGCCTAAGTCTAACAATAATATGAGTAAAAAGGGTAAGAAAAATAGTACTTTTGAACACTTATCAAGTAACGATACTGGTATTATCGTATCGGTACACATGAAAACGCATCGTACCGATACACCATGGTCCGTACTGATACACAATAACAAACTTACCTAACTTTTGAATTTTCAAACATTCGTACTGGTACGCTTACGTGGGTATCGATACACGAGTTTGGGTTGAAAAAGTGAAATTCCAAAGGCTAGAATGTGTACTGATACTCTCTTACCTATATCAGTACGCCAGGCCGAAATTGCCTAGGCGTATCGGTACTCACATACGCGTATCGATCCCTCAGGCCGAATGATGTCTAACCGTATCGATACGGTCCCCAGCGTATCGGTACGCCTGGACCTATAATGTCATATTTTGCTGGTTTTTCACCCCAAAATCATTCCCAAACCATTCCAACATACTTATAACACAACACCAACATGCCAAGCATATCACAAGCATTAAGCATCATTATCCTAACAACACAACAAAACTTCATGCATCAAAAGGGAATCTATAGGCATGCTTCCTAATTTTGCATCCAAGCAACATACCAAAAGACAAACCAGCACCAAAATCAATCCTTAAAGGCCATTTACAACCCAAGAGCAACTAAAGAAACATGCTCAAACAGGGAGTTCAACAAGTCATCTCCCATAACCAAAATAAGAACCTCATTGCCTTTATTCTTATAGTCTAGTCCAACATAATTTGTTAACTAAGTCTTGCTAGGATCCCCTTTCTTCTTGCTGCCTTCCAAGACCTCAATTATCTGCATTGATGGACAATGAGAGCATAAGCACACTAGGCTTGGTGAGGAGTGCTAAAAACATACACCACCAATGCATTTAAAACCGTTTGAATAACATCATCCTTTAAAACATCATGCCCTTTTTAAAACATGCACTTTACATCATTAAACCCAGCATATTAAACCATATGCTACATGTATCTGTAATACCCATTTTTGTCCGGGCCCTAAATTATATTCGAAACATTTACCCTATTCGAACAAAAAAAAAGGTAGCAAATTAAAAAATTGGGGTGGCAGGCAAGGCATGCCCTGCCCTGCCATGCCATGCCCTGCCAAAGCATTGTCCCCCATGCCAATCACCTCAATACCCATGCCCTATAGGTTTCCCCCACACGGCATGCCACTTCTCCATTTTCCATTCCCCTAATCCATTAAAAGGCAACACAAATTGAAACAAAAAGGGAGATTGGAGAGAGGGCAGTGGGCAGAACAACAAATTGAAAGAAAGAAGGCCGGCCATTTTCATTGGGAGGAGAAAGAACAAATTGGAAGCAAAGGGGGTGGATGGCAGAGAAAAAATTGAAAGGGATAGCTCTCTACTATATTTAAGTTTGGGTATCCTTTTTATGTATGTTTTGTGGTATAATCTTTTATAATCTAATAAAATTAATGTTTTATTAGTAATCTTTTCTTTATTTTAGTTCTTATGTTTTTATATATTTTTATGATCATATGTTTCTATGTCTTGTTAGATTATGTTTAAATTAATTTTCGGTGGTTGTTTAACGTTTTTTATTTTCTCATCTATAAATATATGTTTTTTATCATATTGGTTTTATTCTCTTATTTGTTTCTACATGTACGGTATGTATGTATGTATGTATATCTTTGTTTGTGACATGCTTAATATGTGGTTTTGTCGTAATATTTCTTTTATTTGTTCTTGTATAATTGTTTCTTTGTGTATATGTGCATATATATATGTGTGTTTTAGTATGTATCTATGTATATTACGTTATATATATATATATATATATATATTAAGTAATATATGTATATAATGTGCTTCCTTTTATCTAAGTATATGTTTATATATATATATATATACTATGTTTATATATTTGAAAAAAGCTATGTATATGTAAGTATTCGATAAGTTTTGTGTATTATATATCATATTTTTTTACGTGTTTTTATACTACATGTATTTTTATCGTATTATGTAGTATATTATAGCATTAGTATATTGTAGAGTTATTGTAATATTAAAGTGTAATATGTATAACATATATTTTTTTTTCACATGTTTCTTTCTATATGTTATAAATTAATATATGTTTTTTAGTTTTAAATATGTGTATATACATTATACTTTCTATATGTTATAAATTAATATATGTTTTTAGTTTTAAATATGTGTATATACATTATAATATATATAGTTTTCTATATCTTAATTTTTATATATAGGTATTTAATACATATATTATGTATTTATTTATATTTGTCATGTCTTTTAAGTTTGCATAACGGACATATATTTTGTCAATGCGGTGCCCTTTTATTCGAGCGTAAACGGGGCCAGTATCAGGCATAGTGATAGTGGTTGGGCGTTTACTCTCGAATAACGGGCCTTTAAAATCTACTCTCATTTATAACCGAATTTTAATCTAATCGTCACTTTAATCCGGAAAGTTTAATATTAATAAAGCGGTAATTGTTAAAGTACCAATTTTGGGCGGTGTGGGGGTAATAATCCTTCCCCATCCGTAACCGACTCTCGAACCCAACATTTTAAAATCTCTGGTTTTTATGGTGTCTGGCCTACCTAAGTGGCCGGTGGCGACTCCATTTTAAAACAAAATATGGGTTTTCTAAAACTCCACGCGGAATACAACATTTTCAAAATAAAAACACTTTCTTTTAGCGAGAAAAAACATCGCTACAGTATCATTAATCAACAACAAGTCACATTGCTAACCCTCTACTTAAGCCTTCCCATGCATTACTACCAAATGCAAAGCTCAAGGAGAAACATGTATAAATCGCATTATACAACATAAAAACATTTCAATGATACATTAAACAATTATATTGGCTTACAAGTGATCATTAAACAAGTCCAATAACAAAAGAGTTCATCGGATACACGGATTCAACAAGTGTTAACCTAACACTTCAAGCCATCTCAACCGGAATAGCAATACAATCACAACCGTAGTACATTAACAACTAGGTACACTTTCAACCCACAGGGACACCAACCTCTTTCACCGGTTAGATGCTTAACCCACTAACGGGAGTTTTCGGTACCATATAATCCCTCAACCGTTAGGGTACTTGGATAGAGTATTTGGTACACCGTATAAACCCCTCAACATCCAAGGAGACTTATTTACAGTGCATTCAATCCTATGGCTGGCCAATTATATCCAATAACAATTTTAAAATCACATCACTTGCCAATATAATTAACCATTTAACATATACCTCCTTGTTTTTAACAAGCATTAAACCATGCCATTTATCCAAAGCAACAAACATGCTTTAAAACACAAGTATAAACCATACTTACAAGGATCACTTACCATGTGTATCCTTCATCAAAACATGCTCAAAAATAGTAAATCGAATACTTTAAATCATGCTTAAATAGTAGGTAACATGTAATCAAAACAAGTGCATAAAACGTTTCCGTAAAAACACGACCGAGTAAGTAAAACCATTTTATACTTACTTTTGAGTCTAGGTAAGTGTTTCAACTCTACCTTAACTCCCAAAACTCTGTTCCAAAACATCAAAACACTTTGAACCACGTTTTCACTCACCGATATGTGAAACCTCGACTCGCCGACGCAAAATCTAGTATCTGAAGCCTCCTACGCTTCTCCAATCACTTTCGGATCAATCTCCCCTACTTTAACCATAATACAACAGAGGATTAATGTATTATATTGCATTCTAAACATAGCAACCACAATCCTTCTCGGATTTCCACAAAACCTTCACAAATAACCCTCCACAACAACTGAAAACATAACCAAAACACTTCGATTCACAACCCAGCCAACATCTATCAACCTAACATCATTTTCAACATCAAAACACATTCAAAACAACCTACCACCTCCAAAAACCTTACAACCACAAAAACACCACAAAACCCCAAAACTAACAACTTAAACAAATAGAGATTATTAAGTTTTTCCATTGATAAAAAACCACTTATCAACATTATTAAACATCCAAAATATAAATCAAAGCATCCTTAATTACTGGAAAACATATCCAGTCCGTGAATCAATTCATTTTCCCAAAATAACTCAATTAAACATTAGAAAATCATCAAAATTAGATTGGAAACACAAAAACAAGGATCAAATGCTTGGGAATTTCAGTAAAGAACCATACAATAGAGGAGATCTCGGACCTTACCCCTATTGTGAAGTTTCTCCCTCAATTGATTTGTGAAAAGCTAAGAAAACACAAGATTATTGTAAGATCTTGTGTAAACAATCTTTATAAAACAATTTGAATCATTAAATCAAGTTAGAAATCACCTCACCTCTGGAAATTTGGTGACAACCTGAGTGTTTGGCTGAGGAGAGAATGGAGAGAAAAGAAAATGACGTGATTTTGGTTTTGGATAAAGATAACTAACTTTTAACAAAAATCCTCTTTAATTAATAATTAAACACATGTTAAAATATCTGCAACTAAGGGAGAAACCATCGGAAACCAATTGGTAAAATAGCTCCTTAAAGATTCTAAGTATTTGACCCCTTTTCATTTTAGTCACTAGGAAAACACAATTTTCAAACCTTTCATTTTGGTCACCAACAAAAATGTCCATATTCCAAAACTCATTTTATGAAATCGATATCACCATTATTAAATACATAATTAATAATGATTTTAGAGTATTTTTCTATAATTTTTCCAACTCCAAAAATATACGATCCTAGAACCGACTCGAATCTCTACTCCGGTCCGCCGGACCGTCTAATAAACCACTAAACCGCTAAGCCCTAAAACCAGGGAGTTACAAAAACCCCCACATATGCAAATCCCATTGCCATAGCAATATCACATTCCCGACCGGAATAAAAACCAATGCTCATTAGCATTTAATATACTTTTAAGCCACTGCATATGTAATTAGAAACCATGCATTTACAGTAAGTAAAACCAACCATGTTTACGACCAAAACATGAAACACACATGCTCATATCTGAACCGATATTAAAGAGCAAATGAAGGAAACTTACTTCCAAGCTTAGGTAAGTGTTTCAAACTTAACCTAAACTTCCAAATCCACTTTCAAACGTTTGAAAGACTTTTAAAACCGTTTCCACTCACCGATTTCACTTCGCTTTGCTTGTTACCGCGAAAGAAGCACCCGACAAGCCTCAAACCACCTCAAGATGCTACGCCTTGATTATCCCCTATTTCGGCCACACAAAACAAGAGGAAACATGCATTAAAATGCATCCAACTCTCTATTTCAAACCAAAATCCCGTAGCTCTCAAGATGCCCACTCAAAACTCAACCAAAACTTACCGAAATCAACCTCAAACACTTCAAAATCTTAACCCAGCCATAAACTAATGATACACAACATCAAACCTTATCAATTAACATATAAAACTCATTCACAACATCCTTTTACTTCCAGCAATGATTGGACTCTTTAAACAACCCAAAAACAATTAGAGATTCAACCAATTTTGGGATTCTATTATTAAAAACAACTTATCCACATTATAATATATCCAGAATAAGATTGAAATCAATCCACAACACTAGAAAAACATATCCAATTCAAAAATCACAAGATCCATCAATTAAACCTCAATTAAGCTAAAACAAATATTAATTAATCAAAACCTTTTAGAAAACATATGTAAAGAGCCAAGAACTTGGGAATTTCAGTAAAGAACCTTTCATTAGAGGAGAAGAACGAAACTTACCTCCAATGAATGAGTTTCCCCTTAATTGGATGGTTTCCTCTTGAAAAACAATGAGATTCAATGAGATTTTTGGAAAATAATTTGAAGAATCATTTAACAAATCAAAGAATAAAGAAAACAAGACCATTACCTTGAATCTCTGATAAGAAAACGAGTGATTGGCTGAGAGTATTTTGAGAGAAAATATGAGCGAAGAAAAGTTACGTCAAATTGTGATTTAGAAAGATAACTACCTTTTTAACTAAATTCCATTTAATTCTTTTAATTAAAACCCTTTTAAAAATAATCTTAATTACGAGAAAACTCATATTAGACCAAATGGTAAAATAGCTCCTTAAAGATTCAAAGTTTTGACTCTTTACAAAACAGTCACCTTTTAAAATAGTTTTCAAAAGTTGCATTTTGGTCACCAGCCAAAATGTCACCCTTCCAAAGCTCATTTTCAAAATTTTCTTTCATCAATATTTTTAATATATTAAAATATTATTTTTAAACATTTTTCATATTTTTATCTTTCAAAAAAATATTCGCTCCCGAATCTGACTCGAATCTCTAACCCGGTCCACAGACCGTCTAACCAGCCCCAAAACTGGTAGGCCCAAAACCGGAGCGTTACAACTCTCCCCCTCTTAAGAAATTTTGTCCTCAAAATTTACCTGGAGGAAAAAATGCGGAAATTGCTCCAACATATCTGCATTGCTTTCCCTAGTGGCTTTCTCGACACCCCGATGTCGCTACAAGACTTTAACCAGTTCTATTATCTTACCCCGTAGAACCTTGCTGCTGGAATCAAGGATTTCCACCAGCTCCTTATCAAAGCATAAATTCGGTCTCAACTCAATATTCTCTACCGGCATAACTTACGAAGGATCTGACCGACACCTCCGTAACATGGATACATGGAACACATCATGTATTTTCTCAAGCTCGGGAGGCAACCTCAACCGATAAGCCACAGGACCAACCTGCTCCACGATCTCATGTGGCCCGATAAACCTCGGGCTAAGCTTATCCTTACGTCTGAACTGCATCACCTTCTTCCATGGTGACACTTTCAAGAACACGCGATTCGTCCACTGTATATTTAATTTCCCTACGCTTTAAATCCGCGTAAGATTTCTGCCGATCCCCAGCAAATTTTAAATGATCACATACAAGCTTAACTTTCTCTTCCGTGTCTTTCAACAAATGCGATAAGGAAACATGCTTTTCCCCTACCTCAACCCAACATAAGGGCGTACGACACCTCCGGCCATACAATGCCTCATACGGTGCCATCTGAATGCTCGCTTGATGCTGATGTTATAAGCAAATTCAACCAAAGGTAAATGCTTCTCCCAAGTTCCATGCAACTCAAGAATACAACATCTCGGCATATTTTCCAAGACCTGGATAACACGCTAAGACTGTCCATCCGTCTGAGGATGTTATGCGGTACTGAAACTCAACCTCGAACCCAAAGCCTGATGTAAACATCTCTAAAACCTTGCTATGAACCTCAGATCTCTATCCGAAACAATAGACTTTGGTACCCTGTGCAGACGCACAATCACAACAATGTACAAGTTTGCTAGCTTGTCCAAGGTATACGTTGTATGCACTGGCAGAAAATGTGCATACTTTGTAAACCGATCAACAATCACCCAAATGGAATCTATTTTAGCCGGTGTCGACGGTAACCCTGTCACAAAGTTCATGGTGATTCTCTCCCATTTCTATTCTGAAATTCTCAACGGTTGCAACAACCTGGATGGAAACTGATGTTCAGCTTTAACCCGCTGACACACCATACACTTGGACACAAACTCTGCCACATCCTTCTTCAAACCAACCCAATAGTACATTTCCCTCAAATCACGATACATTTTGGTACTACTAGGATGCATAGTGAAAGGACTAGAATGTGCCTCCGCCAAAATAGTATGCCTAAGCTCCGGGACTTCTGGCACCAATATTCGGCCCTTAAAACACATAACACCATCATCATCAAAATGAAAATCCGTTGGATTACCATCCGCTATGTCCTTAACATGAGGAACCAAGGAATCATCAAACGATTGCTTAGCTTTAACCATCTGTGACAACGTAGGTTTAACTTGCAATTCAGCCAACAACCTACCTTCCCGCGTCACACTCCACCTTGCAAACATTGCCCTAAGCTCAACCGCCACCCTAGGACTAAACGCATCCACAACAACATTGGCTTTTCTCGGATGATACTCAATTGTCAAGTCGTAATCCTTAAGCAACTCCAACCACCTTCGTTGCCTAAGATTCAGATCTTTTTGAGACATCAAATACTTCAAACTCTTATGATCTGTAAAAACCACACATTTCTCACCATAAAAGGTAGTGCCGTCAAATCTTCAAGGCAAACACCACAGCCGCAAGCTCCAAATCATGAGTTGGATAATTGCGCTCATGAACCTTCAACTGACTTGACGCATAGGCCACAACTTTTCCATCTTGCATCAGCACACAACCCAATTCGACATACGATGCATCAGTATAAACCATAAACTCCTTCCCAGATTCTGGTTGAATCAACACAGGCGCATGCGTCAAAACCTCCTTCAACTTCTCAAAGCCTTATTGTTGCTTCTCCGTCCATACAAAAGGAACATTCTTCTGCAGCAACTTCGTCAACGGAGCCGCAATGCTAGAAAACCCCCCAAAAAATAGCGATAATAACCTGCCAACCCAAGAAAACTACGCACTTCCGACATGGTCTTCGGTTGTTTCCAATTGAGAATAACCTTAATTTTTTGTCACGAAATCCCTCTACGGATACCACATGTCCGAGAAACATCACCTCATTGAGCCAAAACTCACACTTGCTCAACTTGGCATACAACTAATTATCCTTCAAGGCTTACAAAATCATCCGCAGATGCTGATCATGCTCCTCCTCGGTATGAGAGTAAACGAGTATATCATCGATAAAAACCACCACAAACTGATCAAGGTACTCATGGAACACCCAATTCATCATGTCCATGAAAGTCGCAGGGGAATTTGTTAAACCAAACGGCATCACCAAAAACTCGTAATGTCCATACCTCATACAAAACACTATCTTATGGATATCCACATCCTTAACTTTCAACTAATAATACCCCGACCTTAAATAAATCTTCGAAAACACCGTTGCCCCACAAAACTGATCAAACAAGTCATCAATCCACGGTAACGGATACTTGTTCTTCACTGTTAGTTTATTCAACTGGTGATAATTAATGTACATACTCATTGATCCATCCTTTTTCTTCAAAAAAATTGGAGCACCCCAAGGAGAAACGCTCGGTCGAATGAACCCATGATCTAAAAACTCCTGAAGCTGCGATTTCAACTCCTTCGGTGCCATCCGATAAGGAGCAATGGACACTGGAGTTGTACATTCGTACGTTTCAATACGAAACTCCACCTCCCTATTCGGAGGTAAACCTGGTAACTCTTCAGGAAAAACTTTTGGATAATTACAAATAGCTCGAATGTCCTACACTCGAACACCCTTGGCTTTCGGATTCATAACAATAGCCAAATAAGCTTGGCAACCATCAGCCATCAGCTTTTCTGCTCGAGTAGCCGAAACAACATTGGACAAAAATTTCACATTCTCACCAACCACCACCACTTCATAATCATCGGCCAAATTTAGAGAAATCCTTTTAGACTCACAATCCGCCACCGTCTTGTGCTCACTTAACCAATCCATACCCAAGATAACGTCAAAACCATGAAATGGCAACTCTATCAAATTCGTGGTAAACTTATGGCCTTGCACTGTCAAAGGACAACGCCTATACAACCTTATAGTTGTAACCGTCTCCCTAAAAGAACTACTTACTAACATGCCAACATCCAAGATCTCAACAGGAACATTTAACAACGATGCATGCTCACTTAAGATATAAGAATGAGTGGACCCAAAATCAATCAAAGAAAACAACGAGAAAGACTGCAAGGTGAAAGTACTTGCGATCATATCAGTGTCGTTGTGCCCCTCACGATGAGCATAGATCTGCGCTAGCCCACTATTCTCTGATTGCACATCAACGGCATGAGCCACAGCTCTCTGTCCATCCTCGTGCCTCTAAAAGTTACCCCTGCCACGGCCTTGGCCCCTAGTAGGTACAGTAGCCCGAACCGGTACATCACCCATAGCACGAGGACAGTCACACTTAATGTGAACAGGAGATCCACATATCTAGCAACTCATGGTATTTCCCCAACACTCACCCGTGTGGCGTCTACCGCAACGCTCACACTCAGCTACAATACGAACACCTTGATTACCATGGCCACCACCACACTTATGATCTAACTTATGCCTCTTATCTTGAAACCTCCTATTCTACCTCCCAAAATAGTTAGAGTCAGCTCCTTGCTTATTCGAGCCCATGCCAGAACCCTGTCCTGATACCCTCAAGGACTGCCTAATATCCCTAACACGATTCACAAGCACATCAAAATCTGTGTAGTCGACCGCCAACAGATATGTTTTGATATCCTTCACCAACCCATAGCGAAACCTGTTGCACCTCTCAAGATCATCCGGAACCAACTCTAAGGCATACTAACTCAAACGAACAAATTTCACCTAATATTCTGCCACAGACATACCGCCCTAAACCAAGGCCATAAACTCATGTTTCCTTACATCCAGATACTGAGGACCAAGATACTTCTTCTTGAAAGCCCTACGAAAGAACTTCCAAGTTACATTCGCCTCTAGAACATTAGCAATTGTGGTTACCCACCAATGATAAGTATCACCATACAACAACGACACAGTATATCCTAACTTGCGCTCACCATTACAGCCCATCTTATTCAGAATACGAATCGTACTCTCCGCCCATCCCTCGGCTGCCTTAGGGATCAAACCCCTGAACTCAACACCTACCAAACTGTAGAGACGCTCCAAAGGTAACCCTGGATTAACTGCCACAGCAGGTGTTGGTGCTTGTGCATGCATTCCAGCCATCGCTGCTTGAAAAGCTCCTGTTATCTCCTGAACTAACAGAGTTAGATCACCCAATACTGGCACTTGATGAGCCTGGGGTACACCACTAGACCCAACATCAATAGGAGGAACCAACGGAGGAGGATGGGGTAAAACATTAGTGGGATTCTCTTCATCGACGTTATTCTACCCAACTCTGGCATTACCAGCCATAGAACGTGTCTCACGTCGAGCCATGCTAAAAAGAGCATCAAACACATTAAAGTCAGGCTAACATAAGGCAAAGAATCCAATACCATCTTATAAAACATTTTAAAACCTCAGAAATAGGCAATATGTTCCTAACTCGTGCCCAAACATGATATAAATCAATCACTGTGCATGTACACAATCACCGTGCATAACCAACAATGATATATAACCACACAACAATATCCCAACCTTTTGTAACCTGGCTTTGATACCAACAAATGTAACCCCCTCGACCCAGCCTAGACGCATGTCCGAACCGAGAGAGCTACATTAAGTTTGCCGAAGCAAACCAGATAAAGGTTACAAAAAGTCAGTCCATTTTTTCTTTTATCTTATCTAGATGCATGTTATTAATCCTACATTTGTATACTCGCAGCAGGTGAATTTTTGGAGGAAACGAATCACAAAAGGGCATCCAATTGCAACACATTCATTACGGGGACTAAAATATAAATCTTTTAAATTATAGGACCAATATTGAAATTATGATACCAATCCTCAATTAGTCCATTTACATGCTCTCATAATAAACTTCAGATTAATATAATCATCCAAACTCATACAATTTCAATCCCAAAACTCAATGACCAAAATGAAAGAAACAGAAACTTTCAAAGATTCCAAAACAACAGAATTAACTACAGTCGTACCGGTACGTGTATAGGTGTTTTTCCAGTGACCAAAACTCGTACCGAAACACTTGCTTGCGTATGGAAATGCCTAGATAAAATGATAAGGACCGTACCGGAACACTTGTTTGAGTACCGAAACGCTAAGCCTGGAAAGGTTTTCCCGTATCAAAACACCCTCCCGCGTATCGAAATGCTATGCCTAAATTGGCCTAGCCGTATCGGTACGGGGACACTTATTTCGATACGCCTGGACCTGTAATGTCATTTTTAGCTGGTTTTTCATACAAATCTAGATGCATTTAGGTCCTAGCAGATTGCAAACAGACATATAAGCATTCAACAACTCGTTTAGCAACACTTGCACCATGATTTAGCCACCATACAAACATAGACCTTCACTAAGGTTAATCTAGAGGCATGCTCCCTGAAGCGCTCTAACAATAATACCAAAATGCTCAATCAAACACTTACAAGCACAAACACCTTTCCAACAACTCCTTAATGCCATATTCAACATGTTAAGCTCATCATAGCATACCATCCAAGCAAAACCCTCTATATGCATACCTAGGTAACCACATAACATCAACCATAGGTAACGATGCACAATATGCAAAGCAACAACAATCAAACTACAGAATCACAACATTATACATGCTCAAAACCAGGGAAACTGAATTACAAATCCCAAAATCCACGATGAACACATTGCCTTATTAACCGAAAACTAAAACCTAGTTCATACTCAAATAGTCTTGTCTTTCGATCGCTACGACTTTGCCTTTGCTGCCTTAATGCTCTGTATCATTAGGAAAAAGAAATCGTAAGCACACTTGCTTAGTGAGGATGCTCTTAAAACAATGATGCATTATAACCCTTGAAAACCAAACGCTTATTTTCAAACCATGCCTACGACCCAAGCAAGTTCCAATGAATCTAATTCACAACATGCATATCGACCATATGCAAAATATTAAAATCCACATGCTTAAATCCTCATAGCATTATGTACAAAATCATGCTTAAATTCCAAAACATTAAATCATAAACCATGCTTAAATCCCAAAGCATTAAATCATAAACCATGCTTAAATCCCAAAGCTTAATAGATAGGTTCAACAAAAGAACCTCCATATATTGGCAATTATAGTGACCCAGATAGTCGACCACTATCTTTGATTAGCCGACAGCTAATCTTTAGTTAAACGACCGCTAACTTTACACATCGGATACACGGATCTCCCTTAAGGACCAACCATTATCAAGACCACACCATGCCGACCGCATGAGTTAACAACCTTGCCAACCATAAGCTTTACATCAACTAGGGGAACCGAACCGCTCAACCCAAGTGATAACAACATAGTCTGAGTAGCCGACCGCTATACCTCAAGGACCCTTGACCATGATCAATTTTAAACATATTATAGTGCACTTTATCCTTTGGCATGACAACTATATCCGAACGTTTTCTCACCTTGTCACATAGCCAATATATCATTTACAAAATCATTTACTCACTGTTTTATAATGCATTACACAAAAACCCCACATATGCAAATCTCATTGCCATAGCAATATCACATTCCCGACTGGAATAAAAACCAATGCTCACTAGCATTTAATATACTTTTAAGCCACTGCATATGTAATTAGAAACCATGCATTTATAGTAAGTAAAACCAACCATGTTTACGACCAAAACATGAAACACACATTCTCATATCCGAACCGATATTAAAGAGCAAATGAGGGAAACTTACTTCCAAGCTTAGGTAAGTGTTTCAAACTTAACCTAAACTTCCAAATCCACTTTCAAACATTTGAAAGACTTTTAAAACTGTTTCCACTCACCGATTTCACTTCGCTTTGCTTGCTACCGTGAAACATGCTCCCGACAAACCTCAAACCACCTCAAGATGCTACGCCTTGATCATCCCCTATTTCATCCACACAAAACTAGATGAAACATGCATTAAAATGTATCCAACTCTCTATTTCAAACCAAAATCCCGTAGCTCGCAAGATGCCCACTCAAAATTCATCCAATACTTACCGAAATCAACCTCAAACAGTTTACAATCTTAACCCAGCCATAAACTAACGATTCACAACATCAAACCTCATCAATTAACATCTAAAACTCATTCAGAACATCCTTTTACTTCTAGCAATGATTGAACTCTTTAAACAACCCAAAACCCTTAACTAACAACCTAAACAATTAGAGATTCAACCAATTTTTGGATTCCATTATTAAAAACACCTTATCCATATTATAATATATCCAAAATAATATTGAAATCAATCCACAACACTGGAAAAAATAGGTCCAATTCGAAAATCACAAGATCCCTCAATTAAGCTAAAATCCATAATTAATTAATCAAAACCTTTTAGAAAACATATGTAAAGAGCCAAGAACTTGGGAATTTCAGTAAATAACCTTTCATTAGAGGAGAAGAACGAAACTTACCTCCAATGAATGAGTTCCCCCTTAATTGGATGGTTTCCTCTTGAAAAACAATAAAATTCAATGAGATTTTTGGAAAACAATTTGAAGAATCATTTAAGAAATCAAAGAATAAAGAAAACAAGATCATTACCTTGAATATCTGATAAGAAAAAGAGTGCTTGGCTGAGAGTATTTTGAGAGAAAATATGAGAGAAGAAAAGTTACGTCAAATTGTGTTTTAGAAAGATAACTACCTTTTTAACTAAATTCCATTTAATTCTTTTAATTAAAACCCTTTTAAAAAATAATCCTAATTAAGAGAAAACTCAGATTAAACCAAATGGTAAAATAGCTCCTTAAAGATTCAAAGTTTTGACTTTTTGCAAAACAGTCACCTTTTAAAACAATTTTTAAAAGTTGCATTTTGGTCACCAGCCAAAATGTCACCCTTCCCAAGCTCATTTTAAAAAATTGATTTCACCAATATTTTTAATATATTAAAATATGATTTTAAAATATTTTCCATATTTTTATCTTTTAGAAAAATATACGCTCCCGAATCCGACTCGAATTTCTAACCAGGTCTACTACACTGTCTAACCAGCCCCAAAACCGCTAGGCCCAAAACCAGGGCGTTACAGGGTGACTTGATGGTAATAGTAATTGTAGGGATCCTTGGTGTATCGTATGATATTGTGTGTTGTGTGGTAGATGTATCCTTGCTATGTGCTGATATAGACACCTAGATGGTTGAGTTACCATTGTTTGTTGGGATCTGATACCCAGAGAAAGAGTGTTGCAACACCATGGTTATAGACTCTCTAATATATGAACCTAAGGCTTAGTAGGGCAGGACTCATTCGAAGATGCTCGACGAAAGATTTCGAGCATAGATGTATGTATCCCAATGCTTAGTGGTCACGAACCTTACCCCATAGAGTGTATGTATCTTGATGCTTAGTGTTCGCGAGCCCCACTCAGAGTGTATATATCCCGACGCTTAGTGGTCGCGGCCTCACTCATATATTATGGTATAATGCTTATATGCTATGAGAAGTATATGCTTTCTTACTATACTATATGATTTGACAGCTAGAGGTAACATCATATCTATGTGATATTATATTGCTTTGTTATGAGTATGGTTGGGCCTTGTGTGTCAGGTATGATGATTGCTTTGATGAGAGCATGTGTTTAGGTGACTAGTGGTAGCGCCACATGTTTATTTATCTCTCCTTATTGCTCTTACTAGCGTGCATGCTTATGTTTATGATTAGCATAAAGTATGGTAGAGTAGATGTGCACCACTGAGCTTTGTAAGCTTAGCGCTCGAAATTATTATTTCCTTTCGTAGGTTGATCGTTAGATCGTGGGATCGGGGAGCACTATCAGTATAGGATTCTAGCATGTGGTAATCTTCAGAGTACGGTACTTGTGTTTAGTGGGCTATATTTTCATAAGACCTTACGGGATAGAGTCTGTAATCCTTATTTTTTAAATTGTATAAATCAAATTGAATGTTCAAATGTTTTAAATTTAAATTGGAGCTCTGTTATACAATTTTGAATATTTAACTATATTTTCAACTGTTGGCTTTAAATGCTTTTTAGAATACCTTGTTGGGATAAACCTAGTATGAGAAATTTTATGGTTTTGGTTTGGGCTTGAGGCCCAAATGTGTTATTCGGGTTGAGGGTGTTACTGTTAGTGGTATCAGAGCTTAGGTTTAGCCAGTTCTAGGAAACCCTAGGGTGGTATAGGTGTTTTAGTAAGGTGTCTAGTGAATACAAGCCCTTAAATTAAGTTTGCACTCCTTAATATTGGAATCCTAATGGTGCGTCCAACATTGTGACGCTAAGATGGTTACGATCATGGCTGAGAGGGCCAAGTTAAGTGTTGAGCTACTCATCGGAGTAATTATGGGGTGAGGTTGTCTCGAATTGTTGAGATGCGAGTTAGTTGAATAATGCTAGAGTCGAGGATGTGTCCTCTTCCTGCCACATGAATGGTGTCTTTGTTGAGTTTTGTAGACGCTCTAAAGCCTTCGGATATGTTACGAGAGTTGTGGCAAAGAATCTTCACCGTTAAACATGAATAATGTTTGTGTTGCGAGTATGGATAACCCACTTCAGAAATCAATCAGTGGATGCATGTTGGTTGGAGGGCCCTTTGGTTTCTTAGAGTGAGTCGTGATGATACTTGGGAAGCATCATCTCCCTTTTCAATGGATTTTCTTAAGGATAATGGATTCGGGATCCATTAGTTCATTAGAGTGTGGCCGAAGTTAGATGTCCTACCAGTTTGAGAAAGCTACCTTCTTTGGAGTTGTTGCACCTTGGAAATTGCTTGGTTAATCAAGCACGATGCTAGCCAGTAATGTTGAGAGCACGCTCCAGGCTCCAAGACCTCGAGGGAACCCAACCTTTGGCAATGAGAATGTTGAACCATTACCCTTTTACCGTAATCTTCATACTGGTTGTTTAGAGAATAATACAATGGGGTTGTGAGATATGTTTGATAGCTGGGCAGATGCCAATGTGTGTAATTCGACGCTTATGAGCTTTTACACTGTCAAAATGTTTGTTTATGCTTTTTAGAGGAGTCGTCAGGACTTCCCCTTTTAAGAACATGAGTTGATGTTGAGGTAAGACCGAGTTAGGTGTCAATGCCCATCTCCATTGTCAGAGGACACTGACCCAGTTGAAAAAGTTAGAGATTTAGTTGTGAAGGTGCAACTTGAACGATGTTTCTTTTGTATGAGTATTTCGCCCAAGGGAGAGTCGGGCTTGTTCGCTAGTAAGAAGTTGGTTCATTGAGGTAATGCTCAAACCGTTGATAGTTTGTTAAGTGACAGTGAAAGACTGTTACGTGTCTTCTAAGGTGGATGAATCATTTAACTGATTGTGAAGTACTCGTGTGTTTTCTGGGATTTGGTTCGAGGATAAGATGGTTGCAGTTAAGGTGTTAAAGTCTTGTAGTTTTAAAATGAATTTTGGAATGAGGGTTTCTCTCTTTAGGCCATGTGTCATAGTAATGGTTGATGTTGGTTGTGATGTTTGAGGTATTTCAGCGATGATAGGGGCAGGACACATATGAATGTATAAGTAATACGAAAAGATAAGTGTTGGCAAGATAATTACCTTAATGACCTTGTGTGTGAGGGAGAGGTTGGTTACCATGTAATCAGTTAAGTAGGCAAAGGTTTGAGACTTCGTAGATACTTTCAATTTGTATCACAATTTTCTTGAGGCAGACTGAGGAACACTAGTGGAGATCTTGGCTGAGACCATTTTGGTTGTGACAGTGGTGTTAACTCGATTAAAATTGAGTAAGATTTCAAGATCTTCGAGGATGATTTGTTGTTTTGTCAGTATTTGTGTGCAAGAAGAGGGAAGGGTGTGCCTAACCCAATAGTGTGAAATTTATGTACTTGATCTTTAAGGTATTTGAGATTTGGACAACATCGTGGGTCAAAGTAATTAAGAACTGTTAATTGTGTGAGTGATTACTATCTAAGTAAAGTGAACTTTATAAGTGATGAGTTGTACGGAGTTAGTTCAAGTTAAAGTATCATGTTGCCCATGTGGGGCGATCAAGGATCACAAGTGATGGTCACGTAAGGAAGTGTCGATGCTAGCTTAGAGCAGTACCGGTACTCAATTCATATGGGGTCAGTACTGATCGGTCAGTACAAGTACCCACGTGTTTTGGTTAAGTACCAAGTTGAGGATTGGGTAACTTTGGAAGCTTTGTAAAGTAGCATCTGATTTTAATTAAAAGGATACAATGTTGTGATTGAGTTCAGGTCCGATGGTTTTTGATGGACTTTGAGATCTTGTTATGGATGATTTAGAGAAAATGTGTTGGGATGATCAATCAATGATAAATGGCCAAGAGGGGGTGAATTGGCAAATAAAAAATTTGGTAGAAGTAATGGAAATGTAAACAGACTGGGACACAAGAATTTATAGTGTTTCAACCTTCTAACAAGTTTTACATCCACTACCTTGGCTATCCACACTAAGGATTTTCTCAAATCCACTAGATTTTCTTTCCTTTTAAGGCTCAAGGAGATAACCTTAAAACTCCCTTAAGACTTATACCCCAAAGTCTTAAGAACACTCACAAAGAAAATTACAAATGATAGCAAACTAAAAAATCCAAAGGCTAATGTTTACACAATTCTAAGATCACTCAACCCCAAAAACTTGAGTAAAAAGATTACAATGATGAAATATCAAGTTGGTTAGAAGGATTTGACAAGAAATGCACAAAGATTGTTGGATGTGCGCTTGAATGCATTAGACTTGATCAATAGTTGTTGTTGAACCTTTGGAGACTTGTTTTTATACCCCCTCATTGATTTCTAACCGTTTGGGTAGGTCGGATATTGAATAGAGCTGTTGGGCTACAATTTTCCCCAATAAATGATGTCTGCCAACACTAGTATCAGTACACGAAGGCTCGTATCGGTACCTACCATAAGAAGAAATAGACGTTGCAATAAAGGGGTACCGGTATGCGAGCAGGCATATCGGTACGGGTCGTACCATACCGGTACTGATTTGGTCACTAGAATCCTGGAAAGTTTGGATTAAAACTCATATCGATATGCCTATAGGCCGTATCGGTACGGTTAACCATTTTTCAAAGATTGGGTTTCCAATAACTGACAAGGCAACGATCAAAAAATTAAATGTAAAGATTTGGGAAATCTTTAACCCTCGCATCGGTACGCTATAAATTGTACCGATACTCATAAGCAATTTTGGTTCCAGGTTTAACAAGGTGTACCGATACGGTTACACGCGTAACGGTACCCTATAGCCAACAAGTATAAATCAAAATTCTAGTAGCTAAAAACTGCATCGATGCGGCTTGAGGCGTATCGATACTCCTAGACCAATTTGACTATTTTGAGTACCAAAATACTTAAAAAAATATTTGGGGTTTAAAGTTTTGACTTAGGAAAAATTTAAGTTCGATTTTCCTGTCAATTTAATGACTAAAACAAGTTCTTAAAAATTTATTTCTTTTTACAAATTAGTCATTGTTATATCAAAATCAAATATATGTTTATCAATCTCCCCCTTTTTGATATAACAAAACCAAGATAAATTTTTAAGTCTTTTGAAATCACTCCCCCTTTATTTAAGGCTAGTTTATTTTGAAAATCTTTTAAAAATTGAAAATTTATATCCCATACACTTCTCTCATTTTTTGTTAGATCAAAATTAATAGGGCAATTAAGAGTAAAGCACAATATAACTCTAAAAACAACGTAATTATCATAAATTCAAAGAAAAATTCCAAACAACATAATAATATCTAACTTAAAACTTAAAAACATAAACCAAAGCAATAAAGAAAAAATTCATAGGAATTCAAATAAAAACAAATGTGCATAAAACTCAAATCCTAATATGATAATATGATATGAATAAGATGCAAAAGCCTAAGAAGCGTCATCATCTTCATCTTCATCATCCTCATCTTCATCTTCCTCATGATCATCACCAAGAGCATGACCACGCCATTTGGTATGAAACACAGTAAGGGTCATGTCCATCGAAGCTTGACAGTTCTCAATAGAGGCAACTTGAGCATTAAGAGAATCAAACCTTGCATCTATGGAGGCAAAACGAGTGTCCATGCTAGAAAACTTTAGATCAAGGTAGGCCATGAGAGAATCGAGGGAAGGTTGAGCAACCGGAGCCACCGGAGCAACTAGAGCATCTTCTACTAGATCGGGTTGAGCATCACCGGGAATATCGGCATTACGAATCCATTGTCCATTGTAGAAGGTAAACTTGGCTCATCAGAGTGAACGATCATCGATGGGATCGATGAGAGGCACTCCAAGGTCAAGGGAACAATCTATCCCAAGCTTGTGGAACATGTAGCTAAGGGTAGTGCCATAGGTGAAAGAAGTCACAAGAGAGGTGTGATGGTTTTGGACAAGGAAGACTAACTCGGCAAACATAATTTGGGCTAAGTTTGGGCGTGCTTCCTCACGAAAACAATGTAGCCAAAAATCATCTACTTGGCGAATGGTAAACCACTTACCACCGGATGGTCGAAACCACCAAGTGATGAAAAGTTGAAGGAAACGCTCATGGGCATCAAGTACGGTTACGGAGCCACTATAGGTTTGACCAAAAAAAATTTTATAATCTATACCCGTATCATCCATTCCCAAAAGATCGACAATAATTTTAGAATCAAGATGGAATTTCTTCCCCATAAGATAAGACTCATGAGCTATAACCTCGTTTTTTTCATGTTTTAAAATACATTGGGCATTAGAGTAAAAAATAAGGAGAAGATTTTTGTAAAGAATGTCGGGTATGCTCAAAAAAGTCATGAATTTCCAAAGCCTCATTAAATCAAGATAACGAAAGTTAAATTCATCGGATCTCATAAAAGGCATGGAAACAAAATGCTCACGACATATTTTGAAAGATTGAAATTGTTTAAAATGTTCTATGGCATTTGGATTTTCCAATTCATTAAAACATTGGATGAAAAGTTGGTTAAGGTTTGGTATTGTACCATTGTTTTAGGAATTGGGATTTGGATTGGTAGGATTGCTAGAACTAGACCCCAACTCTTTTCTAGATCTCTTCATAAGAGGCATGGTTAAAAACCTGAAAAATTCAAACCACAAAATACATGTGTGAATAAACATCACATCCAATCCAATAAATCAATCCAATGATCAAGGTAAGATAAAAATCTATATTGTATAGTTTAAAAACATATATAAGTATAAAGAAAAATTTTGATAACTTGAAAACAATAAAATAAATTATACGAGTATAACAATATATTCGAATAAAAAATTTTAATTTTGAAAAAGATTTTGTAAAATTTTTGAAAGCAAGGATATATACATCCTATATAGATAAATTTTAAACATAAACAATGTACAAATATGAAAGAAATTGAAATTTAAAGAAAATAGAGTTTTTAACTTGAATATGGATAATGGATGAATGAGAGGATGTTGTGCACAAAGCTTGATGATAAAGACTTGGGTTTGATGTTGAAAACAAAAGCCCCCAAAAGATTTGATGAAATTTGGTGAAAAACCTAGAGATTAAGAGGGTATATATAGGGTATTTTCGACTTGGGTTTTGAGGGAAAAGTTAGATTTTGATTAAAATTAGGAAAACTCTTTTAAAGGCTTATTTAAGTCTCAAGCGGCTACGAGTACCGATACACTAAAGAAGCATATTGAAACTGTATACCGGAACGAGTTTTCCTCGTACCGATCCATGACCCGTACTGGTATAGTATAACTTGTACTAAAATGCTACCCTTGATACCCGTATGGATACACTATGTCCCCTGGCCAAATTTGACAGATTTAGCAACAAAGGACCCAAAAATTCAATTTTACTTGAATCGATATGCATGAATATGGTATGAGATCATCATGAATGGAAAAAAAAATAGATACATACTCCCGCTAACAACATAAATAGATGCATATAGGAGCAAAAACACATAAACATGTAAATCAACCAAATTCAAGCAATATTTGAGCACAAAACAACGCTCTAATTTTCAAGAAAAGCTAGTAAGCCCTAACTCTCTCCTAAGAGACCAAAGATGCTCTTTGTTTAAAGGTTTGGTAAAGATATCTGTTAATTGGTTCAAGGCGTCTACATACTCTAGAACAACATCATTTTTCAAGACATGATCTCTAATAAAATAATGTCTTATCTTTATGTGCTTTGTTCTAGAATGTTGGATGGAATTCTTAATGGGAAAATGGCACTAGTATTGTCACACTTTAAAGGGACGGTACCCACATCAATTTCATAATCTAAGAGTTGTTGCTTCATCCCAAGGATTTGAGCACAACAACTACCATCTGAAATATATTTTGCTTCAGCGATAGATAGCGCTGCACTATTCCGCTTCTTAAAAGACCATGAGATAAGCATGTTACCTAGGCATTGACAAGTTTAACGCCCAGGTTTTGGGTCTAGATGTTTTGAGGTTCGTTTTAGGGGTTTGGTGAATCGGTATTAGAGATTCGAGTAAGTTTTGGGATTAAATCAGATTAAATATTTTTGAAGGTGATAAAAATAAGTAAAAATGTTCTAATGTTTTGTAAAGGGTCAAAACTTTGAATCTTTAAGGAGCTAGTAGCCTAAAAGTCTAATTTCAAACTTTATCTTTAATTGGCTATTTTTAAAAGTGTTTTGGAAAATAAAATATGTTGGGGAGAATTAATTGATAATTAATTCTTTTAAAACAAAAGTCATGTAACTAACTTTCTCAAAAACCTTTTCTATCAAAATCTCTTCAGCCAAACACTATTTCCTTCTTCTAAATCTTCATGTAAATCATTATTTTCTTAAATCTTTTGATTTTTAATGGATTCTTAATGGTTTCTAAACAAAACCTTATTGTTTTAACTTTGTTTTCACATGTAAATTCAGCCAATTAAGGGAGAAAGTATCCATTAGAGGTAAGGTTAATTCTTCTCCTCTAATGAAAGGTTCTTTACTAAAATTCCCAAGTTGTTGATCCTTTACAATTATTTTCTAATGAGTGTTGATAGTTTAATTGAGGAAAATTGGTTTAATTGTGTTTTGATTGGTGAAATTGGTAGATTTTCGAATTGGATATGTTTTGCTGGGTTCTTGATCAGATTAGATCATGATTTTGATGCTTAATAATGTTAATAGCTTGGATTTAACATTGTAATCCCAAAATTAGTTGAATCTCTAATGTTTAAGGTTGTTAGTTAAGGTTTTTGTGTTGTTAATGGAGTTTTATCATTGCTGGAAGTAAAAGGATGTTGTAAAAGGGTTTTTAGATGTTAATTGATGAAGTTTGATGTATTGAATCGTTGTATTGTGGCTGGGTTAAGATTGAAAGGTGTTTGAGGTTGATTTCGATAAGTTTCAGTTGGTTTTTTAGTGGGCAACTTGTGAGCTACGGGATTTTGTTTTGAAACAGAGTTGGATGCATTTTGAAGCATGTTTCCTCTGGTTTTGTGTGACCAAAACAGGGGATAATCAAGGTGAAGCATCTTGAGGTGATTTGTGGCTTTTCGGGAGCTTGGTTTGCTTTGGTGAGCAAGACGAGGTGTAATCGATGAGTGGGAATTTGTTTTTAAATGATTCCTAAAGGTTTGCAAATGATGTTGGGAGTTTAAGATAAGCTCAAAACACTTACCTAAGCTCGGAAGTAAGTTTTTAATGAAACTTATGGTAATAGTCCATTTTATATACAAAAAAATAATGTCATAAACATTATAATACAATATAGAATCAATTCAAAATTTGAAATATTAACAAAGTTATACTAGATATTTTTCATTTCTTTAAAATTTCAATTTGGGTGGATATTGGTATTGGGGATTGACCCAATAGTAGGGGCCAAATTTATTTTGCTTTCTTTTTATAGATTGAATAGAAGTTAAGAGAAAATCAATATTTTCAAATAAAATATATATAACTCAATTCTAAAAGAATAAATATTAAGAGAATAAATTTTAAATTCTAAATTTTAAAATGATACAATAACTTCTATCGTATTCAAATATAATAATAACTTTTTATTTGATCGGGATAGCATCCATCTACGATTTTATGGATATGAAACCTAATTTATTAAAATCAAACAAATACTTAACTATTTAGACCTCTAAACCCTAAATCAGAGGGTAAAACACATTTAAACAACTATGTCAACTAAACTAAGATTCAATCTCATGTATATTACTTAGCTTAATATGTTATTATTATTGCATGAAGAGATGAACCTCGACTAATCTTGTCACTGAGAGGTTTGGATTTCAAAGAGTCGAGAGCAGCTATAAACCGAGCAAAAGACCTCGAATGCCATCATGAACAGAAGCACAACCGCGGCCAGCAGTGCGAGGAACCGCCAGGAACCATAGACGTAGTGCTTCAGCACGTTTTTGAGCTTAACCTTCCATCTGCCGTTGTGGTATCTGTTAACATCTTCAATCAGTTTATCCAACAACGGGATTTTGGCTAATCTGATGGACTTGCTCATCCCGTTCCACATATCAGCAGCCTCTTTGTCACTCTTCAAACAGTTCCGAATAATGCCCTTTTCTCGTAACAATCTCACGTCTTCCTCGGTGTCGATGATTCCGTTCATTAGCTCGGTGTAACGGGTGAAAACCAGAGGTCCTAACGCATACGATGCTTCGTATGCCACCAGGTTCCTAAGGACAACCTCGGTGTTGTTGTCTATGGAGGTGACCGGGAGGTGTAATGTAACGGTCTCGACATCGAATCTGATGGTCGAGATGTTGCCGTTTGTCGGGGAGAGACGGACACCGGCTTTTGAGAGGTCAGATGTGGATGGGATTGTGATCTCTTCTACAGTAGAAATACTGTCATCTTCCTTCTCTACCTCTTTCATTATGTTCGATAGGATCTTCCAGGGAAAGTTGACTATGATTCGTATCGGTTTGTGCTGCACGTTCATCTTCGAAAGCGTCATCCATATCTCGATCAAGAGCTGCTTCATGTAATTGTTATTCGAGTCCCGCAATGGATTAGTCCTTTCTGTTTCTTCTGCGGGTTCTTTCTGTTCTTCCGATTCGACGACTTCTTCAAGCTTCCGGACGATCACTTGGTAGAGAAAATCCAGAACATGATGAAATTTCGAAATATCGATCTTGTTCAAGTTGATCTCCACTGCTTTGAAAGGGGAGACTTCTTCAGATAATCCTTTCAGCATCGAAAGCGTGATTTCATCGGCTGTTTCCGACGACGAGTATTGGATTTCCAGCAACTTTCGCAGTACAAACAACGGGATCTGATTCTCCAGCATCACGACGTCTCTGAGAATCGAATCGTGAGCCGGTTTCGTTCCTCCATATCCAACCAAACGGGACATTGTTGGATTCCTTTTCTCATGGATTTTAAGAAACTCGAGCAAGAACGAACCATTGATCGCCATCATCCAAGCCAAAGTTTCACCGTCGAGATCCAAGTACTTGTTATAACAAGCCCGGATCCTCGGCTCAAGCTTTTGCAGATGTTGAACAAGGCTCGGGAACGAAAGACGACACAGGGATTGGCTTCGGATTCGTCTTGCGGCAGCCAGCTTGTGTCTCTCCGTCTCGTAAAGCTCCGGACGCCATTGATGATAAGGACTGAGAGCAACCTGTTGTGGGGTGTAACAATCGGGGTTACTTGAAATCAGTACTTTGGGGACACTTTAGATCGACACGAGAACTTCTGCACCTTCATCGTCTTCTTCGAGTTCTTGGTCGAGGAACGTACGGATGTTTATCACCCATCGACTTTCATCACCATTTGCCACCAAATTGCATGGCCTTCTTGCTTGGGGACAAGACATGTCTGTTTTAATGTTACCCCTTCTTTGGGTGGGTATGGCCGTACGGTCGATCTGCAGAAGCTTCGCCTCTTTGGTGCTTGATGGCCGGGATTGTGGGGAATAAGGGATGCTTTATAGAAGAAATCGAAGGGTACGACACGGATACGATATTAGTTTATGAATTAATATTTAATGTTACAGGCGTATATATTTAAGCTTTAAAATTTAAAATTTAAATTTTTAATTCTAAATCATAAACTTTAAATCATAAATTCTAGCTTTAAACCCTAAATTCAACTCATTAAAATCTAAATCATTAATCTCTAAACCATAAACTAACCCCTAACCCCCTAAACTAAATTTATTTGTGTAAACTAAAGTTTATACTAGCAGTGTATCGAATATTTTTTTAGTTTATTTGGTAATAACCTAAGATTACAATAATTTGTTGGAAAGGCTTCATATAAACAAAATATATTTTTTCAACGATAATATCGTCTAAATGGGCATAAATTGTTCATTACCTAAGAAATAAGTGAGAATAACATTCACAACATTCGAGAGAAAATGAAGTTGCTGATGATGATAATTACCACATGAGGGAAGTCCTTGCAAGAACAAAAATCCTCACCTTTTTGGAGTCCTTGTTCATTCTCCAACACTAAAAATCTAAATTTTAAGCACTAATCCTAATTTTTAAATCATAAACCCTAAATTTTTAAAAAATAAACCATATACTCTAATTCTAAATCTTAAACTTATTTTTTTAAAGTGAAGGCATAAATAGGGTAAATAATTTTTTTCTCCTTGCAAACCAAAGGTGATAATCGATTTTCGGTAATAGTAATTTTTTTCATGCCCCAACCACACCCTTAAATGTACTAAATTTTGTCACAACCACATTATGAGTGAAGATAAAAGTCTTTTTTATATAAAATTTTAATCAACAAAAGAACATAGATAGAGTGATAAAGAAGTTGTATAGAAATATGTTAGTCTCGTGTTTAATTTTCAAAAAGTGGTTTTAATTGTTTTATTATATAACGATTATATAAAAATATGAAAAATCAAAAATTTCATTATAATAATATTGCTTGTCATTTAAAACAAGATTATTTCATTTATTTTCTAACTAAGTTGATATCTTGTTAACTCATGATACTAACTCAATTAAGATTTTATTATACGATGAAATATAAATATAAAATAGGGAATTATTCCATGCACAAGCGTTTGTAGAAACTTTTGTTACCATAAGTATCTTAGTTTTAGGGTTTAAAGATTTTGTTTAGGTCCTAGTGTTAGTGGATGAGTTTTGAATTTAGGGGGTGTGGTTATAGTTTAAGGTTTAGGGTTAAAATATAGGGTTTATAGGTTAAAATTTAAATCCCTAACCATATTACCCTAAAACTAAATTCTAACCTTTAAACTCTAAATTCTAACCCTAAACTCTAAACTCTTAACCCTTGCACTTAAACCCCTAAACCCTAAAATAAATCTCTAAACCCTAAAATTAAGACACTTGTAAAAACTTTTTGTTTTTATCGCATGAGATATTTTCTTTATAAAATATTTTGAACAGAAATATAAAACATAGTACAAATAAATAAATTATTATATATTTCATGGTTAATTTAAAATTAATCAAATCCAAATCATATAATACTCCATATGAAAAGCGAAAGAGTCTAGAATAGTAACATTTACGTTAAACATGTTCAATGACGCAATTATCGCTATTGATTCAACCACATACGGTTATCTTTCAATTAAATTAGATTAAAATCGGAAAAAAATCGAATAGAGACATTAATTATTTTAATTTTAAAAATATATAATACTTTATACTTATTTCAAAAAAAATAATTAAATCTTTTTTTTGCACCAATTATACTGTTTGATAGAGGTTTTGAGACAAATGATTTTCTGTCCCTAAAAGGCTCGAATGATAGCATTTTTGAGAATGTATAGAAATCAAGTATGGTTTGATGTTAGGTCTTAATTTTGTTCTAGTATATTAATAGATTCTAATATTATATGTTCAAAACCACCAATTCTCATACAAGTAGGAAATGGTTAAGATCGAGTCTATCACTTTTTTGCCAACTGTCATTCATATATTTGTGCATGACCTAATGAATTATGTAAGATGATTAAACTCGTATTAAATAATAATGGATAGAAAATAATGAAAAGAAACTTGATCAAATAAAAGAAGAGTTGTCCGAGATCAAAACTATGCATCAATGCACTCAAAATCATCACATTTACGTACTTTGGGGATAGACGTAAGATTTTATGTTAAAAGATGTAAATTTTTAAAAATTTATATTATAAATTAAATTATGTAATATTACAAAATTTCAAGGACGTAAAATTAGATTATCAAAGAAAATAAAAAAAATAACTTACTTAGAAATATGATTGCACCTTAGTACATTCGGTCCATTCCTGACATACTTAGAGGACGTGTACCTATATATACTATCTATTTAGACTATACATTGAATATAATTAAAGTAAATTTATGAACGTGTAATTTATTTTTGGCCAAATTATGAGCGTGTAATTTAGAAACGACTGTATAAGGTATTCAATATTAAAAGTCAAGCAAGTTCGTGTCCAATTCATCCACCAATTTAATTATTATTTTATTTTTAAAAAACTAGTTTTTATATTGATATTTTAATATCTGAAAATATAATTAGAATTCAAACCAATATATATAATTATTCTTATAATAATTTAAATAAGCGTATTCAAGTCTCAAAATCTACGCTCTGTATCTTTATGGTCTAAATCGGGCAGTAATTGGATTTTTTTCTATTAAATTATTAAGATTTTCTTACAATTCTACTTCCAGGCAAACTTTGGAATTCTTGGTTTTAAGGTTCGATCGATTTCATACTTTTTTTTTCAAATTAAAGTTTAATGCTATATAATTGTTCAAAATTAAATTTCACTTAGGTCTCTTTTAGTACAAAGAATATAAAAGAGGTGTGTTGTATTAAATAACATTTGTGTAATAAAAAGATAGATGAAAGTGTTATGAATAAAATAAAGAAGAACAATAACAAAAACAAAGAACAAAGAGATGAGAGAAAGAAGGAGACTTGTATTATTCTCAATATAGACTTATGTACAATGCCTTCATCAAATCATCTGCTTATAGACATAAGAAGTACATAATATATTAAACTCTAATTAATGAAAAAAAATATTCCTAATAATAAAATAAATTAAACCTCTTTGATAAAGTTCTTATCATGATAGACATTCATATAGATAAATATTTATAACAAAAAGATGATTGTTACTACATCAATGTGTTTGGTTGATGAAATTTGGGATAAAATTAAAAGATAAATGTTATGTATTAATGTATCCTTTTACCCTTAAAATTCTAACTTCATATTTCCTCTTTGTTTTGACATTGATTATTATATTATTTTTGGGTTTATGATTTAAGGTTTTGGGGTTTATGATTTATAGTTTATGGTTTAGAGTTTAAGATTTGGGGTTTAGGGTTTAGGGTTCAGGTTTATGTTTTATTGGTCATGGTTTAGTGTTTGTGGTTTAGGGTTCATGGTATATGGTTTAGAGTTTAGGGTTTAGAGTTCAAGGTTTAGGGTTTAGAATTAGATTATTTATATTGATGCAAATACGTGAAAATATGATGAGGATTTAGGGTTTAGGGTTAATATATTTACATTGATGTAGATATGTGAAAAATAGTATGAGAGTTTAATGCTTATGGTTTATGGTTTATGATTTATCATTTAGGGTTAGCATATTTACATTGTTGTAAATACGTGAAAAATAATTTGAGGATATAATTGACAAAAATTAGTGTAAAACTAGCGTGTTAAATAAATACTCTATGTGGTTCAGTGATAAATAATTAAATATCATCCAACTTGCTTATTAAATAATACGACGTATTAAATATTACATTTACCAAACACATGATTATTTATACTTTCCGTAATAGGGGCGTGTTAAGTAATACATCACGTCAGTTACAAGCCAATCAAACACACTTTTATTACAATACACATTAAATCAAGTTAATGTATTATGTTATTGATACGAACTCAAATTCATCTATCCAAGGGCGAAGCCAAAAAATTTAATTTGCGGTGTCAAAATTTTCTGTATTAACCAATATTTTATCAAAAGTAGATGAAATCAAATAATGGGTGTCAATTTTTTAAAAACATATGATTACTTTTTTAAACAGGTGTTAATTTCTTTTTAAAATAATGTTAAATGCCTATTTTTAATATATTTTTCTCGTTGATAGCTATTAAAAATAATATAATTTTCAAATATAATCTATATTAAAAAAAATTCTAAAAACTTTTTGGGTGTCAATAGCTCTGCCCATGCATGTATCGGATTGTAAAAAAAATAAATATGCATATGTAATTTCACTTATTGCGGGGCACAGTGCATCAAAGTTGATGTATCATATTATAAATAAAATATATATACATATATGTTCAAAGATAACAGTAAATATATGACCGTATAATAAAAGAAATAGTATTAAGATTTACGTGGAAAACTTTTTCTATAAAAATTAGGGATAAAGGAGGAGAAATTCACGAATGTTGAAAAAAAAATGCAAGAGGATGTGACTTAGCATGTTTTGCAGGTTATTCGATCATATTTTAATACAAAAAAATATACTTAAACTAAATTTCGTACTTTAAATCCAAATATAATCGTAGAAATATAACATCCATTGCATAAATCTATTTTTTCCTCTAACTTTATTAGACCACGAACTTTTCAAGATGAAACAAGACAAAACTCATGTCACATCTTTTATAATTTTTTATCTTCTCCTAATTTCATTAAATTAATTTTTATTTTACCAAATCTTGCTTTTCACATGGTCACTTAATTAAATTAATATTTTATTTACCAAACATGCCAGTACATTTGTGAAGCCTGCGTCTAGTTTCATTTGACTTTATCCACATTAACTTTATCCATATAATCATTTAACTTCCTCTAACTTAATTAATAATTATTTTTATATATTTTTTTAATTAAATTATTATATATGTGAAGTTATAATAAAAATAAAATATTAAAAAATATATTAAAAAATTATTTAACAAATCAAAATTGTTGACCGAGCAGCGTTGACTGTTGACCGAAACTAAATACTAAAGCGAATATTAAGAACTATACTCTGAAGCGATGTGGTGCTGGGTGTAACACCCAAAAAACCGGCTTAGTAGAATTTTGATTTTTGATAATCAAAAATTATTTTCTGACAATTAAATTCTATCTTCAAAATTATTTGATTTGATTAATTTAGTTAATTGAGTTCGATTTTGAAGATTTAAGAATATAATGACTAATTCATAAGAATGTAAAGTATAATGTTTTAGTGTTAGTAATAGAAAAGTGGACAGACAAAGTGTATAATTAAGCTGAAAGCTATTTAGTGATTAAAATATAAGAAAGTAAAGCTAATTAAGTGACTACATTGAAAGGAAGTAAAATTTGGTGACCATAGTGCAAGTGGTGAATAGTGTAATGCCTAAATTAGTTATTAGGCTACTATTAAAATCATGACTCGCCCCCTTTATCCAAGTGTCACGGTAGGAGTGAGTTAAGAATTATTAAATAATAATAAAAAGAAAAGAAGGGAATTGATAAGGAAAAGGGAACAAAACAGAAATATTTTCCTTTTTGTTGGGGAAAAGAAGTCGGTCATTGATGGCTGTGGGAGAAGCAAAAGAAAGAAAGGAGGTTAAGCTAGTGTGAGAAGTCCATCTTCTTCACTTAATTCTCATTGTCCATAGAGAGATAGTATTCAATTTTCGAGCATAGCTGGAAGCAAGACTCATTCTTTGAATAAATTTCTGAATTTCTTGAAGTTAGCTCCAAATATTCGTGTATCATATCCATAACCCAATAATTCATTTACCCAAACTCAATCTGATATCCAACAACCCAAACTCAAAAATTACCTAAATGCCTTTAAATATAAAAACCCTAAAAAATTAAAAAAAATAATCCCACTTGCCTTGCCAGCCGCCACCCTTGCCCCTTCACCTCCCACGTGTGGCCAACACACACGCTACTATCGGCCGCGTGGCATCACCGGTCACCTCCACTGCCCATCACGTGGCCACTCTCCAAGTCAGACCTGCAAAAAATCAGAAGAGGAAAATCAAACACCGCTTATAATTTTTTTTAATCCAACTTGCGTGTAAAGTTTCGGTTATAAAAACCGGCACAAATCTGTAAAATGGGGGGCTTTTCGAATTAAAAAAAGAAAGAAGATTTTGAAGGTTCGAATAAAAATGTATAATATTATTTTTATTTCATCGTTCGAACAAAAATAAAAAAATACAAAAACAAATATCAAAGTAAAAAGGGAGGCAAAAAACCCAGAATCTTTTCGATTTTTTTAGAGCTAGCAACATACAAGAGAATTTTTAAAAATCTAATCCCAAAATCGAATAAAGTAGAGAGAGATTTACCTCGGGACAGTTTTGCATGTGTTCCGGCCGCCGTGGATGGCGGCGCTCTACCGTCGACTTGCGGCTACCCACGGCGGCGCACGACGGATTAGGAGACGACGGCCGAAAAAGGTTTGAGAGCGTTTGGGAGAATTTTTTTTAATTTTTTAAAAACTTCAAGACAAATGTTTTTTTATTAAAATTGGGTATTTAAACTCTTTTCAAACTGTCGGATATCAGGCCCAAAACGGCGTCATTTTACCCCTATCGACCTGCGTGTGTGACCCGACCCGGGAAGGATCCGCGCATTTTTTAAATTGGGAAATTATGTTTTGGTCCTTTCGCATGGGACAATTGTTATGTCAGTCCCTTAATGTTTTCAAAGTATTGTAATTTGGTCCTTAAATTAAATTTAATCAGGTTTTAAATGGAAAAATCACACAATCGAACCCATTGTTTACCATGTTTAAAACAAAATAGTTTTAATTTTATTTACTATTTACCATGTTTAAAACAAATTTTTGTGAATTAAGAAGTATTTTCATTTTGTCCTGAAGTCGATGAATCCAAAATATTTTTAATAAGATTAAGTACCTATTTTAGTCCTCTATTTCAGAGAATTTTTTACTTAGGCCCTTTTATTTTTTAGGACAATTTAGCTCCTTTACTTTCATTTTGTCAGCACTGTTAGTCCTTGTACATTTTCCGTTAAAAAAACCGTGTGCTCAAATCAAATTTTATCACGCTTTTTTTTTGTTTAAAAAACTCAAAAAATATCTTAATTTCATATAAAATTTAAAAAATAAAAAGAATAAAAATTAAGAATATATTTTTTTGAATTTATATTTTTTAAAATTGTGATTATACCTAACTTTTCAAAAAAATGAAAAAAACTTTCAAAAAATAAAAAAAATAATTTTTTGAGTTATTTTATTAAAATTTAGTTTTCTAAGTATTTTTAATGATTTTGGATGAATTTTTAAATTTTCTTTAAATTTCACGTGGTGAAATCTAATTATGTTCGTGTTGATTAACTATAATTGTTCTACTTTCAACGGAGATACATTGATAACAATTTTATTAGTCTGAAAAAGACATCAATTTTTCAAGTATAATTGTTTTACTTTCAATGGAGATAAATTAATTTGTATCTAATTAATTTGAAAAAAACATCATGATTTGAACGGACAACTTTACTTGAAAGATCTAACGAAATAAAAATATTTTATGCATTAAACCGAGATGAACTATTTTATTTAACTATCCTACTCACTCTACGAATGTTATACACTTCATTTTTCAAAATCTAGGAATTTTGTTTTGACACTTAATCTCATATGTAAATTTAATTTTGCATATTAAACTTATGTTTGATTAGAATAATTTTTATAATTATTTAGTAGGAAATGTAGTTTAATAATTTTACATGACAATGATATTTTAAGACTAGTAACTCCTAAAACATTTTCTTACAAAATTCTATTACAATACAAACACGTGATTTTATGTTATATAAATTTTTATACTTAGTATATTTATATTAGAATTTAAAAATTTTAAGGGTGCAAATTTAAATCATCAATATAAAATACAATAAAAATTTTTAAAATATATGGGAATTTGAAATTTTTAAGGGTGCGGTTGCATCCGAACTCCTCCTCGATCCATCCTTGGATATAAAGGAGTTCATGGCGAATTGTAAAATCAATATATAAAACATAAGTAGGCAATATAATCGTTGTTAGAATTGTGATCCAAATTCTTTTGGGATTTGGTTTAAAGTTAGAATCCTACTTTTAGTAGATATTGTTTACTTTATATTAATTAAATGTATGAAACTCAGTTTGAGTAGAATTTGTTTCTATGCAAGTTTCCTCTGTAAACAAAGAATCTATTTCTATAAATAGATACTAGAGATTAGGGGTTTAGACAGAACATCATAAATCAGTTGTAATCTCTTTCTCCATCATAGTGAAAGTTCTCTTCCTCTGCCCGTGGTTTTTTCCCTTTTGGGTTTTTCACGTAAATTTTTTATGTTATTTTTTTTCCTGCATTTGCGCTTATTTATTTGTCTCGTCATTATCGTCCCGGTATAACAAATCGTCGATCAAGCTTGTGGTGCACTATAAAGGATATCATTGTACTCTTATTTAAGATTAAGAATTACAAATACAAAAACAAATACTTATAAAGTTAATCATGATCGAATCTATATATAACTAAAAGTAACCATTATAACACAGTCGGACTGAAACTGTACCAGCATAGACCCAACAAAAACCAGAATAAATCTGAACATAAATTTATATAAGAAGTGAAACTCGAATCCACATATGTGCAAAGATACGGACGATGAGACTTGAACGTAGGATACTAAGGATCACAATACATCAAGCTTATCCTGAACTCGACAGTATTCTATAATTTTTTTTTTTGTACAAGCAAATTTATGAGACCATTAAATATTAATATTTTAATAATATTAAATTCATACCCATAAGAACAAATTTCATATCTTATAATTTTAGTAGAATAGTAAGCTCTTATTTTATAAAATGTTCGTTATTAATAAAAAATGATTTGTTGCTTTCATTGACTAATCTTATTATTTAATAATATTATTATTGTTATGCTGTTGGTTATGCTCTTGCGTTGCTGGTTAACTCGATTTGGGTTTCATGGTCCTTGAATTTAGTCATATTCGAGCGTGGTGATCTCTTGGTGCAATTCGCCTTCTCGTAGGGATTGATAATTTTGAGACTGTTTTCAGCGTATTGACGAGGCATGTCGTAGACTTTGTGGTGTTTGTTTTTGCCATTTGTATCGTAAGTCTGACAAATTTGTCGATGCGTAAGCTAAAGAGGGCGTGGATAGTTCGTCGTGGTTTCGAGTGGTATGTTCTCCTTGTACCGTTTGCATGGTAATAGTGGTTTAGAGTAGATCTCCTTAAGCCCTTGCAATCAATGTCTGCCTGCTCACAGTCAGTTACGGAGCAGTAAGCTTTATACTCTTTTAAAATATATATCTAGAAAGTTTATTGAGCATCGTATATTAGAATTACAGCCCTTTCCTCTTTCCCTAACCTAAATTTTCTCTCAATATTTATAAAAATTTACTCCATGAATAATAGTGGAATGATGAAGGATTTGTATTTAAATCAAATAATTTTGTGTTCCATCCCTAAATAATGAATTTGTATTTTTTTTGTACATGATCCCTAGATAGTGGGTATTTATTACTTTACCAAGGCACACTCTTATTAATTTTACTTTTACTTTATCCTATTTTTTTAATTACTATCACACTTATCATTATAATTTTATAAAAAAAAATTAATTGTTTAACTAATTTATAACTTTAAAAATTTTTGATAATCGCTCTACAAATTAATATAAATATATTAGAAGACAGACAGTTGAATTAAGAGTAATATATTTTATACTATATTATGTTTTTTTATGTGATTTTAGTTCTTTTAAGGGAAATGGAGTAAACTTTTTATCATCTTCAACAAAATTTAAAGAAGTACAACAAGTTACTTTGAGAGTTATAGTTGATAAAAATAGCAAGACAAAAATAACTAAAAATTTCAAATACTAAACTTCATAATCAAAGCTTTTATAATTAAATTGATAGTTGAATCGATCAGACTACTGATTTATAGCCAGATCGATTCAACTGTCGATCCAATCAATTTATTGTTTTTAAAGGAATTTATGAAAAAATTAGAAAGAAAATGAGAATAAAATATATAATAATCAAACATATTTTTTGGGCGGCTCATGATGGTCTTGAACATGCATGGAGTTTGGGTTTTCGTCGTATCAAATTAGAATTGTATAACATGACAGTGTCCAGATTCACTACGGTGAGTCGATAGCGTTAGCCGATAGTGCTCTTGTGGCGAGAACAAGGGGTATTCTCGACAGAGATTGAGAGGTTCGGATTGTTCTTGTGGGCCGTAAGGCAAATTTGGTGGCAGATAGTTTGGCCGGGATGGTTCGAGGACATGATATGGGAGGTTTTACTTAGGATCACCCCCGGTAGTGCTCCCATTGTTTATCACTGATCAGGATTTTTCCTAATGTTTGTTTCGAGTTTGAGTGGGTTACTCTTTGTTGGTTCTCATAACGTTTGATCTTCTGTACTTATTACCATAAGTACTTTTTTCCTCCATTTAAGTTTAGAAATGTTATTAATAAGGCTTATGGTAATAGTTCTTTTATATAAAAATAATAATAATGTCATAAACATTATAATACAGTATAGAAACAATTCAAAATTTGAAATATTAACATAGTTATACTATATATTTTTCATTTCTTTACAATTTCAATTTGGGTGGATATTGGTATTGGGGATTGACCCAATAGAAGGGGCCAAATTTATTTTGTTTTATTTTTGTAGATTGAATAGAAGTTAAGAGAACATCAAGATTTTCAAATAAAAAATATATAATTCAATTATAAAAAAATAAATATTAAGAGAATAAATTTTAAATTATAAATTTTAAAATAATACAATAATTTCTATCATATTCAAATATAATAATAACAACTTTTTATTTAATCGGGATAGCATCCATCTATGGTTTCATGGATATGAAACATAATTTATTAAGAATCAAACAAATACTTAACTATTTAGAACTCTAAACCCTAAATCAGAGGGTAAAACACATTTACACAACTATGTCAACTAAACTAAGATTCAATCTTATGTATATTACTTAGCTTAATATGTTATTATTATTGCATGAAGAGATGAACCTCGGCTAATCTTGTCACTGAGAGGTTTGGATTTCAAAGAGTCGAGAGCAGCTATAAACTGAGCAAAAGACCTGGAATGCCATCATGAACAGAAGCACAACCGCGGCCAGCAGTGTGAGGAACCGCCAGGAACCATAGACGTAGTGCTTCAGCACTTTTTTGAGCTTAACCTCCCATCTGCCGTTGTGGTATCTGTTAACAGCTTCAATCAGTTTATCCAACAACGGGACTTTGGTTAATCTGATGGACTTGCTCATCCCGTTCCACATATCAGCAGCCTCTTTGTCACTCTTCAAACAGTTCCGAATAATGCCCTTTTCTCGTAACAATCTAACGTCTTCCTCGGTGTCGATGATTCCGTTCATTAGCTCGGTGTGACGGGTGAAAACCAGCGGTCCTAACGCATACGATGCTTCGTATGCCACCAGGTTCCTAAGGACAACCTCGGTGTTGTTGTCTATGGAGGTGACCGGGAGGTGTAATGTAACGGTCTCGACATCGAATCTGATAGTCGAGATGTTGCTGTTTATCGGGGAGAGACGGACACCGGCTTTTGAGAGGTCGGATATGGATGGGATTGTGATCTCTTCTACAGTAGAAATACTGTCATCTTCCTTCTCTACCTCTTTCATTATGTTCGATAGGATCTTCCGGGGAAAGTTGACTATGAGTCGTATCGGTTTTTGCTTCACGTTCATTTTCGAAAGCGTCATCCATATCTCGTTCAAGAGCTGCTTCATGTAATTGTTATTCGAGTCCCGCAATGGATTAGTCCTTTCTGTTTCTTCTGCGGGTTCTTTCTGTTCTTCCGATTCGACGACTTCTTCAAGCTTCGGGACGATCACTTGGTAGAGAAAATCCAGAACATGATGACATTTCGAAATATCGATCTTGTTCAAGTTGATCTCCGTTGCTTTGAAAGGGGAGAGTTCTTCAGATAATCCTTTTAGCATCGAAAGCGTGATTTCATCGGCTGTTTCCGACGACGAGCATTGGATTTCCAGCAACTTTAACAGTACAAACAACGGGATCTGATTCTCCAGCATCACGACGTCTCTGAGAATCGAATCGTGAGCCGGTTTCGTTCCTCCATAGCCAACCAAACGGGACATTGTTGGATTCCTTTTCTCATGGATTTTAAGAAACTCGAGCAAGAACGAACCATTGACCGCCATCATCCAAGCCAAAGTTTCACCGTCAAGATCCAAGTACTTGTTATAACAAGCCCGGATCCTCGGCTCAAGCTTTTGCAGATGTTGAACAAGGGTCGGGAACGAAAGACGACACAGGGATTGGCTTCGGATTCGTCTTGCGGCAGCCAGCTTGTGTCTCTCCGTCTCCTAAAGCTCCGGACGCCATTGGTGATAAGGACTGAGAGCAACCTGTTGTGGGGCGTAACAATCGGGGTTACTTGAAATCAGTACTTTGGGAACACTGTAGATCGACACACGAGAACTTCAACACCTTCATCGTCTTCTTCGAGTTCTTGGTCGAGGAACGTACGGATGTTTATCACCCATCGACTTTCATCACCATTTGCCACCAAATTGCATGGCCTTCCTGCATGGGGACAAGACATGTCTGTTTTAATGTTATTTGTTTCTTTGGGTGGGTATGGCCGTACGGTCGATCTGCAGAAGCTTCGCCTCTTTGGTGCTTGATGGCCGGGATTGTGGGGAATGAGGGATACTTTATAGAAGAAATCGAAGGGCGCAACAGGGATACGAATTAAGATACTCCCTCTATCCCAAAAATAATGTCTCCTTTGTGTTTTTGTCTCACTTAAATTGTTTTCATGAAAACTCAACAACTTTTATTAAACACATTTTATTTTTTACCCTCTTTTTAGTTTTCCAATAAAACAAACTTTAACTTTTTAATGATGACATTGTTATTTTAATTACTTTACAACACACCTCTTACACAATTTTTTTCTTCCTAAAACTACGTAAAAAATTAACAATGGACGTTATTTTTGGGACGGAGGGAATATTAGTTTATGGGTTAATATTTGACGTAAGACAATACAATAGAATATTTTCAACAAGCATGTATATTTAAGTTTTAGGACATAAAATCTAAATCATTAATCATAAATCATAAATTTCGAACCCTAAATTCTAACTTTAAACCTTAAATTCAATATATTAAAACTCAAACCCCTAAATTCTAAGCTATAAACTAACCAGTGGCGGAGGTTAATTAGGGCCCAAGGGGCCTCGGCCTCTCCAAAAATTTAAATTTTTTATAATAAACCATTTAATTTTTTATAACTTTTAATTTTGCCCCCTTAAATTTCAAAAATTTATATTAAATATAAATTTTTTGAATATTTTTAATTAAATGCTCTAAAATTTTTAATTTGGTTCCTTCAATTTTTTGGTTTAATGAAAATTTAAGTCCTTATAAATTTAAATATTAGATAAATTAAACATTGTCACTCAATTTTGAGTTTTAATACTTCACGAATTCTTATATTTTTAAATTCAATAATTTGGCCCCTCCCGATATTTGATCATGTCTCCGTCCCTGTTGTTAACTCGTGATACTAACACCATTAAGATTGTTAGGAATTTGTTATGTGGCAAAATAACCAAAGCGATAATTACATAGACCAAGACATGCACATGAGACAAAATTTAACGTGGTTCAGCATAGCCTACCTCTACGGACGAGAGAAATCAATCCACTATCAACGTAGAGAACTCGAAGAGTACAAGTACATGATAACCCATGTAATCCCAAAATTCGGTGTACAAATCACATGACCTGGTGGAACCAAAACACTCTTCCCAACATCCCTACAATACTCATCTCTACAACGTAGGCACAATAGTTGTAGAGAACCTAAAAGTGATTACATCTCTCCAGAGTAATTCCCCCACTCTCTCATTCTCTCATTATTCAAAAGGTCAAACTTAGTCAATATTTATAGACCCAAATACTTGGTCACCAAGAAACCTTATTCAATAAGATCTCAATTAAAATAGATATTTACACATTAAAGTAAATCATAATTATTAAGTAATTTTCAACTACTAGAATCACAATAAAATTCAACTTAATTACCGATTAGAATTTGAGTCAAAATATAACAAAGATTTTATTATGTAGCGGAATACAAGTATAAAATATTTTGAACACAAATATCCTGGCTCTGATTTCTTTTTTCTCATCTGCATGTCCTTGTTTTACCTTGCTCTTTTGTCCAGGGAGTCTGATCTCAGATGAAAACGCTGGTGTCTCCCTTGAAGAAGGTGCCTTTGGGTTCTGTCGTTTCATGTTTTAGTTTATTACTTTCCCCTATTGAGTTTCATCTTTATTACTCTTTCTTTAATTTTTGTAACATATTGACTGTTTGACCTTCTTCGATTATCATATACCAGCATTTTATTCAAAAAAAAAAAAAATCAAATCCAAATCATATAATGCTCCATATGAAAAGCGAAAGAGCCGTGGACGTGAAGCAATAGTCTAGAATAGATTAAACATGATCAATGACGCCATTCTTGCTGTCGACACATACGGTTATCTTTCAAGTAAATTTATGAACGTGTAATTTATTTTTGGCCAAATTATGAACGTGTAATTTAGAAACGACTGTATAAGGTCTTCAATATTAAAAGTCAAGCAAGTTCGTGTCCAATTCATCCACCAATTTAATTATTATTTTATTTTTAAAAAACTAGTTTTTTATATTAATATTTTAATATCTGAAAATATAATTAGAATTCAAACCAATATATATATATATAATTATTCTTATAATAATTTAAATAAGCGTATTCAAGTCTCAAAATCTACGCTCTGTATCTTTATGGTCTAAATCGGACAGTAATTGGATTTTTTTCTATTAAATTATTAAGATTTTCTTACAATTCTACTTCGAGACAAACATTGGAATTCTTGGTTTTGAGGTTCGACCGATTTCATACTTATTTTTTTTTCAAAATTAAAGTTTATAATCGTTCAAAATTAAATTTCACTTAGTTCTCGTTTGGAGATATAAAAAATGTGTTGTAATAAATAACACTTATGTATTAAAAAGATAGATGAAATATAGTTGTTACTATATCAAGGTGTTTGGTTGATAAAATTTGGGATGAAGTTAAAAGATAAGTGATTAAGTGTTATGTATAAATGTACCTTTTCATCCTTAAAATTCTGGCTTCATATTTTTCCCTTGTTTATACATTGATTATTATATTATTTTTTGGGTTTAGGGTTTATGGTTTGAAGTTTAAGGTTTATGGTTTATATTTTATGGTTTATGGTTCAAGATTTATGTTCTATAGTTTAAGGTTTAGGGTTTAGTGTTTAGGTTTTAGTGTTTAGTATGTATGATTTAGGGTTCATGGATTCATGGTATATGGTTTGGAGTTTAGAGTTTAGTGTTAGTTTTATTTACATTGATGTAAATATGTGAAAAATAGTACGAGGATTTAGGGTTAGTATACTTACATTGATGTAGATATGTGGAAATAGTATGCGGGTTTAGAGTTTATGGTCTAGGGTTAGCATATTTACATTGATGTAAATACGTGAAAAATAATATGATAGTATAATTGACAAAAATTAGTGTAAAACTAGCGTGTTAAATTAATACTACATGTGAGTCAGTGATAAATATCATCCAACTTGCTTATTAAATAATACAATGTGTTTAATATCACATCTACCAAACACATGATTATTTGTACTTTCCGTAATATAGGCGTATTAAGTAATACATCACGTCCGTTACAAGTCAACTAAACATATAGTGTTGATTTAACACATTAAATCAAGTTAATGTATTATGTTATTGATACGAACACAAATTCATGTATAGGATTGTAAATAAAAATAAATATGCATACGCAATTATATGTGTAAATAACTTCAAATTTATCAACGGCAACTTCAAAAACCCTAATAGCGTCGTAACCATTTTCTTGCTCATAATTTTCTTTTCTTTAATTTTGTTTAGTTAGCGGCGACAGATGCTGGTCGTCGAATGTCAATTTTTTTTCTTTGTTTTTTTTTAATTTTTTTACAAGAATAATTTTACGTTTGTGGCACGTTTATCTCTGTCTTTTTGTACATTTTTTGTTTTTTTTCTCGGTTGTTTAGTCGTTCTTTTTATTTTATGTTTTAGAGTTGGATTTGACGACACCACGACTGATCAAGATGATGATTTATTTTTTGTTTGTGGTTCTCGGTGGTCTTTCAATAACTTAATCCCCTTTTGTGGTTTGTTTACTGAAGCAGTCAGATTTGTTTGTATTTATTTTTAATTCGAGTCTTTTGGTTGAGTTTTTGACATTTTCCATGTATGATCTTTGTATGATTTAAAGTCGCTAGTGTCAATGTTATAGAAAAATATTCAAATTATGTATTGAGTTTACGATGAAAGTTGTAAATCTTATTGTAGTTTTAGATATTTTCTCCTTTTAATAAGATTAACAGCTCTATTAAAAAATGCATATAAAATTTCACTTATTACGGGGCACATTGCATCAAAGTTGATGTAGTATATTATAAATAAAATATATATACATATATGTTGAAAGATAACAATAAATATAGGACCTTACAATAAAAGAAATGATATTAAGATTTACGGGGAAAACTTTTTTGATAAAAATTACAGACAGAAGAGGAGAAATTCACTAATGTTGAAAAAATAACAAAGATGCAAAAGGATTGTAACTCATTTTGTGGGTTATTCTACTGTATTTTAACATCAACTCTAATCGTCTATTTATAGAGATATATACTTTATTACAAAAGAAATATACTTAAACTAAATTTCTTACTTTAAATCAAAATATAATCGTAAAAATATAATCATGTTCGAACATCCATCATAGATCCTTATGTTTTCCCTCCAATTTTATCGCACCACGAACTTTTTAGGCTAAAACAAGACAAAATTCATGTCACATCTTCTAACAATATGTAATTTTTTGATCTTCTCCTAATTTCATTAAATAATATAAGTAAAAACATCTATTTTATTGGATTGGCTTGCTTAGTGAATTTCATCCAAATGAGGCATCAATGAAAGAAAATATAATTGCTGGATATTTATTTTAATCTTGTTGCTATGTATGAAGATGACAAGTCGTGGTCCTATTTGTTTAAACTCTAAATTTTAAATTTAATGTTTATACTAATAGGTGATATTAAAATAAATATGATTGCATAGAATATATTTTATATCGTTTATGTATCAAAATATTTTTATATATTAGTTTACTCATGGAATGAAAATATATCTTTCTCGGAAGTTTATTTTTCCGTGAAGACAAAGGATTTCAAACAAATGCTTTTTTTATATATAAATTCACATGACTAAAACATGCATTAATTATTTTCCATGATTTGCAATTGTTTATTAAACGTTAATTATAAAGAGCTTATATCTATTTGATTAAAACTAGTCAAAAGGTCGACGTGTTGGTTGTGGTGGCTAATTTACCGAAATATATAAAAAAAAATATCAAAATAACAATCAAATTCAATTAGCTGGACACATATATAACATATCCAGTTAACAAATAACAAAAAATTCATTGACCGATATGAAAAATATGACCGATAAAGGTTGTCTTTTTAAATTTTTAATTTTAAAATAAATCATGGTACGACAATCGCACCTTTATACTAAGTTTAGAACAAAAGGTACCAAATCTTGCTTTTCACAGGGCACACATAATTAAATTAATAATTTATTTACCAAACATGCCACCGGTACATTTGTGGAGCCAGTGTCTAGTTTCATTTGACTTTATCCACATTAATTTTATCACTTTATGTCGTTTTATGCATTAATGTAAAGACTATAAATACTAATATTTGTCCTATTGAATAATTAATTTAGATTAAATATACATATTAAAGAGATAATCTTTTCAGTTCAGTTTATTCCATCATAACGTCAACATTTGATTTTTGAACATTGCTTAAAAGATCTAATACCTCAGTTCGTCAGATTAATTAATTATTGGTTATGTAGTAATATAATAAAAACACTCCAGTCCACTAGACTAATTAATTATTAATTATATTTTGACTACTAATTAATTAAAATCATAATTGACGTGGTGATTAGGGGTACTTAAAAGGTCAGTTAAACCATCAGTTATGTAAGTGTTAGGTCGGTTAACAGTTATATTTTTCAAATTTTGATTATTTGTTAATTCGGTTCAAAATCTATTAATTAATCAAAATTTTAATCTATACATTATTTTAAGCTTAAATTACAATAATGATCCATAATAATTAAAACCAAATAATTATATTTTAATCTAAATTGTAAGTCCAACCCAAAAAGGGAGAAAACTAAAGTTTAAAAATAAAAAATATCAGAGATCCACTTATTAGCCTAGTTACTAAAAATGCCCATATTTCTTCATCTTGTATAAGTTTTGATATTGATATGAGAATATAATATCTCTATTTAATAAAAAATATCTGATAAAAATATACTTTCAATTTATTGTTACTTAAATTGCTATCTTGAATCAAGCTATAAAAACTTATTAATTTTTTTTGATTAATTCAAAAATCGACCATATTAATTGAACTTAATTCAGTTTGATTAATGATTGTTGAAAAAAATTCGATTGATTAACATTTAAGAATTTTAAAAATCTAATTAATTTAATTTTAAATAATCCAATTCGATTATTATCTGAACTGATCGATTGAACACCCGCATGTCCTTAAAATATTTTTACGGTAACAATATATTACATCCTTTAATTACATTCAGACACGTGTTGATAGTTCTCTATAACGATTAGACCCTTCATGGGCACATGTAATTCTAAGGCTTTCTCCATTTTCTTTTGTCTTTTCAAGACTTTACTGTAATTGGGCCTCTGTAATCCCTCCCGTTCAATGAAATGAATTGCAAGTTACCAAAAAATTTCTATTTTCTTATAACCACGTGTATTAATTAACTGATTAATTTATATCAAGTATTGTAAAAATTTATTATGAAGATGATTAATTAAATTTAATTATTTTATTCATAATATCATAATTTAAACTCTAGACAGTGTATAAGAGATCTAACATCTCATTTTATTAATCCAAATAGTTATTGATAAAAAGATTGTATTTAATCCCTCATTTTAATCATATTTAAATTTTATAAACTAATATATTTTTATTAACAGTTTATACTTTTACAGTTACATTAATTAAATCATTACTATTAGTTACTATTAATAGTACTCAAGCATAATTAGATTAACCCAAGTCCAATTGTAAATAGACCTGTTCATAAATCTAATAACATGGTTTAAAAAAGTTTAATGGCGAAGTTCAAATTATTCTTTAAAAGATCTAAAATCTAACAAAATCAAGTCTAAATATTTATAAAAATAATAAATCTTTTTATGTTGTTGGATCGATCCACTATTTGAGTATGCTCTTTATCATGAGTTCCTCTCATTTCATACCAATTGAATTGACCGAAAACAACTTCGGATTCTGTTGAGATATTGCTTTTGATATAACTTAAATGAAAAATGTTTTTAGACTTAAACTAAATTGCAAAAATAATTCAAAAGTCTATTAACTTGAAAATTATGTTTGGAGGGTTTTCAAAATGTTTTTGACTTGCTTAAATGCTTTCAAAATGGCCAATTTGTCAAAAAAAAAGTGTGTTAGTATCGATACTCGACTCCTAGTACCGATACGCAGACACTCGTACCAGTACGGTCGTAAGCGTACCGATACGCATAAGAGTTTCCATTTTTCCAGTAGCCAATCTTCGTATTGTTACGGCTAAGCCCGTACCGATACGCAAAGGCCCGTACCGATACTCAATATCGCCTACCGATACGCCTTACATTAATTGCTTGTAACGACTCTTTTTTCTTAAAGCAGGTACCGATACCGAGACCCGCATACCGATACCGACATGCCCAAAAGTGCATTTATTGTTGGAAATTAAGTCTCCAACGACTAGTAACGGTCAAGAACTCCTTAGAGGGTTTACAAGCAAGCTTCATGCATCCATGGAAGACCATGAAACATATTGCCAACATTCTTTGTATAGAGAAATTGTGTTTGTGCTTAAATTGTCAATTTTCTTGTAGAAAACACTAGTGAGTCAAATTGTCACATTTGCTTAAGTGTTTGGGATTTTGGGTGAGAGCTTAAATTTGCAAACACATTTGCCTTGTGAGGTTTTCATTGTTTGCTAAATTTGTATTCTCTTGAGTGAGAGTGTCTCAAAGCTTTGGGGTATAAGCTTTGAGGGTTTGTAAAGGTTATCTCCTTGAGCCTTAAAAAAGGAAAGGCAAATTTAGTGGATTTGTGGAAAATTCTTAGTGAAAAAGTTAAGGTAGTGGAGGTAGACTTGGTTGAGAAGTCGAACCACTATAAATCATTGTGCAATTTTTTAATTTCTTTTTGCTTCCACCATTTTCATCTCAAAGCCAATTCACTCCTCTTGGCGATTTTTGGTTGATCGATTCGAGCCCAACAATTGGTATCAAAGCCTCATCTCTACATTTGATTAACATTCTAGAGTCGATCCTTGAAGTGCTCAACCTTTGTACATCAACTAATTCAAATGGCGCAATCTATCTCCAAGCCTCCATACTTCAATGGTACCAACTATTTTTATAAGAAGAATAGGATTATGATATTCATTTAATCCTTTGGTTACAAGATTTGGGAGATCATTGAAGATGGCCCTAAACTTTCACAAAAGAGGGTAGGAGACATTCTTGTCCTCAAAGATAGGAATGAATGGAGTGGTCAAGAAAGGAGACAAATACAACTAAACTCAAAGGCCACGCATGTGCTCTTGTGTGCTCTTGGCCCGAAAGAATACTCCAAAGTCTCATCTTGTGATGATACCAAGAAAATATGGGACAAGCTTGAAGTCACATATGAAGGAACGAGGTGAAAGAGACCAAGATTGGACTTCTCAACCTCAACTATGAGAACTTCAAGATGGACCTAGTAGAAGGCATCAAAGCTATGTTTGATCATTTCTCCGTCATAGTGAATGAGCTTAAAGAATTCAAAGAGGTGATTCTAGAGGACAAGCCTGTGAGGAAGTTAATTTATTCACTTCTTGATTCATGGGATTCCAAGAAACCGCAATCATTGAAGCCAAGAATCTCATGACGCTCAAGCTTGATGTGCTAATGGATCTTTGCTAACCCATGAAGTGATGATGTCCAAGGGGAAGAAGAAAGAAGAAGAAGAAGAAGATAATGAATTGATGATTGTTTCTCCTAAATCCTTCACAAGCCGACAAGAAGAATCAAGTAGAGAGAAAGATAAAGATAAAGAGATGGCCAAGCTCTTCAAAAAGCTAAAGAGATTCATGAAGTGTGAAAAGGAATAATCAAGAATAAAAAGAAAGGGTCTCGTCATTTCCTTCAAATACAAGAAGCCGAGACACGTCAAGTACGATTATCTAAAAATAAAAAAGAAAAGATCAAGCCATAAGTAGAAGGCATTTGTGGCTACATGTAGTGATGAAGAGGACTACACCAATGATGAGGTAGCCAACCTTTGTATCATGACCATCAAAGAAGATTCAATGGTAACTTCTAGGGGTGGTAACGAGTCGAGCCGAGCCCGAGCTTAGGTAGGCTTAGCTCGAACTTGGAAACAATATTATTGGGCTCGGCTTGGCTCGGGCTCAAAGCTCGTCGAGCTCAAAATTTTAGGCTCGAGCTCGGCTTAGAAACAATGCTATTGGGCTCAGCTTTGGCTCAAAGCTCAGCTCAGAAACAATCATCCATACATTTATACAACCACAATAAATGTTCAAAATAGTTCACTGATTTCACTTATATACATACATACAACCATACATACCTTCATACAACCACAATAATAGTACTAACACAACAATCAAACAAAATTAGTTAAATCAGTAAAATCATAACCACAAAAATTATCAAAAATAGATGGGAAAACCTTAGGTTAACTCTAAACTTCCAGGTAGTTCTCTACAGTAAACGATATGATGTTTTTGTGAGTAAAAGACTACAGTATAATTCGAGTAAGACGACGCTCTCGTTGGTACATGCAGTGATGAGAAAGAAAGTCGATGACAAAGATCAAAGGAACGAAGTAGCAGACGGTGAAGAGGGTGGTTGAGAGGAAAGGTGTAAAACCTATTTGATTTTGATATAACTTAATGAAAAATGTTTTTGGAGTTAAACTAATTTGCAAAAATATTTCAAAGTCCATAAACTTAAGAAATATGTTTAAAATGTTTTCATAGGGTTTTGACATAATTTAAATGATCTTAAATAATCAAAGTGTCAAAAACTGGCCCTGAGTACCGATATGGTTTTAACTGTAGCGATACGATTTTAAGTGTATCGATAAAAATTTTGATCCCCAAGTTTTCCAAAATTAAGTAGCCAAATTATGTACCAATACAGGCCTTGCCATTTCGATACGAGTATGTGCGTACTGATATGCTTGTACAGCATACCAATACCCCTGTGTTTTAAATGCTCCAATGGCTAGTTTTCTAAAGAACATGTACCGATACGGGTCTCCATATACCGATACCAAGGAGTCTAGAACTACATTTATTAAGGGAAATAAAGGCTCCAACGGCTCCTAACAACCCCCAACGGCTAGTAACGGTCATAAACACGCTAGAGGGTTTAAAAGACTCGATCAAGCAACCATAGAGATACAAGAAATAACAAGCCAACATTCTATGATTAAGAGAAATTATTTTTGTACTTAATTGTTAATTTCTTTGTAGAACACACTTGTGAACTTAATTGTCATATATGCTCAAGTTTTAGGTTTTGAGTGAGTGTAAAATTGCAAACAATTAGCCTTGTGAGGTTTATCTTAGTTTGCTTATTTCTTTTCTCTTGTAAATTAGGATTTTCTCAAAGCTTTGGGGTATAAGCTTTGAGGTTGTAAAGGTTTCCCCTTGAGCCTCTAAAAAGGGAAGAAATTCTTAGTGAATTTGGGAAAATCCTTAGTAGGCAACTAAGGTAGTGGATGTAAAGTTTGGTTAGAAACTTGAACCATTATAAATCCTTGTGTCTATTTTTAAATTCCATTTCTTCCATCACTATCACTCAAAATCCAATTCACCCCCTCTTGGTACATTCAGTTGATCGATTCAAGCCTCCCAACAAAAGGTTTAGAAATTAGAATATTCTATTTTTTTTGGAATTATGGTGAACTATCAGTCTTCTCAGATTTTTATTTAAATTTCGAATATATCCAAAGATAAGGTTTAAAAATTAACAATAGGCTATAACCGAAATTGGCCTTAGCTCAAATGGCTAAGGCATAACTTTAGCAAGTATTGGTCGTAGGTTCAAAACCCTTTGGCAATATTTCCAATTTTTTATTTGTGGGTTTATTTTTTATTTTTTTATTTGTGGTTATTTAAATTTGCTTTAGTGGATAATGTCTAATTTACTTTAGTGCATATGTAGTGTATATATATATATATTATTCCGAGCTTGTTCAAGAGCTTTTCGAGCTGAGCCTCGACTAGTTAAGTTCTCGAGCCGAGCTCACTAGAGCCAAGCTTTGATCAAGTCGAGTTTGAGTAGCTTGCGAGCTGAGCCGAACTTTGACTGAGCCGAGACCGAGTAGCTTGCGAGCCGGTTAGGCTCATTATCACCCCTAGTAACTTCTAATTCACCACCTTCAATTTTATGAAATTTTGATGAATTACAAGATTCCTACAATGATTTGGTTTTAGAATTTGAAAACTATATTTTGAAAAACAAGAAAATAATTTGATATCCAGTACACATAGATACCAATGTAGGTTATGGTTATTAATGGGGATAAATATCTACATACAATATTTCAGTAATGTGCAATTAAATTCTAAAACTATATAGTTATTCATTTCTAATTATTTTTATGGACATAAGTTTGTTCTTACTGTTTCACAATTCGTCATGGTCCCAAAATATTTGAAATGCGCAACCCAAAAGTCAACAAACTGTTTAGCACCCACTGACCCTTTTAGAAGTTGACTCTACATTTCACAATGGTATTCATCATGCTTCCAAATAAATCTACGTTTATTTATACTATACATTAACTAATTATATAGTTAACATACACTTAAGGCGCAAGGGAGATATCGTCTCCTTGCTTTACAGTTCGTTGCAATATCTTCAACAACCATAGTCCATCCAACAACGTCAATAATCTAAAAAAACGCAAAGCAAATTTAAATAACTTCAGATAACTTCATTAATTAAAAAATCATTGTATTGCTTAAGTTATTAACTATACTAACCATTGAATTCACCCAATGTCCGAGACGTAACGAATCAGCGTCACTTTTAGTGACATGCATGTGGTCAAAATGCATGAGAATTTTGTTGCACAAAATCAATTACTTACAAATTTTTACCTACCTAACTATATACACTTATAATGGATTGCTTACTTTTTCAGCAATGGCGTATTCCATATATAGTCACAGGTGCTTCTTGCAAACGATCTAACCCGATCGGTTATTTCAACATAGGTTAGTACCTAAAATGCTTAAACATTTCACGTGAAATACTGAATGGTATAAAATATAAACAAATGTAACGACATTGAAAAAACAACAACTTCTACCAATATTTATATAATGTCAAACATATGTAAAAAACATCTCATGCGAAATAAAAAAACAAACCTTTTAATTCTCACTCTACTATCAACTCATATATCCATATCAGGTTCTATTAAAATGGAAACGACCATTAACAATTTCTTATTGATGTCACATTACAAATACCATATTATGAAAATTAAGATATTACATTAAATAACGAAGATCAACATCACATTTTTTATCATGTCAAAAGTTAATGCATGTTTCGAGTTTTCATTAAATTAATACAACTAAGCATTAAAACATTCATCATCATCAAATTTATAGACTACGATGCTGATTATACCTTTCTCTTTTTGGCTGCCACACCTACATTATCCTCCTTCACTATAGTCTCAACGTCTCCTAACACTTCAACATCAATATCAACTTTTTCATTCAGTTTTGACACTAGAACATCTCTATTTTATTCCAATGGTTCCTCTTCATCAAGCCTAATGGCAAGTTTGACATCAATTACACGTAAAGCCTTTTTTAAGTACATCATGTTCACATTTAAACCTACAACATGACCAATCACGTTCTTCAATTCATCCTTCTGTGTCTCCAAAGTCTCTTCAATCTTAATTTGCTTTTCTAGTCTAGCTGTACCCCCTGGACTGACCTATGCGTTAAGTCCAAATCTAGGAAATTACATCACTTACCAAAAATCTTTCACGAAAATGTTTAAAGATTTAGAATTATTTTCAAGTAATAATTAATTCGAATATAAGTAAAATTAGTTAACCAAAATAAACCATATTAAATTATATTACATCATAAACCACATAGGGCAACATAATAAAACATATAGTAACAAAACATAGGCTCATGTCACTATAATTAAGACAATCTTGAAGATAGAAAATTACAAAAAAAACTGTAATTAAGACAGTATGGAAGATAGAAATATTACAACATAAGATGTGTACAGAATATGTCGTTCCTCCAAGTGCCAGATCCGGGGAACCTATCCAAAAGTATCTGAAATGGAAAAGATTTGGGGGTGTGAGCTAGGGAGCTCAGTATGCTCCAATAAGTGCAGATAAAACATATAATATTTCTTTCATCTTTAAATCTTTGATTTGATTTGTCAAAGTAGACTTAAGATGAAGCTGTGTAATCAATACACTATTCTCTTCCAAAGATAATTGGACATTTAATGCTTATAAGGCAAAAAAAGACTTCCGGCTAAATACATCAGCCACTATTTTAGCCTTATTACATTAATACACATCCCAAGAATGACGTTTCTGTGTTACTCGAATTTTTCTTACAGAATTTGTGTTAAACACTGTAAAAGGGTTAAGTTCGAGAAAAATTCGGATAATCAGATCTAAACGAATATTTGAGATATTTTGTTAGATGATAAGGCAAGATTAGTAATAACTTTTCTATGCCTTAATTTGGAAGGATTTAACATGGACCATTGGATTTAAGTTATTTTCCATGTTAAATATGAGCCGTTAGATGAATAATGGCAAGATTGTAATTTTGGAAAATTACAAGGGCAAAATTGGTAACTACTAACTTATTGGTTTATTTTTGACCATTGGATGAATATTTTGACAAGTGGTAAGCTTTGGAGCATTGGATATCAAGGGTAAAATAGTCATTTGACTATTAAGGAGATTTTTTTTATTAAATATGATTAAATAATGCCATTTGGCATGAAAATAAAGAAAAAAAGTGTGGAATTTTGGTTCATCCTTCTTCCATTGTGAGGTTTACAGAAGGGAGAAAAAATTCAAGTTCAAATTTCAAGCATTTAGAGTTGGATTCAAGGTTAGTTCATGAAACACAATTTTTTTCTTCATTGAATTCTCTTTCATATGGTATAAGAAATTCATGAAATAGTTGACGATAACTCTTGAATTTTGAGGAGAGATAATTTAGGGTTTAGGGATTCAAATGAATTAGGATTGTTATGTGATGCTCTATCATTTTCCATGTTTGATTGAAGTTAAAATTGATGTATTCTTGATGGAATATCATTTGATTAATTAGGGTTTAATTTGGGGTTTAAGGATTCAAGTTGAATTTGAAGTTTTCATGAAAGGAAAATGTTGGAACACTATAATTAAAGGTTAATTTGAGGTGTTGGAATGGTTAAAGGATGCTAAAGATGTAAATTATGAAATCTGCCCAGAATTTTAGACTTTGGCAGTGAGTTTGGAAATTCACCAAAAATTCCATAAAAATGATTAGGAAGTAAGCCAAATACCATTGTATTCCTGGTTCAGTATAGTTTCATTTAAAACAAATGGTGACTAATTTCGATTGGGATATCAAAAGATATGAATTTTTAAGTGACGAAAGTTCAAAAAACAGAGTAGTAGTCTGCTTCGAAATTCAAACACTGGAATTCAACTTAGAAAATTCGTCATAAATCGTACGAGTTGAATTTGGGCTATTAGTTTATATGGTTGAACGACTTGTCAAATCTAGTTTCTGTCAGAACAAACAGAATCAAATTCCGAGTTGTAGATTATTTTATATAAATATTTCTTTGAAGGTAGCGCTGATTGACAGATTATAAAATGAGTACCTTATTGTTGTTATTAATTTGTGTATGTAAGGGATGGATGTGAAGCATTCAAGTAAACACGGGAAATTGGAAATTTAGTAGATAAAGCAACGAACAAGCTTGAAGTTCTCTTAATACATGCATTTTAGTTTGGGATAAGAAGAGTCAAGGTGAGTGCATTTATATGTTTTAAAAGTATTCAGGAAAATTTACGATAAGTCGACCTATATGATTTTACCAAATTGATAGGGTATGAACTGCCTTATTATGTTTTGTTTACGATAATTTTATTATCATACGTTGATGATTTTTATAGAATTAATTATGGTATAATGGAGTAAGAACTTCTATATTATTTTGATTTATCGATGATGCGATTTTTACCATCTATAAAATGATATCTTGCAAAGGTAATGATATTGTTTTATTGCCTAAGATTACCATGAGAGTTACAGTATAGTGGCATGCCATAAGAGACTAGCAGTCTGGGATTGCATTGTAGCTACACTTGCCACGTAGTTGCTAGCATTTTGGGAATGCATTGATCTTCGGATCTAGTAGTCTGGGACTACCGTCACTTCGGTGACTAGTGCTCTGGGAGCACAACGAGCTCATATTAATGTAATGTTTTCCTTTCTCCTTAGGGGAAATAGCTAGTACTCTGGGAGTACACAATCTCGTATACTTAGTTACTCTCTATACGTACTTCTTGGGCTATTGGTATAAAAGAAATTTTACAGAATGATTTTTATAAATATTTCATCTTTGCTTTAAAGCAATATTGATTTGAAATATTTTATAAAGGAATTATTTATACCATGTTATACTTAGAGATTGATTATTATTTAATTTTATGATTAGCTTATAATGCCTCACTAAGTTCGTACTTAGCGTGTGTTTTGCCTATGCACACGTAGGTGGTTCGAGACATTGGGTGTAAGTAAGGCGTTGCATCAGGTTCAGAAAATTTTCATCAAGCTACTTCAGTAATGACATCCTACTTGAGGTTTTTAATTAATTTTAGTGGTATGTATAAATAAGATAAATTCGTCTATTTTGGTTCAGAGTCTGTTATTTATCAAACAGTTAATTTATTTTTTGTAAAGTAAATGAGCTCCGATTTTGTGTGCAAGTTAATTTTAAATATTTTTAAAGGTTTTAAATTTATAGAATTTTTGAATAAAAAAAATCATGTTATTGTTCTGTGACATCTCTGACTCATATTCGGTAATCGTATACAGGAAATGAGGTGTTACATTTTTTATCCGACTATCCAATTTTTTCTCGAACTTAACCCATTTATAGCTTTTAACATAAATTCTATATGAAAATTTGAGTAACACAAAAACATCATTCTTGGGGGTAAACTATTCATTTACGGGACTAAAATACATAACTTTTGAAAATTACAATTTAGTCCCTAAACTTTTCTTAAGTTTATACTTTAGCCACCAAACTTTCATTTTATTCATTTTGGTCACTAGCAAAAAATTTGAGGTATTACAACCCTCCCATCGAACTTCGATATGCAGTCCTCCATGAACTGCATCCAGAAGGTCTTACCCTAGGCCCGAAGGCGTAGGAGCCTACCTAAGGGGATGCCTTAGGTCTAGAAAAACTTACCATACGCCCATTGGGCATATGAGCTTAACCAAAAGATTTACCAACTGGATTAGGGCTGTACCTACAGACACTTCAAATCGTATCCCAATAATATACCCCAAGTAAAACAATATGTAGTGTCATCAGAAATCAATTGGCAGACATGTATATAACTCAGTAAGGTATAAATTAGATGTCTCAATTTCAGATCAGACATAGGCATACTTCCAAACAGATAGGGTAGACATGCTTACTTAACAGAAAAATATTCATGTTCAAATCATAAAGCAATCCAATATATATATATATTCAGAGAAATCATTATAACAGTTATTTAAAATAGTAATATAGCATACACAGAACACACCTCAAAAAGTGGGTCAGAAGGGTCTACTGAGCACCTGCCTTGCTACGCTCTGCAGCGGTACTAGATCTTAGATCATAACGGAACAAGGTTACTACAAAAGAATTAAATTCTAACGTAATAATTTTACTGGGTTTTTAAGGTCATAAAAGTAACTATGGGTCGGCGCTGGTGAGCAAAACGAGAGGAACCAGGTTGAGCAGACGAACGGTCGGGCATGTCTCGGGTACCTTTAATTACACAAGAGTTCATATTAGTCCTTTATTCAATAAAAACACTCTTAAATGAACAATTTAAAACTTATGTATGTTCGGGTTTAAGGTCAGATTCGGAGGGTTTTGGGTTAAAATTTCATGAAACGAACTTCAAATACAGACTCAAGATGTCGAAAAACATAGAATAAAGGTTTTTGGAAAGTTTAACTTTTTAGTCAAAGTCAACGATGATGTCATCGGTCAATGCTGACATCAGCGGTTAATGGTCAAATAGGTTGACTCGGGCGAGTGGACTCATTGAGTTGAATCGGTTGAGTTGACTCACTGAATTGACTCGGTCAAGTTGACTCACTGAGTTGACTCGATGGGTTTGACTTACTGAGTTAACTCAGTCAGGTTGACTCACTGAGTTAACTCGGTCAAGTTAGATGGGTCGGATGGGTCGAACAGGTTAAACTTGGGTCAGACGCAGGTCAGACGGGTCAAATAGGTTGGATTCAGGTCGGACGAGTTGGGTTGAGATATACAGGTCGACCCAAATGGTTTAATAAACCAGGCCCCCGATCTGTCAGGCCGGTTTGGTTGGCTCAACCTATTGGCCAGACTAGATTTAAGGCTGGTTTGACCGGGTGGTTCGAGGGCCACCGTCTCAAGCGACCAAAAATCGCCCAAGATGGCGCGTAGTCGCCATGCTAGGCTAAACTGATCGGAAAAACACCAAAACACGCCAAAAATCAACCACAAATCAACTATTGCCTTAAATAGTTTAAATTTTTACCAGAACCCTTACCGATTTACCTATATCAAAGATAAAATGTTAGAAATAAACGTAACTTTAGCGACACACTAAACGATGACAGACGGATGAACAACGGATAGGGTTTTGATCGGCTCAACCTAGAGATGAAGATGATGGTGGTCGTGGCTCCAACAGATGATGACCGATGTCAGAAAAATGCAATAATAAAAGAGGTTGTGGGGTTGTCTCTGCCGGACTTCCAACTAGAATTTCATGGCGTTTGCCGTGGCTACACCGCGAGTGGAGGGTAGGATCGGAGTCGGGGTGGAATGACAGTTTTATAGGTGAGGGCGGTGGTGGCCACGATGATGCAGTGGAGGAGGTCGAGCGGCCGAATAGTTTAGATGGTTAGGGAGATGAAGGGTCGATAGATCAAACATTTGGGTAGTTGATTCGAATTAAAAGCTAAGCTGGGTGGTTGTTGAGATATTTCAGATTGTTTATTATTTACTTTCAGGTATAAAATGAGAATGACTTAAAATCATTTTGGTAAAGCTAATAACCAAGAGCTTCTATAGCTCAATTGGTCGAAGCATGGGGTTGCCAACCCCAAGGTCACGGGTTCAAGACTTGGGGCAAGCAACTCATTTTATTTCTTTTTTCAACTTAAGAGTGTTACAACTCTCCCCCTAAAAAATTTCATCCTCAAAATTTACCCGACTTGAACAGATGTGGAAATTGCTTCTTCATCGATTCCTCGGTCTCCCAAGTAGCTTCTATAGGGCTACGATTACTCCAATGGACTTTAACCATAGGAATGCTCCGTTCTTCAAGACTTTATCATCAAAATCCAGAATCTGCACAGGCTCTTCCTCATATGATAAATTTGGCCTCAGCTCAACGTCCTGGACCTGAATAATATTACTCGGATCCAGATGGTACTGCCTCAACGTAGATACATGAAATACATCATGAATACGACTAAGCTGAGGAGGCAACTCAAGTTGATAGACAACCGGTCCAACTCTTTTCACAATATGATACAGCTCTATAAATCTCGGGCTTAGCTTATCTTTACTCCCAAATCTCATAACCTTTTTTCCACGAAGATACCTTTAGAAAAACCTGATCACTGACCTCAAATTCAATATCTTTCCTCCTGCGATCAGCATAAGATTTTTGTCGGTTAAAGGCCTCCATCAGACGATCACAGATTAATCTGACAGTCTTTTTAGTCTTTTGGACCAACTCTGGACGCAAAGTCTTCCTATCATACAACTCAGTCCAACATATAGGAGTACGACACTTACGACCATACAGATCCTTATACAATACCATGCGGATACTAGCTTGGTAGCTGTTATTATATGCAATCTCGGTTAAGGGCATGAAATCCTCCTAACTACCACGGAAATCAATCACACATCCCCGCAACATATCCTCCAAAATTTGAATCACCCCCTCTGACTGACCATCTATCTACGGATGAAATGATGTACTGAAATTCAGACGTGTACCCAAAGCTTCCTGCAAAGCCTACCAAAATCGAGAGGTGAACCTCAAATCTCGATCGAAGATAATATACAAAGACACACCGTTCATTCTGACAATATCAGAGATATACAACCTAGCCAATTTATCCATAAAATAATTAACCCGAACAGGAATGAAATAAGCAGACTTGGTGAGTCGGTCAACAATCACCCAGACATAATCCTTTTAAGAAGGAGTTAGAGGTAATCCGATAACAAAGTCCATCATGATACGCTCTCATTTCCACTCGGGAATCTTAATGGGCTGCAAAAGACCAGATGGATGCTGATGTTCTACCTTAACCTGCTGGCAAGTTAGACACCTCGATACATAACCAGAGATATCCTTCTTCATGCCCAACCAACGATAACACTGTCTCAAGTTCTGGTACATCTTGTCCCCTCCAGGATGCAAAACATAAGGACTGTTATAAGCCTTTTTGAGAATGGCTCGCTTCAAGTCTTCATCATCAAGAACACAATAATGACCCTTAAAGCCCAGAACCCCATCTTAATCAAAAGTATAAATAGATATTGATCCCTACTCAACCTGTTGTATGAAAGGAAGCAAGGAACTGTCTAAGATGGCTTTAATCTCCTAGGCCAAGGTCGGCTTAACTTGCAACACTGCCAGTAAATTGCCATCATCATAGATACTCATCTTGGCAAACAAAGATCTTAAGTCTGAAATGACCTTATAGCTCAAAGCATCGACAACAACGTTGGCTTTCTCCGGGTGATACTCTACCTCACAGTCATAGTCTTTAAGAAGCTCAAGCCAACGATGTTGCCTCAACTTTAACTCCTTCTGGTAAGGAAATACTTCAAGCTCTTGTGGTCTGTAAAAATTTAGTATTTCTCTCCGTAGAGATATTGCCTCTAAATCTTCAAAGCAAAGACCACTGCAGCTAATTCAAGGTTGTGGGTAGTGTAATTACACTCATGCGGCCTAAACTGTCGTGATGCATAAGCGACCACTTTCCCATCTTGCATCAGAACACAACCAAGCCTAGAGTGCGAAACATTGCTATAGACTGAGAAATTTTTTCAAGGTTCGGGTTGTGTCAAAACCGGAGCTTGGGTCAAAGTTGTCTTTAGTTCCTCAAAGCTCTTCTGCCGAGCATCCGTCCAAGCAAAAGGAACATTCTTCCTCAACAGCTTCATCAAAGGGGCAACAATAATGGAAAAACCCTTGACAAAGCATCGATAGTACCCAGTTACACCCAAGAAACTACAGATCTCTGAGACTTTCTTGGGTTACTTCCAACTGGTGATCGCCTCTATCTTACTTGGATCAACTTGGATAAATCTAGCGGATACAACATGCCCCAGAAATGTCACTTCTTTGAGCCAAAATTCACATTTGCTCAACTTAGCATATAGACGATGTTCTCTCAAGGTCTGCAAAATAATCCTTAGATGCTCAACATGCTCCGCCCCTGTCCGAGAATAGACCAAGATATTATCGATGAATACCACCACAAACTGATCTATATAAGGCCAGAACACACGATTCACCATGTCCATAAAGGCAGCCGGAGCATTAGTCAGACCAAGAAGGCATCACTAAAAATTTGAAAGGTCCGTATCTAGTACGAATTGCAGTCTTAGCAACTTCAAAACTTTTTATCTTCAATAGTACCTAGATCGAAGATCAATCTTCGAGAAAACTTTGGCTCCCCGAAATTGATAAAATATGTCATCAATCCTATAACCCCCTAGACTCGCCTATGCGATACACCTAGTCTAGAAGGTCATATTCGGGTCGCCGGAGTGACCCACAGTAAAACAAAAGAAAACTCTTAAACATACATTGAAAAGTATAAAATAAAATTTCTATTAAAACCATATTAAAATTTTATTTACACAAACTGAAATCCAAAAAACGTATTACAAAAACGATCATAAATAAAACGTGACATAATGCCCACTAATACACGAGTACCGTACTCCATATGCAACGCCAAGGGAACTCCCTAACTGATGTCGATCATAAGACCATGTACCTTTTTCTTTTAACCTGCAATGGTAAAAACAACGTGAGCTTCAAAAAGCTCAGTAATACAAAACTACCAAAAGATGCTATAAGCACATGCAGTTCTAAGGCAAGACATGAACCTAAAATATCGATCATGACATCCTATTAATCAGCACTCGGACATCTGAGTCTCAAACTGGAATTCTACAATTCTGGGAAAAAATGAGTGGAATAATATTTTTACTGGAACCGAGCCATAGGGTTAATGTATATCTTTACTTACAAATTTGGGGAGGTAGACAATATGCTTTATATATCAGTAGAATTCATTATGGGCATAGGAAGAGACAGGAAATTTAGTTTCAGACTAACTACCCTATATCTGAACTCCAAGATACAGTTTCTCAGAACTACATCATTTACTGGCATTAACCCAAGCCCATTGGGCATGGGTACCATCCTAAGGGGATACCTTAGGTTACGGGCGGAATTACCCCAGCCGAAGCATAGGAACCTAATACAGTAGTCATAAGGAATTACCCCAGCCGAAGTGTAGGAACATGATACGGGCGAAATCACTCTAGCCGAAGTAGAGGATCCGAATACGGGCTTTAACCCTAGCCATTAGACGAAGGTACCGTTCTAAGGGAATACCTTAGGTCACGGGCTGAATTACCCCAGTCGAAGCATGGGAACCTAATATCTGTCTAGGGAATACCTAATATCTGTCGAAGTAGAGGATCCGAATACGGCTTTAACCCTAGCTATTTCGCGGCCGCAATCACGTTAGCGGTCCGCGATTTGAATCCCTGGTCTAGGCCACTGGTTTCCTCTTTGACGGACCTCTGATAGCTTGGCTCTTAAGTTCACCTTCCTTCCCAATATCTGTCTCGATGACCCCGGTGGTTACATTGTCCAGAAAGAGTTGTGATATGGTTCAATGGCACCATTAACTTTTCCTCTGTCGTCACTATCAACTTTGCAATATCCGTAGGTGTCTCTCGTTTGATGAACCCACAGTTAGTCCAAATGTACGGCGTCACCCTCCGGCCTCCACCTTTGGTGTCTCTCTTTGTATGCATTTCCGACTTTTCAACTATGTTTTTTGGCCTCCTTGGAGCCTCTGTTGTCTAGGTTCTATTCACTAACGCTCACTCAAGGTAAACGATTAGTCACTAGTAGTCAAATAATTTATTTCTAATCTTTAATATTTTATACATAAATACGAGTTCTATTAGTTGAATGGTGTACAATGGGTGCATTGCATTTACTTATTGTCAAAGGATTACAGTACCCAATATTAAGTGGTAATAGAATTTATAATATTTAAGACAAACCATAATCAAATGTGAGAAAAGTATCAAGTTTGGCCCGCATTGGTTAAACGAGTGCGGTTAGACGAATTCTTCTCTATGGATTGCAATGACTGGTTAGTTTTGAACTTCTCTAATCCAGGTTATTTCACTATGGATAAAGAGGAACGAGATTTGTTATTGGGTTCCGTCCTTTGGAATCTTTGGCGTCAGAGGAATGCCATAGGGTTTGATAATCCATTAGAATATTGGAGATCTGTTCTTGAACGAAGTCGGTGATTGCAAACGACATCATCTCATGCAATTGAGAGGTCTGACGGTACTGGAACAGAGACTGCAAACCCACAGAACATATCTATTGATTGGTGCCCTCCCAACGAAGGTTGGTCCAAACTCAATACGTATGGAACTAGAAGAGGAACAGATGGTTTTACGTACTGTGGGGAGTGATCTGCGATTGTACAGGGCGATGGCAAAGAGGGTTCACGAAATTCATCGGTGTTTGCTTTGTTGTGGAGGCCGAATTATGGGGGCTGTATATTGGGTTGCTTATGGCCTGGGAGCTTGCCTATCAACGTATTGTGGTTGAGACTGACGATATGGATGCTATTCCTCTAATTCAACATGGAAGTGCTTGACTTGGGGCTTTGTCTTTGTTGCTGCACATATTAAGGAAATTTGCAATCGTAATTGGGTGGTTATGTTTCGATACGGCGAGGACTAGCAATAGAGTCACAGATGGTCTGGCAAAGCTTGTCCGCTCAGGTGACATGGATAAAGTTCATTTCCTTTCTCCACCAGCTGAAATAGTACCCCTCTTGCATGAGGATGTCTTTTCTTAGTTATTAATCTTTCTAGGAGCTAATTGCTTGTTCTTTCCTTTAAAAAAATAATATTGATTAGGGGCGTTTGGTTCGTGAAAAAGATCATTACTAAAGGGAATAATTTTTTTCCGAAATCACATACACGTTTGGATTAGGAGCATTCCTTCCATGGGGTACTACTACATTCCCGATAATAACTTCTTCCCCCCAAATGGTGAGAATGTCATTCCCACACTATTCTTAGTTTCAGTGGCGGATGCAGGTATTGGCGAGGGTGGACCCGTGCACACCCTGAAAAAAAAATTGGTCGGTTAAATATTCATTTTATTTCTTTGTGTCCACCTTAAAATTTATTTGTGTCCACCTTGGATATTAAGCTAGTGTGGTTAATGTGGTTGGTGCTTCATATAAGAGAAAATAAATTATGTATTCTAGTTAAATGATTAAGGTAAGAGAAGAATTACAGAGTGGTGAAATCTTTAGTGTTTGGATGTTGTTGTGTAATTCAATTTCCGCTGTTTGGTAAATTTTGCTGAAAATATTTTAAGAAATATGTTTTTAGTAGAACAAACACAATTTTTTTTTAATTTTTATTGAGTTATATCTTTTTGTAAAATTTTAAATATATAATACAATGTTTTATTTTTTTATAAGTACATCAAATTATAGTTTGAATGATGTCATGTTTTATTTAGAATTTGTTTAGTTATCATGATCTTATTTTGGATAAGTTGTGAAATTGTATACATACACTTGTACACATAAACAATGAAATTATAGTTTGAATAATCAAAGGAAAATCTAATGTCCACAAGGAAATCTAAAATAAAAAAGACTTAAATTTAGATATTAAACACAAGCTGCATTACATGTACAACAACCGGTGACCATACTATGTTTTTCCCCAAAGAAAAGTGGTCGTTTCACATATATAGTGACCAACAACACCTTTGTCCTCCATATATGAACAAGTGAAATTGTTATTATGGACATGAAGCATGGCAAATATAGTTACATCCAGCAACTAAATCTACTAAAGGCTACAATTCGGATAGTAATAGATACTTTTAACAAAAGTAAGAGGTTGCTCATGTTCTTCCTTTTTTAATGATACTATCGAGTTTGACAGAAGGATTTCTGCAATAACACATCTTACATGAGTTTGGTAAGGAAAAATCATATAATTACAAAGAAGTTATAATAAAAAGACTTCTAGTAGTAAGGAAAAAATTATATAAATACATCTTACATGAGTTTGGTATGGAAAAATTTCCCTTGATTTTTAACCTAAAATTGAAAAGTAATGGAACTTCTGTTTCCTCCATTTTGGCTGCAAGGGATAGACATGTCACTGCTAGTGATTGCATCATTCAAGCTTTACCCTTCTGCATCATTCAAGTTACTATCCAGATATGGGATGATTAAAATACCAAGTGATAAGCACAAATTCTAATGAGATGCAAAAATAAACATGAAAACCTTTTAAATAAATGTAAAATGTAGATTCAAAATCATGTAAAATGCATCATCAATTTGTTTCAAGTTAACTATAATGTTCATTGCAAGCAACACTCACCAATTTGTCCATAAAAAATGTGATCGAGCTATGAACAATAGCATCATCCAATGACTTTGATGCAAGGTGCACAAGAACTTCACCAAGAAGGAGGATGCTTGAAAAAGGACAGCACATAACAAGAAGCTCAATCATCATTTTATCTGTATTTGCAAACAAAATTTAAAATGTATATGAAAGAATGGAAAAAAATAAGACATCTTACGGCTTACCCATAATTCTACAGGCATCAAGTAATTGATTAAGCAATTTAATAAGCACTATATCCAGAAACTCTCCTAAAAATCAACGTAACAAAATCATACTAATAAGGATGAGCTGAAACAAATAATATTGTCCACAATGGTCAAATATCTTTCCATCTCCCTAACCTATCATCACAATTTAAAAGAAAACTGAAAGAAGAAAATAAGCAATAATTATCAAAATGAAAACGTGAAGGAGAAAATTAAATTCATAATAGAAAAGTGAAGTAAAAGACCCAAAACAAAATAAAAATGAATAAGCAATCTTCCTGAAGACTGAAGCATACATGTGTTTCTATTGTTAGCTGATTATTCTTCAACAATGAAGTAATGACCTCCAAACTTCTAGCCTGTATAACATATATAAACATAAGTTTTTAACATATTCGAATTTATATGAAAGAAAATCAGGAGCTTGAAATATTAAGTAAAAAAAGATTAGTCATTCGGTATCAATAATGCCCAGCAAGAGAAATTGCGTTGAAATTAATAAAATTTTAAATAAATTGAGGTAAATGAGAGTGAACCCGCTGACTTGGAGAATAAGACGAATCATCGAACGATCAATGTATTGGCTGAGTTGACCCGGTTCTATCATCATCTTTATTTTGCGAATTTACAGTACTAGGGTTTTAAAAGAAAAAAGAGAGAGAAAGTAGGGGTCTAGTTTTTGGGAAATAGAGATAAGTGTTGATATTTGAAAAGGGAAAATAGAAATAGAAAAAACAGAGAAAAGTTGAAAAGGAAGATGAACGAAAGATGCTTACCCGAGTTAGAGTCATCGACAAGGAAGAGATGCCAGTGTCGGTGCTAACAAGAGAGATTGATTTTGGGTGTCATCCTGTGAAGTGTGAAGGGAAAATGGAAAGTGCACTACCGATTTTTTATCCGTAGTATAAATTACGGGAAATGCAAAGGGTTTTCCTCTCCCTTGTAAAATGAATTACTTTCTAGAATTCATTTTACACAAAACAAACACTAGAAAACCTGAAAAATGAATTTCAGAAAATCATTTACATGAAACAAACGCACCCTAAACCACACTCTAACTACAATTTCTAAATCATAAACCCTACAACTTAAACCTAAATCCAACCCTAAACCTTAAACCATATTTTTTTTAATGTTGGGACGTAGATAAGGGCACCAAAATGGTAGAAAATTTTTATTCGTAGATTAAATCAAGAATATGCTATAAAGAGAATTGAAGATATTCGTTGGGGTTCACATTATAAAACCGTTGTTCGCTTGATTAATGTGTTCTCTTTTGTGATGGATGTGCTTGAAATTATTAAAGAAGATGAAATATACTCACAACAAAGAGTTGAAGCTTGTATGTTATTGAATTCTTTAAAGTCTTTTGAGTTTGTGTTTAATTTGCACTTGCTGAAAAAATACATTGGGGTTACTAGTGAATTATCTCAAGCATTGCAACAGAATCACCAAGACATTATGAATGTTATGCATTTAGTTAGTGTATCCAAACAACGATTATAAATGATGAGAGATGCGTGATGACAATCTTTACTTGTAGAAGTTTCTTTGTTTTGTGAAAAGAATAACATTGATGTTTCAAAGATGAAAGATGTATTTTTTGTTTAGGGAGGTCTAGGAGAAAAGTCTACAAAATTTCAAATTTGCATCATTTCCATGTTGAATTATTTTATCAGGTGATTGATAGACAACTCCAAGAGCATAACAATCGTTTTCTTGATACGAGTACAAAGTTACTTTTTTGTGTGACTTACTTGATTCAAAGAGACTTCTATCTTTCTTTTGATAAGAAAAAGTTGATTCGTCTTACCCATTTTTTTCCTTATGAATTTCTACATGAGACCTTATATTGCTTGATTGTCAGCTTGAGAATTATATTAATGATGTTTGTTCAGATAAAATATTTGTGATCTAAAAGGACTTTCGATTTATCTAAAAAAACTGGTTGAGACAATGAAGCATGTTGTGTACTCACTTATGTATCTACTTTTGAAGTTGGCTTTGGTTCTAATAGTTGCAATCGCAACAGCGGAAAGAACATTCTATACGGTACATTTTATAAAAAACTCGACTGTGCAACCATTCATCTTAGTTATTTTTATTGAGAAAGATATGTTTGATAATGTAGATAATAAAAAGATCATACAACGATATCAGAAAAATGAGGTTTAGAAGGGAATAATTGTAAATTTATTTTTAGTTATAGTTTTTGTAAGATTTCTTCTTATTATATTATTAGTATTTTCATCTTAAAAATTTTGTGTTATTAATATATGTGTGCCCCTCAAAATTTTTTCTAAACCCGCCACTGCTTAGGTATTACATTCTTCCCACCACCTTGGACTAAAATACCCTTGAGATTATGTCTTTTATTCATGTAAATCATTCTTTTCTATTTCTCCAACAATATTTTTTGTTTTGATATGATAAAACAATTTTTTACTGACCTAAATTATTGCATAATAAAATATTTAAATCACACTCATCATTAAAAAACAAATAAATAATAAATAGTAAAAAAAAAATATTATTTTTTCTCTAAAAAGTAATATTATTTTCTATTCAAACAATATATATTATTTTATTTAAATAGAAAAAACTATGCTATTCAATTTTAAATTAAAAATAAAAAGAAACATATTTCCTATAAATTTTTTTGCAAATATTTCCACTTTAATATTAAAAGTTTGACTTGTTAGAAAAATATCACAAGTATAATTTTGTAAAATATGCATTAATAACCTTATAATCTACCGACTGAACGCCCCCTTAATGTCAAACTCAACTAAAGACCGTGTGCACCTTATTAAACAAGTTAAAAAGCCCAAAATGTAAGGTAAAAACGAGTTATAAAACATATTGAAAATTGATGCTTAGATCAAGTTATTTTCTTCAAATTGCCTTGCAATTCAACCTCATGGCCTCAATAGGATGCCGTCCCCCCTCTAATGGTATTGTGGTGCAAAAATGGTACCCTGACAGCTGAAATTGACTCAAACAAACCAAACTGCTCAGCAAGTTTCTTGATTAGTTCACCAACAAGGTATGAGATGCCGGAAGCCAAAATCCCGAGGTAAACATAGCATAATACAGTTCGGAAATATCTACTTGGTGGTTTTCTAACATGAGCTTTCCCAAGTGCAAGCAAAATGATGCATACCAGAGAAGCACCCGCCGTTACTGCAAGCTTGAGGCCTTTGCCGTCACTCTTACGAAATGAGAAGCCATAGACAACAACAGGAACTGTGCCGAAAACTAGGAATGACACAATAGCTACAATCACATGCAATACAATGTTCTCTCTCCGTCCTAACAATGCTCGGTATCGATCTTCCTCAATGTCAGTGTTGGGCTTGAAATTGATCAACCGAATCGTCAAAAAAGTTGAAATCACTTCCCGAATGAATTGGCTAAAACCGAAAAATAGTGGACAATATTGCACGATAATTTTAGAGTGGTTCGATTACCCAACCGAGTCTACATCCACTACCTTAGCACACAACTAAAGATTTTCCAATTCACTACTATGAATTTTTCCTTTTGAGGCCAAATGAATAACCTTACAACCCTATCTTTTCAATGGCTAAGATAGAACTACTCTAGTTTTTCCTTAGGCTAAACTAGAACATCTTCCTTTTACAAGGTAATTGTGTAAACAAGGAAACCTCACAAGATGGGTGTTTATAAGATTGAAGCTCACAAGAGTGTAAAGAATAAAAACAATTAAAACACTCTTTATACACTATATACAAGAGAAATGAGGAATTAAGACTTAAAAGTAATTTCTCTTGATCATGATGCTTGGATATATCTTTGCTTTTCTTGTCATTGCTTCAATACATCTACAAGAGACATTTTACTTGATTTTTGGTATCCAAATTGCTTTGGATCTTTTGACATTAGTTTCAATGTCCCTAGTTCCCTTAGGAACCCATACTTGTCTAATTCGTTTTTCTTTTCTTTATAGGACAAGTATGCAAAGAATGACCATGATAATGATAATGTGAGCATTTTGTCATTATAAGATGAGATGAATTATTTGAAATAATTTCATTTTCTAGTGTTTCTTGGGTGTGTGAAAGAGCTTAAACTTTGCAAACACCTTTCTTGTAAGGATTTTCTAGTTTGCTTATTTGTACTTGTTTTTGGGAAAGGATTCAATAGACTTTGGGGTATAAGTATATTGAATTGTGTAAGATTATTCATTATCCTAAAAGAAAGACAAATTGGTGGATTTGTAAAAAATCTTTAGTGTGGTCACTAAGGTAGTGGATGTAGACTCCATTGAGGGAGTTGAACTACTATAAATCCCCTTGCAATTTTCTATCTTTGCAATTAGTTTCCACCATTCTTTAAAATTTCACTTCACCCCCTCCTGGCTTTATTCGATCGTTACACTCATCAGTCAGTTTCAGTGAAAGCTCCATGAGGTCGGTCATTTTTCAGCTCTCTAATCTGTGAAGTTTAATTGTAAGTACAGTTACCGGAAATCAGAAATGAGATAAAATGTCATCTCTAGAGAAGCACCCATACTCATCAAAATATTTCACGCTCACAAATGCTAATACGCAGGTACTTTAAGACAAATGAAAAGCCCGTATAATATAGACAACTTTTAATTTGATCACATATTCTGCAAGAGAAAGCCCTTACATTATGACTAAGGATGACAAGTCCTCCAATCACATTTGCCAACCCCAAAGCCAAAGCTTTCACTGCAATAATAAGCAAAATCTGATGTAAACGACAGAAGAATAAAGTTACAGTTGTCTGTTCACATAGGGGATGCATTGCTTGGTCTATGAATCCGAAAGCAATAATGGCTCCTTGAAAAGGTCAGATATAGTAGATTGCCTGCAAGGAAGTTGAGCCATTATAAAGTTTCAAACTCAAACTATTCTTTCTTCTCAATGTAAGGAAATGCAGGTGCAGCCATTATAAATCATTTACCGGAAGTGAGAAATATTCCAAGTTAATCTAGATAATAATATGGTATGAGAGAACAGGCGACAAACGTATCAAATCAAAATCCATTTGCTCTAATCTGGAAAGAGGGGAAAAAGAGGGAAAACTTACATGTATCAACTCCGGCACCTGTTGCAGAAGACACAACACTTAAACAAGTGATTGATTCAATTAATCCACCGTAGACAATGCTTTTCAGAATTTCCCATTCATGAGCTTCACCAGCATCAGTGCCTATACTTTCATTTCGGGTTCCACTTTGAGACGAAGGTGCCACTTCTGTAGTTCGGTATAATGTTGACTCAACCAGCCCAGCTTCAAGATCCTTTATCTCATTGTACCCTGAATCAAATTGCAATGGAGCAGATGCAGAAAAGTCATTACATCTACAAATTCAACATGCAATTGATTGCATTAAAACAACCAAGTAATGAGTCAATCCATGTGACAGATTTTTTTTCTCCTGTTTTAAATAAAGAAACTTAAACATTCAATTAAAGGTCGCAGCCATTGAGTAATTGGTACCACTATAAGAATAAGGGAACATGCTTTTAACAAGATTAATCACCTCAAAAAGACTTCATATGAATTTAAAGATATAGATGGTTATCAATAACTATTGAGCTTAAAAACATCCGTTTCATCTGTTGAGAAACAGCAGGTTATATCAAGTGATTAACACTTTGTCAGATGCAAAGAAGTAATTTATAATTGTTAATTTATCAGTGACATTTCTGCAAAAAGCAAATATTAGAAGGATGGATTAGCGGTAAAATTATATCTAAAAAAAACGGCTCAGAGACTATTGGACAACTTTAGAATTTCATGAAAATGTGCAGTTTTTATTTCCATGCTTAGCCCCACAATCATGCTCATACCAGCATTTCTGTGAAGCATGTCAGCATCAGACTTCTGCTCTCTGGATTCAGCTTTCACATTGTCACATAGAGAGCTGTTTGTTGAAGAAAATATGTTACTTATTCCAGGTCCTTCGGATTTTCTAGCTACACCATCTATATGTTTCCCGGCGGTAACTGATTGGGTTGGTGCTGTATCACTTTGTACTAATGAGGCTTTACCAGCTTGAACAAATAATTTAAGTAGAAGCATTTAATATGCGGAATGCATCAAGTTCTTTAATACTTGAAAAGAAAGCAAAACAAAAATATGCACCATTCAGCAGGATTTTGTGTTTTCATATTCAGGTCATCAAATCAAGAGAGAGAGGGAGAAAGACTACGGAAAATTAGACTGAAGGGCGAAAAAGATTACATTTCATAGAAAAGTGGTGTACATCATCCCAATCAGGTATATGTCTAACTGAATATTCTATTATTTCAAATCAAGTACAAACAGCATAATCCTTGTCAGAGTTATAAGATGCTAAATAATAAGATGGAAAGAGATATATACCGAGAGAGGGAAACCAACTAAGGAAACTAAAGAATGAAAGAAAGAACTAATTTTCCTAACAGAAAGCAAGGTGCATTGTATTGATCGCGTCACAGAACATGCTATTACGTCAAATCAAGCATAAACAGCTTTATCCTAGTCACCATGACAAGGTGATGATTGTCAAAATGGTCAAGGAGTTTCATATATAGGAAAGCTGAAAAGAAAATGAGATGACAAAAGAGAAAGAAAACACCAACACTTAAAGACATTGTAGCTTTGAATCCTCAGTTCCCTTAAAAATGCAAAGCAAATAGACAAAAATCAAGGGAATCATCAGTGAGGTGTTTCCTTTTAGTCTAACACAGTCCAGTGCAGAAGAAATACTGGAGGAACATCTCAAAACTCCAATAAATTCGATTAAAAAAGTGTCATACCCGTATTTTCTCCGGGGGAATTCGAATATATTAAAACTAAGGTCAAATAATAATAATAATAAATAAATAAAATAGCCCAAATAAAAATCAGTCCAAACATCCAAAAGTGTCCAAGTACATGGTAAAAATCCCAAAGCCCACTTTACAAAATTGAAGGCCCAATTGAAATACAGATACCCTCTCATTCTCGGTTAAAGAAACACAAAATACAACCCAAATTTATTTTTCCGCCCAAATGCTAATCTGAAGGGACACGTGGCAACAGGCCATTCGTCCAAATGCTTTGCACACGGATTGTGCTTCTTCTTCCCGTCCAGCTGGCTCCGCTTACGTCAGCAAATCTGACACCTATAAATAGGAAGAAAGAGAAAAGTCAGAATAATAATGGCAGTCATTAATTAACTAAAATAATAAATAATAATAATAAATATAAAGGAAGAGAGAGAAAGGGCATTTCGAGAATTTTACCATCCGAAGTCGAACTGTTTGGAGCAAGAACGGTCTCCGGGAAACTCGTCCGTCACCGGTGAAGCCGTATCGTCATCCGAAAAGATGCCAGAACCACCCTGTCCGCCATATTCGAGATAAAACCCTTTTCGTATCTTTAACTTCTGCAAAAAATAGAAACAAGGATGTTAGATTACATACAAAAAGAAACGAAATAGAAATAATGAGTGGCCAAAATCTTATCGTTGTGGCCAGAGTCTTGTTTTGTGGCAGAGTTGAAAAGGTTAGGGTTTCGGGTAGTTCTAGGTCGGGTGAAGGATGGGAGGTTCTATTGAACCGGGCTAGATTTAGGTTTTCCGGTAAAAAAAACAATGATTTTTAGGTTTTTAGGGTTCAAAAGAAGTTCCAACGTGGCAGCCGAAAATTGCCTCGCGGAGGCTGGCCGAGGTGGTTGGTGGTCGGAGTACTGGAATGATAACCGGCGAACACTGGAACTTGGCCGGAGTAAGGTGGTGCAAGATCTGGCGGGGGAACAAGGGGTGGAGGAACACCAGAATGTTTGGTGTTCATCGTGTTCATCTTGAACTCGGATGAACACCATCCCAAAGTTAGGTTTTTGATCCATTCCCAAATTTAATTATGGGTTTGGAGTGCTTATATTCAGAGAGAACAGGGAGAGAGAGAGAATGAGGAGAGAGTGTCAGCTGGGTAAAAAATGAAAGAAAGAATGAAATTTGGGTTTATGCACCCTAGTCGAAACGTAACGTTTTGGAAGGATGAGGACCCGCGTATTTCTGAAGCGGGTTGGGTTCGACCCGTGTTTCTTAGTTTGGGTCATTTGGGCTTTGGGTCATTGCAGTTTGTAATCCATTTCAATTTAGCCCCTTTTTGAAATAAAGTTTAGTTTTAAAGTTTGGTTTTCTTTTATTTTGGTCCTTTACAGTTTTATTTAATTTAATAATAATTGCTTAATTATATGTGTGATGCATACTTTAAAAATTAGAATATAGTTTTAATTGCTAGATAATTCATAACTTAGATTTAATAATTGTTTAGAGCCTTTTAGTTTAGGTTCTCTAATTAGGGTTCAATAATTAAATAGGGTAGATAATTATAGTAATTAGATGTATATTAAATATAATTTTAGAATTCAAGTTGGATGGTGTTCCATTGTTTACAATGGGGTGCTATCACAATATGGATTTCAATAAATTATATTTAATATATATATATTTCATTTAAAATTGAATATCAATTTAGTCTTTAGATAGAATTAAACAATTAATTAGAATACATTGTAGTTGAATAAATGTATATTAAATAGAACCTTTATGACCCAAATTTGGATGGTGTTTCATTGTTTACAATGAGGTATTATCTCAACATTGGTTTTAAAGGTGAACATTTAATATACATTTTCACTTTTAATATTGACTTAATAAATTGTTAGAGCCTTAATTAGGATTAGAACTTTAATTAATTAGAAGATTAATTAATTAGGAATATGATTAATTTAAGGGCTTTAAATATATGGAAGGTGTTCAAGCAATTCACATTTTCTCATAAAAGCCATTAAATTAATTAATATTCATAGTTTTAAATAACTAATTAATCAGAGCCTTTTTAGGATTAATACTTAAAATCAACAAGACAATAAAATGACATTCATTAAAAACCTTTTATGTTAGAAATTCATTTGAAAATATGAATAGGGTTGCCACCTAATTGGTACTTTTAATCTCATATTCAAATAAAATGAATTTCCTTATAAAAGGATGTCTGCATTCGGAATTTAAATTTAATTAATAATTATGGGATAAATTAAATTCAAATAATTGTTCAAAATGCCACGTAAAATTAAAGGTACCGATAAAGGGCGTTCTTAGGGGTGCTAATCTTTCCTTACACGTAACCGACTCTCGAACCCAATTTTTAAGACAAAATCTTTGGTTTGTTTTTTCGGTGTCCAGTTTAACTCGAAATGATCGTTGGCGGCTCCAAAATGTTTTTAAAGATAAATAAAGGAAAATCTGATTTAATATGAAAAACCCTAAATTTTCAAGATTAAATTAAAAATGGCCAAAAAACCTTAATTTTCTAAAAGATCGATTGTCAGGCTATTTTTCACACTCGATTTCAAAAATGGTCGTGACAGCTTAGCGACTCCGCTGGGGAAAACAAAAAACCGAGAGTCAGGGTTAATTAATTTTACGTGGCATTTTGGGACAATAATTTGAATTTAATTTTTTCCATAATTATTGATGAATTTTTAGGAAAAATGCAGATAGCTTTTTCTTGTGTGATATAAATTGTCATTCATGCATACGCCTTATACCCGGGCATTTCACCCTTAAGTGGGAGTGAGGCATGATCTTACGTGAGTTATTCAGCTCTGTGATCGAAATTTTATCCTTTTTCTGGTATACCAACCTTATACACCATGAGGTTACGCCTTCGCTATAAGGGTCGTATACTCCCGAATCGATGTCTTGCTGTAGTCCAATAACGACAGTTTGGGTACCCAGAGTCTAGATCGAAACCTACATGCTATAATAGAAGCCTACCCCACTAGAGCCAGACAGGGACCTAGGACAGGGTGTTGCTAATTTAAATACATTTCTCTGGTTATTCTTGTGTGCAAAATAAATTTTTCTCTGGTTATTTTTTTTACGAATGTAAATTGTTTTTTAGCAATTATTTTTGCTTACAATATTAATTCACCATACTGACACAATTTTTTTTTTTTTTATTTTGTGTGGATGTGTTTTATTTGTTAAATGTTGCATCACATTGCATTCATGAGAGGTATCGGTTTGAGAACTAGTCGAATAGGCAATGGTCATAGAACTGAAGGGTCCGATAGACAAGTAGGGGATAATATGTCACTGAGGACTGGATTCGAGAAGACTCAACTACAAGAACGAAGACAATATTTGTGGATGCTAGGTGTCATTAATGCAAGGTTGTACCATAAATTTCTGAACATAATGAAGTTCTGCCAAAGCCAAGTTTAATTTGAGAACCATAGGATGGTGAATATGAAGAGTCATTTCTAGTAAGATTCATGGGTTATAGTGTTGTTGTCAAACAGTCAAATGGATCGATAGTTGTTTAGACCCTGACCTGTTTATGAAGCCTGGTATAATTGTTCACTTTTCGGGAGAATAAATGTGACACCAGCAATAGAGAAATGCAAGGCTTTTTTAGGGTAAAAAAGACAGGGTTTATACAAGTTCTAACAACAGTTCAAGTTTCAAGATAGAGTCAGCAGCAATTACAGAGATAAACAAGACGCAGTATCTAGAAAAGTGATAATCAGAGGAAGGATAGAGGACGAATAAATTGAAAGGGCATTCAAGAGGAATAAATTGAAGAGGTATTAAAGGACTGTTTCAAAACCTAAGGAAGAATAGAAAGATTTGAACCCAGAGGCGATATCCAAGTTTCACAAATGATGAAATTTACTGAATGATACCATAATTAAGGAGAATGTTGATCTCTAGTAAAAATGATGAGCTAAGAAAAATGGCAGAAGCAGGAAACACAACACAACAATTGAAAGATCAGCTCGACAGTTTCAAAGAGGTACTGCAATGAGGGATAAAACAACTAAAAATTAAGTTGAGACAGTAATCCATGTTATCCAGAAACAAAGTCGTGAAATGATTAGTTTTAGGAGCTAAGTGTGGAGGGGTCGCTTAGCGTGTAAAAATTTTGTTCGATGAAGTCGTGAACCTGCAACAACATACTGATATCAACACCGAGCCAGAATAGATATTGACTCAGGGGCTGAACAAAGTGATCAACCAAAAGAGCTGGAGCTAGTGAACATATTGCATGTGCTTTGTATTCGACCTTTTAGTTAGATGGGTATTGTTCTAATGACAAGTTCTTGAAATCGATACCTCGTGCATTCATGCATTACAGTATTTAAACATTATATAAAATATAAAGAATATTGCACTTTTGTTTAAAATATTATGTTTTTAAGTAACATTGCATTTTGGAAAGCATGTGCAACAAATTTGTTAAGGTTGAACAGTCTCAAAGGTGGTTGAGGGCCACTTGATTGAATGAAGAAAAGGTTTATCAGTCTGAGAACGAGAAGGAGATGAGCCACCACATTAATTGGAGCACCAACAAGAGTGATCAAGATAGAAATTCATCTCACATAAGGGTTTAGTCTGAAAAGACTCTTCATGTAAAAAAAAGAGTTGGAAAAAGACAAAAAAAGAAGTAAAAAAAAGTCAAAAAGAAAAATAAAAAAGAGAGATAGATGGAAATAAAAGCCAGGGAAAAAGATGAGCAAGTTCTGATCAATATAGCCGGGGCATCTATAAAGAATCTAGAAGATCTAAGTTTGGATCATGATAAGAACAGTAGAATGCTTGACTTAGAGTCACCGGTGAATCTTGAAAATGCTAAAATGAAGGAAGCTCAATGGACAAGCATAGAAATACTAAATGAATTCAAATTCAGGAGTTTAGTCGAAAATCTTGTCGATCGATGGTTCAGCAATAATCAAAATATATAATGATCTCAATCGAGACGAGGGACAGAATAGTCTTTCTCTAAAGTGATGAATGCCAAGATTAGTTGAAGATCAAAGTTTGCTCACAAAGGAGTTGATTACAAGAGGCGTAATATAATACAAGACAAGACAAAAGAGTGGGAGCATCGGATAAGAGATGATTATTCCTATCCAATGTCATGTTGATTTGTGGCTCTGCTCTATACAAAATCATTTTTTTAGATAATGGTCCTACTAAAGTTTTTGACTAGGTATTTATAGATTTGTATTAAAGAGTCCAGTTCAATTGAAGATTATTGTTTGCTAGAGGAGTTAAGGTAAAAGGAAATGACATAAGTTATGACAAACTTTTGTGAATAACTCGTTGTAGTCTGGAGTTTAGAGTCAGAATAATATTTGGGTATTTTTTGCTGTAATATTTTCTTTACCAAAGATTGTTCAAAGATCAGATCTCAAGATGCTCCTGTTAGTGGAAAGTCAAAAATTCAAATTGGATCTCATTCAAGTTTTATTGAGAAATATATTTCAAATTGCTCGAAGCTTCGCTGTATCATGAGAAATTATTAGAGCCCCATTAATTAAGTTATTACAATATCAAGACTATTGTAAGTTATGATTGAGACATTGAAGATTGCTACATTTTCAAGCTGCAAATTCAAAAATTTATGAAGTGGGAGATTTTAGAAGTTAGCATAGAAGATCAGCTATTAAGATATGTAACTTAAAAAGTAGCCCTGATTGGAGAGATACAATTGAATTGCTAAGAAAACAAGTGCTGAAAATGTCAAGTGAAAAGAGAGAAAGAAGTGAATGAATCAATGATCAGACTCCTGAGGTCGTAAAAGGAAAAGGTTAACTGACTCATCAGGTCTATCATGGAAGATTCCTCGGATAAATACAAATTTTAGACTTATTTCCTTGCCTTATCAAAGGTCAATATCTCACCCCTAGGTCGGTGAAGAAGACGTCAAGCCCATCTGCCCATAGTTATGATCCCGATACTATTTGCAAGTTTCACGTGGGGAACCAGGATGTTTTACCAAGAAGCATAGGCCCTTAATTGTGGAATCAAGAAGTTGGTTTGTCAGAGATCCAGAATGAATGCTTCCAAGATTGTCTGAAGCCTTGAAAAGTCTATCTTGTTCATCAAATAGAGTACAACTTGCAAGAATTATCTCTGAAGTAGTATATGAAATCAACTTAGTTACTTCAAGCCCAAAGATTCTCTTGAATTGTTTCAGAAATGATTTCAAGATATAAGGTCATGGTTGCAAATGTTTGATCACTTATGAGGAGGATATGACTAAATATAGGGCAATCATCTTCAGTTGGTATTTTTTTATTCAGGAAAATTGCCTATCAGAGGTCATGGTGATGATGATAAAATACATATGTCAGTTAGTTCAGGAGCTTAGCAAGTTTTGCCACAGAATTTTGGTGGTCCTATAAAGTTAAAGGTGAACTTGATGAAAGTTCAGGGACTTGAAGCATTTGTTCGCCTTAAGTAATAAAGGTGGGGAAAACTTAATATAGACTAGTGGAGCGACAAAGAATTTGGCAAATAATTAAAAATGGCAAGAGAAAGAATGAGGCGTCATTGAAGAATGTGCATGTCTTTGTAATGGAAGAAAATAAAAATTGATGATAGAAGCAGAGTGACCAAAATTAACTCAGGCCTTCCTTGATTATTGGTCAATAGTGAACCATGGGAGATCTATATGTAATTTTAGGACCGTTGCAGAGTAATATCCTGAATCATCCCAATTGCTTTTGCCCGCGAGCATTGGGCGTCCTTTGTAAGGGAGGCTATTTCAATTTATTTTTTTATGATGCTTTTTTCCTATATATTTTTCTCAAATGGAAAACATTTTTCACTCTTTGATTCTTTTAATATTTCATTCATTCTTTGCTATGGGTTAGTTTTGCTCTCCTATACGTATATGTATATATCTTCAGTAACATTTTTCTCTCAGGTCTCTGGATATTAATCGTAAGAGTGACTTTGAATCAAATTCAGAGATCAACTTGAAAAAATGTGACTCTCTTCAACTTTATTTAGATCAACGAAAAGACATTAATGAGTGTTCAGGAATTATGAGAAAATCCCAAATACAAATTTTGAGTGAATTGCCTCTCAAGCATTATTGGCTAAGGTCTTTGAATGAAGTGATAACCCAAAATATCTTCCACCTGAAGACAGCTTTTCTTCGAAGATATCCAAGTATGGGAGGACATTTGGCATTCCTTCATCTCCCTTCACAAAGAAAGAAAATAAGAAAAAATATCATTTGTTGTCCCCTTTGAGCCTGATGATTTTCTTTGGATTCAACCCAAACCAAGGATCACCCTTACACTGGGGGCAAAAGGATGAAAGTTTGTTTGCAAGTGGAAAATGTTCAGTTGTGATCATGCTAAGTTGGCAATGCCTTGTGAATCAGGGGAAAAAGAAACAAAAGTAAATATATCAAGCACAAAAGCCAGAAAGGCAGGATGAATGAAGAAGAATACTCTAAATTCAGTCAAAAAAAGAAAGAAATAGTGGAAAGTTTGTATTCAAAAAGTCAACTGAATCAAGTTGAAGCAAAGAAAGCACTAAAGTTGAAAAGTGCAAAAGAAACGTAGTACATATATGTAAGATCTTCCATTCTAACAAGTCTCTATCTAAAGGAGCAGTGGAAGATCGATTTCAAGGAAAAGAAATAAACTCTAGGGTGAAAACCCAAAAATGGGCAGTCTAGAGCGATCCACAAAAAGAGAAAAAAGAAAAGAAGAGCAAAAGAAAAAAGAAAGAGAAAAAAGCATTTTATTTGAATATATTCAGATTAGTGCGAAAATGATATTTCAATTGAAGGAAATGATCATTGGTTTCATTACCCTTAAGTATTTATTTGAGCCTATATATCATTTTCTTTGGCAGCCGTGAACCATAGCCTACATTACAAGCCTCAAAAGACCATTTTGACCATATACGGGTATTGGAGCAAGGTAAGTTTGTCTTTAGAATACATCCTCACTTATTAGGGTTAACCTTTCTTCAAGGACTTCTAGACTTCTAATGCTTGATTGAGATCAGAAAAGAGGGAAGGATTGGGCATGGTGAGTTAGTGAGGTAAAGAGTGCCACCTTAAATGGGCTAGAATTAGGCATATGGGAAATGTTTTTCTCAGAAGTCTAATAATTTAGAAGGGGTCACATTGGAGTTGATCTTTGTAATTTGGTTCAAAGGCTCTATTATACTTGATACTTGGGGGCCTAATCTTATTCTTGTTTTCTCATGTTTGCCATGACTTATCAAATCATTCCAATTTCTCAAATCTAGTAAAATAATATTATGAGCCTTTCACTTATCTTTTCGACAAGCATCTTCCAGACAAATTGATTAGATACAAGAAAAGCAAAGGATTTCGTGGGTATTATTATGATGTACTAATCCTTTAAGTGCAGGTAGAACATGAGGTAGCCTCGGTACTTGTTTAATGATGAAAGTATGACGAGGAAAAGACGCAACTCTAAGTGCCAATAATATTCAAGCAAAAGTTGCAAGAAAATGACACAAGTAATTTTGGGGCAAAATGAGAAAGCATGAGATATCTTTTGGGAACAAAGATGCAGTCAGATCAATCTGTTGAGGGTTTTATTATTCAAAAGTAAGAAAGCGAGGCGAATATGAGCAAAGATAGCAGTTAAAGTTAGGCCTGAATGGGGCAATGTTGCAAAAAGAACCTTACAGAACATCATATGCCGGTAAATAAAGTCTGTAAGCTAGAACAACAGTGAATCATGATCTTTTTTAAGCCACGAGAAAGAATTTTGTCAAAGAAGCTGAATGAAGATATAGAAAGAGTAGTTTTTCAAGAAAAGAGTGATCCTGGTATTCAAATTATGAGAAATACATAGTGAATACAGCAGAAAATAGGTTTATGTGCTTGATCCATGAAGGTAAGAAAAGTTTATCAAAACAAACGAAAGAAAGAAAGCATTGTTGCAAAAAGAGAGAAAAAGAAAAAAAGGAAAAAGAGAAAAACCAAGGTGAAAACCTAAAAAGACGCCTTGAGAAGAAAAAGAAAAAAACTAAAGTGAAAACCTGTAAAGGCACTTTAGAGCAAAAGATGCAGAAATCTTGAAGATTAAACCTAAGTGTGAGATGGGTTACGCTGTTAATGAAAGACGAAGCGAAAAAATTTGGAACTCCCCAACAGATGAAAGTTTGTCAAGTGATAACATTCATGCATTATATTGATAGGCATCCATGAGTAGGAGCATGATAATTCATACATTCAAAGCATTTTTGCATATTTTGGCAGGAATTTGCAAATTCAATCAAGGAAATGTGAAAGTCAATTTATAGCTTCGAGTTTTGGAAGAGAATATCCAAGCAAGAATTAGTAGAGATTTCAGAAAAAGATCCAGTTAAGAAAGAATAAAAATCTTGAAAAGGTAGATCCAAGCAGAAACGAGCAAAGATCTTGGATAAAAAGATCCAATTAGGAATGAAAAAATATCCAGGAGAAGTAGATTCAAGCAAGAATGAGTAGAGATTTTAGTGAAAAGATCCAGTTAAGAAAGAATAAAGATCTTGAAGAGAAAGATCCAGCAAGAAATGAACAGAAATCTAGGAGGAGAAAATATGATAATGAGCGAGCATAGATCTTTGAGAAATAGATCTAGAAAAAATTACAGTTGTGTTTATGAGAAATCAAATATATTAATTCATGATTTTCTGTTTTCAGATATAGATCTCAAGATATTGTGATTACAGAGGCAGATTTCTCTAAAACCCCGTTTGTAGAGGCAGATCTCAAGATATTATGTTTGTAGAAATGGATTTCAACGAATATTCCACTTACAAAGGTGGATTTTAACAAGATATTCTGTTTGTAGAGGTAGGTTTCAGCAAAAGATTCTGTTTAAAGAGGCAGATTTCAACAAAGATTTCAATCCGTTTAAAGAAGCGGATCTCAGCAAAGATTTCAATCCGTTTGAAGAGACAAATCCCAGCAAAGATTTCAATCCATTTGAAGAGGCAGATCTTAGCAAGGATTTTAATCCGTTTGAATAGGCGAGTTTGAGTAAAGATTTCAATCCGTTTGTAGAGGCGGATTTCAGCAAAGATTTTCTAATTGTTTGCATAGGAAAGGAAGTGCATTACAATTCTAAATCCTTCGGGTCATCAGTAAGTCCTTCGGGCATGATGTTAAATCTTTCGGGTCGTCAGTAAGTCCTTCAGGCATGATGTTAAATCCTTAGGGTCATCAATAAGTCCTCCAGGCATGATGTTAAGTTCTTCGGGCCGACACCTTTCGAAACGATGAAAACTTTCTGAATGTCATCGCAATAAGATGGTAGGGCATGATATTGGCAAAAATTTTAATCCTTTAGGCCTTCAGTTTCCAAAAACAAAAAAAGAATAAGAAAAGACAAAAAAAGAAAGAAAAAGAAGAAGAGAATAGAAAAAAAGAAGAAAAAAGAATAAGAGAAAGAAGAAAAAGAGAAAAATGATTCAAGTTGCCATATTGAAAAGCAAGATAGACCAACTTCAGGCTCAAACGAGGAAGATTTATAGTTTCAGCGTCTCTTGTTGAAGTACTTGAAGTTTCTTAATATATACCCAATTGTACATTTTTACAATTAATGTTGGAAGATTGATGATAAATTTGACTTTTCCAGGCATATAAGAAGGTTGATCAACAGAGGAAGAGAAACAGGAGATGAGATCCCATATGAGCTTCAGATAAAAAGATCGAGATACCTTAGACAGAAAAGCAATTACATCAAAGAACTTAGTGCTTCAAACGAGAAATTGAAAATATTTCATGATATTTCATATTGAATTTGAATTAATGATGCTTATTTTTGTAGGATTGTTCCCCAGAGGAGAGTAGAACCAACATTTCTAGAATCCAAAGTTCTTAGTAAGAATAGCTCAACTAGAAAAGAATTCAGAGTTCATAATAAGAAGAACTCACCAATAAAGATTGGAGAGCTCCTAATGAGAAGAGTTCATTTGTTGAATAATGAGGTTAGTTCCTAATGAGAAAAGCTTACTTGTTCATGCCTATACATAGAAGTGGATTAACAAAATTGAAGAACTCCTAATGAGAAGAGTTCGCTCCAGAATTCCTAATGAGAAGAATTCACCCAACAAAGAACGAAGAACTCCGAATGAGAAGAGTTCGCTCCATAATTCCTAATGAGAAGAATTTGTCCAACAAAGAATGAAGAATTCCTAATGAGAAGAATTCGCCACAAAGTTCCTAATGAGAAGAACTTGCCCGATGAAGAAAGAACAGCTCCTAATGAGAAGAGTTTGCTCTTTTGAACAATGAGGAAGTTCCTAATAAGAAGAGCTTACTTGTTCAGTGCCTTTACAGAAAGACGGAGTAGTAAAAGAGTGAGGAATGAAGAATTTCATAATAAGAAGAATAGCTTCAAACCTCGGAAGGTGAAAAATTTCAAGAAATGATGTCAGACTTTAGAATATGAAGAATTTTGTAATAAGAAGAATAGCTTCAGATTCTATAGTTTGATAGAGGGATGAAGAATTTCATAATAAGAAGAACAACTTCAAACCTCAAGAGATGAAGAATGACAGGAGCAATTTCAGACCTTGGAAGATGAAGGGTTTCATAATAAGAAGCACAACTTCAGATTCCATAGTTTGGCAGAAGTTTGAAGAATTTTGAAATAAGAAGTCTACTACCTCAATATTTGGTTAGTGACTAAATTGCAAAGAATTAAAAGTTTGTGGTTTTAGTTCAGTGACTAAAACGTAAAATTTTAAAGTTTGGTGACTAAAGTGAAAAGTTGGGAAAAGTTCAAGGACCAATATAGTAATTTTCTCAATAAATATTTTTATGGAAAAAATGAATAGTTTATTCTGGAATAAGAATTTTGGTGGGAATCAGATTTTTGGTACGAGATTTGTGTAAAAAGCTGTAAAAGGGATAAGTTTCGGTAATTATTTCGAATGATTATTTGGATTCGGAAAATTATGAAAATTTTATGGAGTTTAGAAATATGTAATTTTGGATTGGGAAGTGATAATACGATTGATGGAAAATCGTATTAGGTGATTTTCGGATAATTGGATCGAACAAAAGTCGTAAAATGAAATTTTATGATTTTTCTAATGATGGCCGGTTAGAAAGGAACTAAATTAGTTCCAAAGTAATGGAATGGCATGTTGGAAGAGGATTAGTAAATATGAATATAGTTGGAGGATAAAGTAGTAAAGTCTAGAGGTAAGAAACTTTGAATCAATTTTTCAAGCTTATTTAGTTAGATTTAGACTTGAGACATGAAACAAGAATTTATCTCCATCAAATTCTCTATCTTTTGGTATAATTTTTGCTTAGTTTCCATGTCTCTAAGGTTGAGTTGGTGATTTGGTTGGATGAAGGACGTAGTAAACTTGAGTTTTAATGGTTTTTCTTGTTGAAAATATGCTTGTGATGTTGTTTTCATGGTTCAAACATTGAAAATTCCATGGGAATTGAACTAGTGACCATTCAGTTATGATGGATAATTAGGGGAAACTATGTCAAAATTTTTATTGATGATGGAAATGGTGGGAAATATGCTATACAAGCTTGAATTAGTTGTTAGAATGAAGAAATTATCATATTCTTGAAAGATGGAAAATTAGGGTTTATGTTAAGTTAGGAATTTTAAGTTGTGAAAGAAGGAAGAATGGTTTAAAATGATGATACAAGGTGTTTAGAATGAAAATATCTAATTATTTGACATTAGGGACCAAAATGTAAATTTTAGAAAGTTTAGGGACTTAGTTGTTAAGCCTGTTTTTGAGGTATTTTGGGTTGGAAAATTTATTTAAGTGGTTAAAAGGTTGAATTTGAAGTTTATATTGATTTTAGGACCTATTATAATTTTCGGAAATATTGGGACCAATATGTAAATTTATAAAGTTTGGGTCCTAAAGTGTACATGGAGAGAAATGTAAGGATTTGGTTTAAAAAGGATGGTTAGAAGCTTAAAAGAGTCCTTAGGGACTAAAATGAGTATTTTGGAAAATGTTGAGAAATTATGGAAAAGTATGAAGAAATGTGATTCGAATATAAAAAATTATTTCAGAATCATGTTATCTATAATGGGTAGTGATTTTAGCTACTTTTCATTATTTTGTACCGTATGAGTATGTACTCAAAATTTCTTGTGTTATGTATTTAATATACATACAGATAACAAGCAAGTTCGAGTTTGGAACGAGTCAAGGGATAAAGAGAAAGTTTCAGAGTAAATCAAGCTTAGTGAGGTTTTTGTTTTTGGACTGCTATAAAATAATCAGGTGAGAGCATTTATGTTTTCGTATAAAATGTGATATTTTCACATGCATAAATTAAAGGTTCGGTACATGATAGGGTATGAACTACCTTATTATGTTTTGTTTATGGTAATTTTATTATCGTATAATGATTATATGTTAGAGAATGAGTTATTGTATAATGGAGTACGAACTGCTTCATTATTTTGATTTATTGATGATGAATTATTTGAAATGGGCACTTTGTGTCTCATGTTTATAGGCACTTTGTGTGTCTCATGTTTCTAGCCACTTTGTGTGTCTCATGTTATATACTTATTTTTATTTATCATTTAGATGATTATATATATTTCAATGCCTCACTAAGTTTGTATTTAGCGTGTGTTTTGCTTGTGCACATGTAGGTGGATCATTCGGTTCGTAAGCAGGAACATTTTGGGTATTACCTCACGAATGAGGAAGCAATACAGGTTATCATAGTAATTCTTTGACATCCTATACAATGTATTATAGTAGTGGCATGCATAATATTTGAGTATGAATATGTTGTGTAAAAGAGATTTTAAATTACTCTTTAGTTTTTATGTTTATAGTTAAAATGGTTTAGTATTAGTAACATGAGGTTTGGAATGATCTATATATAATAAATGGACCTATAATGAAATTTTAGTGAATCTGTCCAGAAATTTTGTTTTCAACAGTGAATTTGAAAAATTGCCATAAATTCCATAGGTTGAATTAGAAGATAAATTTTATATGTATAAACTAAAATTTGAGTCTAGTTTCTTTTAAAATAAACGGTGACTGATTTCGAGTTCTGTGTGAAAAGTTATGAATTTTTATTCGATGAAAGGTCAGAAAGTAGAGCAGAAGATTTTGTCTAAACAGTGCACTGTGACGGGACTTTGAGATTTTCCTTGAATTTTTGTATATTGAATTTAGTTTAATAATTTGTATGGTTTGAAAGCTTGATGAATCTAGTTTATTTAAAATTTTACGAAATGAATTTTTGAAGTCTATAGGATTTTATAAAAAAATTTGTTTAGAGACAGTGCAAGCTGCCAGTATTATTGAAATAGTGAAATAAATGTTTTAAACTTGTCTTGTGACATCATCGACTCGTGTTTGGTAACAAATACAGGAAGAGGGTGTTACATTTATTGGTATCAGAACTATAGGTTTAGCTGATTCTAAAGCTAAACTGAGTTTGTTATGAGTATATAATTGTGTACATGCCACTAGGATGTCATAAATTACTAATGATGACATTTGTATATTTGATGCTCCTGCTTACTAATGTTAAATGTTATGGGTAGTACAGATGTCCGAAGGTGAAGGTTCACGTCAGGCGACCCATATAGAGGGTCAGAATGTTACTGAGATTGGTCAAGGAGCTAGTTATGCTCAACCTCCAGTGCAATCTGCAGATAATGTACCGGTTCAGCCTAGAGCACCGGTACAGGATCAAGGAAATTTCCTACAGGCTTTAGAGATGATAATAAATCGTCCTCCTTGAGTTTCTATTGCTAAAGAGCTAAAGGAGCTGCAAGCACCAGCTTTTACCGATGGAGATCCTATCGCTGCAGATCATTGGCTCAATGATTTAAAGATTATGCTGGAAGGGTTACATTGCGATGATCAAAGAAACTTGGAAGGAGCTGTATCTTTATTGAAAGGACAAGCTCGTATCTGGTGGACCAATGTCACTACTTGTCCACGAGAAGAGATTACATGGAACTTTTTCCTCAGAGAGTTCCGCAACAAGTATATTGGTGACATGTTTATTCGGGAAATGAGAAATGAATTCTTGAATCTCAAGCAAGGCGACCGGACGGTATATGAATATGAATGTGAATTTAATAAATTGAGCCGGTTCGCCTCAGAATTGATCCCTACTGAGAAAGATCGTACCATTAACTTCATTGAAGGACTAGATACTGATTATAAGAAGATATTGATTGCTACGAATATTACTGAATTTCAAGAAGCAGTCAATAGAGCTAAGGGGATGGAAAAGGTTCAAACAAAAAAGATGGCGAATTAGACTATTCAGTCACAGAAGAGGAATTATGGAGAATCTTTTGGTTCTTTATCTTCCAAAAGAAATAAGAGCGTATATCAGGATAATCGTGCAGGAGCTAATACATCCGAACAAAGAATTGAGTTCAAGGAGTCCAGAGGTTTAAGGAAATTTCAAAATCAAGCTGCTTGTGAACACTGTGGAAATTATCATTCTGGAAAATGTCGAGTTCTCACTGGAGCTTGTTATGGATGCGGTGCCACTGATCATTTTGTGGGAGATTGCCCAAAGAATAATGGTAGATTAGAAAAGCTGGAGAAATTTGTTGCTCAGAATAAAACTGGGAGATATCAGGGTAATTCAGGATCTGTTAAGATCAATCAACCGAGAATATCTGAAGTTGCTTCTAATAAGGAATATAGGACTTCGGCGAGGGTTTATCATATTCATGCTGAGGAGGATAAGGATATGCATGATATTATTACAGGTACGTATTGAAAATTCGAGGACGAATTTTCTTAAGGGGAAGAATTGTAATACCCCAATATTTGGTTAGTGACTAAATGCAAAGAATTAAAAGTTTTTGGTTTTAGTTCAGTGACTAAAATGTAAACTTTTAAAGTTTGGTGGCTAAAGTGAAAAGTTGGGAAAAGTTCAAGGACCAACATGGTAATTTTCCCAATTATTACTTTTATGGAAAAAATGAATAGTTTATTTTGGTATAAGAATTTTGGTGGGAATCAGATTTTTGGTACGAGATTTGTATAAAAAGCTATAAAAGGGATAAGTTTCGATAATTATTTCGAATGATTATTTGGATTCATAAAATTATGAAAATTTTATGGAGTTTAGAAATATGTGATTTTCGATTGGGAAGTGATAATATGATTGATGGAAAAATCATATTAGGTGATTTCAGATAATTGGATCGAACCAAAATCGTAAAATGAAATTTTATGATTTTTTTAATGATGGCCGGTTAGAAAGGAACTAAATTAGTTCCAAAGTAATGGAATGGCATGTTGGAAGATGATTAGTAAATATGAATATAGTTGGAGGATAAAGTAGTAAAATGGATAAAATGAATTTAAAATTCATTTTTATGAAACAAGTGGCATAATTAGATTATAATAAAGGACATGTGGATTAATAATAAAGAAAGAAAATTGGACAATATTTTCATCTCCTTCTTGTTCTTGCCGTGAGGTTTAGAGTCTGGAGGTAAGAAACTTTGAATCAATTTTTCAAGCTTATTTAGTTAGATTTAGACTTGAGACATGAAACAAGAATTTATCTCCATCAAATTCTCTATCTTTTGGTATAATTTTTGCTTAGTTTCCATGTCTATAAGGTTGAGTTGGCGATTTGGTTGGATGAATGACATGTAGTAAACTTGAGTTTTAATGGTTTTTCTTGTTAAAAATATGCTTGTGATGTTGTTTTCATGGTTCAAACATTGAAAATTCCATGGGAATTGAACTAGTGACCATTCGGTTATGATGGATAATTAGGGAAACTATGTCAAAATTTTTATTGATGATGGAAATGGTGGGAAATATGCTATACAAGCTTGAATTAGTTGTTAGAATGAAGAAATTATCATATTCTTGAAAGATGGAAAATTAGAGTTTATGTTAAGTTAGGAATTTTAAGTTGTGAAAGAAGGAAGAATGGTTTAAAATGATGATACAAGGTGTTTAGAATGAAAATATCTAATTATTTGACATTAGGGACCAAAATGTAAATTTTGGAAAGTTTAGGGACTTAGTTGTTAAGCTTGTTTTTGAGGTATTTTGGGTTGGAAAATTTATTTAAGTGGTTAAAAGGTTGAATTTGAAGTTTATATTGATTTTAGGACCATATTATAATTTTTGGAAATATTTGGGACCAATATGTAAATTTATAAAGTTTGGGTCCTAAAGTGTACATGGAGAGAAATGTAAGGATTTGGTTTAAAAAGGATGGTTAGAAGCTTAAAAGAGTCCTTAGGGACTAAAATGAGTATTTTGGAAAATGTTGAGAAATTATGGAAAAGTATGAAGAAATGTGATTGAAATTAAAAATTATTTCGAATCATGTTATCTATAATGGGTAGTGATTTTAGCTACTTTTCATTATTTTGTACCGTATGAGTATGTACTCAAAATTTCTTGTGTTATGTATTAATATACATATACAGATAACAAGCAAGTTCGAGTTTGGAACAAGTCAAGGGATAAAGAGAAAGTTTTGAGTAAATTAAGCTTAGTGAGGTTTTTGTTTTTGGACTGCTATAAAATAATCATGTGAGTGCATTTATGTTTTCGTATAAAATGTGATATTTTCACATGCATAAATTAAAGGTTCAGTACATGATAGGGCATGAACTACCTTATTATGTTTTGTTTATGATAATTTTATTATCGTATAATGATTATATGTTAGAGAATGATTTATTGTATAATGGAGTACGAACTGCTTCATTATTTTGATTTATTGATGATGAATTATTTGAAATGGGCACTTTGTGTCTCATGTTTATAGGCACTTTGTGTGTCTTTTATTCTTTTAAAATAAAAAGAGTTCTGTGTGAAAAGTTATGAATTTTTATTCGATGAAAGGGTCAGAAAGTAGAGCAGAAGATTTTGTCTAAACGATTACCTTGTGTGGGACTTTGAGATTTTCCTTGAATTTTTGTATATTGAATTTAGTTTAATAATTTATATGGTTTGAAAGTTTGATGAATCTAGTTTATTTAAAAATTTACGAAATGAATTTTTTTAAGTCTATAGAATTTTATAAAAAAATTTGTTTAGAGACAATGCAAGCTGCCAGTATTATTGAAATAGTGAAATAAATGTTCTAAACTTGTCTTGTAACATCATCGACTTGTGTTTGGTAACAAATACGGGAAGAGGGTGTTACATTTATTGGTATCATAGCTATAGGTTTAGCCGATTCTGGAGCTAAACTGAGTTTGTTATGAATATATAATTGTGTACATGCCACTAGGATGTCATAAATTACTAATGATGACATTTGTATATTTGATGCTCATGCTTACTAATGTTAAAAGTTATGGGTAGTACAAATGTCTGAGGGTGAATGTTCACGTCAGGCGACCCATATAGAGGGTCAAAATGTTACTGAGATTGGTCAAGGAGCTAGTTATGCTCAACCTCCAGTACAATCTGCAGATAATGTACCGGTTCAGCCTAGAGCACCGGTACAGGATCAAGGAAATTTCCTATAGGCTTTAGAGATGATAATAAATTGTCCTCCTCGAGTTTCTATTGCTAAAGAGCTAAAGGAGCTGCAAGCACCAGATTTTACCGATGGAGATCCTATCGCTGCAGATCATTGGCTCAATGATTTAAAGATTATACTGGAAGGGTTACATTGCGATGATCAAAGAAAGCTAGAAGGAGATGTGTCTTTATTGAAAGGACAAGCTCATATCTGGTGGACCAATGTCACTACTTGTCCACGAGAAGAGATTACGTGGAACTTTTTCCTAAGAGAGTTCTGCAACAAGTATATTGGTGACATGTTTATTCGGGAAATGAGAAATGAATTCTTGAATCTCAAGCAAGGCGACCGGACGGTATATGAATATGAATGTGAATTTAATAAATTGAGTCGGTTCGCCTCAGAATTGATCCCTACTGAGAAAGATCGTACCATTAACTTCATTGAAGGACTCATGCTGATTATAAGAAGATATTGATAGCTACGAATATTACTGAATTTCAAGAAGCAGTCAATAGAGCTAAGGGGATGGAAAAGGTTCAAACAGAAAAGATGGCGAATCAGACTATTCAGTCACAGAAAATAAATTATGGAGAATCTTTTGGGTCCTTATCTTCCAAAAGAAATAAGAGCGTATATCAGGATAATCGTGCGAGAGCTAATACATCCGGACAAAGAATTGAGTTCAAGGAGTCCAGAGGTTTAAGGAAATTTCAAAATCAAGCTGCTTGTGAGCAGTGTGGAAATTATCATTCTAGAAAATGTCGAGCTCTCACTGGAGCTTGTTATGGATGTGGTGCCATTGATCATTTTGTGCGAGATTGCCCAAAGAATGATGGTAGATTAGAAAAGTTGGAGAAATTTGTTTCTCGGAATAAAAAGGGGAGATATCAGGGTAATTCAGGATCTGTAAGATCAATCAACCGAGAATATCTGAAGTTGCTTCTAATAAGGAATATAGGACTCCAGCGAGGGTTTATCATATTCATGCTGAGGAGGATAAGGATATGCATGATATTATTACAGGTATGTATTGAAAATTCGAGGACGAATTTTCTTAAAGGGAGAATTATAATACCCCAATATTTGGTTAGTGACTAAATTTCAAAGAATTAAAGTGACTAAAATTTTTAAAGGTGGCTTTTGGGAAAAGTTCAAGGACCAACATGGTAATTTTCCCAATTATTACTTTTATGGAAAAAATGAATAGTTTATTTTGGTATAAGAATTTGGTGGGAATCAGATTTTTTAACGAGATTTGTATAAAAAGCTATAAAAGGGATAAATAATTATTTGAATGATTATTTGGATTCATAAAATTATGAAAATTTTATGGAGTTTAGAAATATGTGAATTGGGAAGTATAATTTTTGCTTAGTTTCCATGTCTATAAGGTTGAGTTGGCGATTTGGTTGGATGAATGACATGTAGTAAACTTGAGTTTTAATGGTTTTTCTTGTTAAAAATATGCTTGTGATGTTGTTTTCATGGTTCAAACATTGAAAATTCCATGGGAATTGAACTAGTGACCATTCGGTTATGATGGATAATTAGGGGAAACTATGTCAAAATTTTTATTGATGATGGAAATGGTGGGAAATATGCTATACAAGCTTGAAAAGTTGTTAGAATGAAGAAATTCTCATATTCTTGAAAGATAGAAAAATTAGAGTTTATGTTAAGTTAGGAATTTTAAGTTGTGAAAGAAGGAAGAATGGTTTAAAATGATGATACAAGGTGTTTGGAATGAAAATCCCTAATTATTTGACATTAATGACCAAAATGTAAATTTTGGAAAGTTTAGGGACTTAGTTGTTAAGCTTGTTTTTGAGGTATTTTGGGTTGGAAAATTTATTTAAGTGGTTAAAAGGTTGAATTTGAAGTTTATATTGACTTTAGGACCATATTATAATTTTTGGAAATATTGGGGACCAATATGTAAAATTATAAAGTTTGCGTCCTAAAGTGTACATGGAGAGAAATGTAAGGATTTGGTTTAAAAAGGACGGTCAGAAGCTTAAAAGAGTCCTTAGGGACTAAAATGAGTATTTTGGAAAATGTTCAGGAATTATGGAAAAGTATGAAGAAATGTGATTCGAAATTAAGAAATTATTTCGGAATCATGTTATGTATAATGGATAGTGATTTTAGCTACTTTTCATTATTTTGTACCGTATGAGTATGTACTCAAAATTGCCTGTGTTATGTATTAATATACATACAGATAACAAGCAAGTTCGAGTTTGGAACAAGTCAAGGGATAAAGAGAAAGTTTCAGAGTAAATTAAGCTTAGTGAGGTTTTTGTTTTTGGACTGCTATAAAATAATCATGTGAGTGCATTTATGTTTTCGTATAAAATGTGAAATTTTCACATGCATCAAGTAAAGGTTCAGTACATGATAGGGCATGAACTACCTTATTATGTTTTGTTTATGATAATTTTCTTATCGTATAATGATTATATGTTAGAGAATGATTTATGGTATAATGGAGTACGAACTGCTTCATTATTTTGATTTATTGATGATGAATTATTTTCATCTATGAATGATATAATGCAAAGGTTAATGATTTATTGCCCAAGATTTTCATTGAGAGTTAAAGTATAATTGGCATGCCATAAAATATTGCAACGGCGCCAGACACTTTATGTGTCTCATGTTTATTAGACACTTTGTGTGTCTCATATTTCTAGGCACTTTGTGTGTTTCATGTTTATAGGCACCTCGTGTGTCGCATGTTTCTCGACCTTTGTGGTCTATGGTTATCACGACCGGCATACTTATTTTCTCTCGCATGCATGTCTTGGGCTATTGACAAGGATTTCTATATAGTCATGTTAAATGTTAATCATTTTGATAAAGAAATTTGAATTTGAAAGAGTTTTACATAATAGTGGTATATATATATTGTTATATACTTATTTTTATTTATAATTGAGATGATTATATATATTTCAATGCCTCACTAAGTTTGTACTTAGCGTGTGTTTTGCTTGTGCACACATAGGTGGATCATTCGGTTCGTAAGCAGGAACGTTTTGGGCATTACCTCACGAATGAGGAAGCAATACAGGTTATCATAGTAATTCCTTGACATCCTATACAATGTATTATAGTAGTGGCATGCATAATATTTGAGTATGAATATGCTGTGTAAAAGAGATTTTAAATTACTCTTTACTTTTTATGTTTATAGTTAAAATGGCTTAATATTAGTATCATGAGGTTTGGAATGATCTATAGATAGTAAATGGACCTATAATGAAATTTTAGTGAATCTGTCCAGAAATTTTGTTTTCAACAGTGAATTTGAAAAATTGCCATAAATTCCATAGGTTGAATTAGAAGATGAATTTTATATGTATGAACTACAAATTGAGTCTAGTTTCTTTTAAAATAAACGGTGATTGATTTCGAGTTCTGTGTGAAAAGTTATGAATTTTTATTCGATGAAAGGTCAGAAAGCATGGCAGCAGATTTTGTCTAAACAGTGCACTGTGACGAGACTTTGAGATTTTCCTTGAATTTTTGTATATTGAATTTAGTTTAATAATTTATATGGTTTTAAAGCTTGATGAATCTAGTTTATTTAAAATTTTACGAAATGAATTTTTGAAGTCTATAGAATTTTATAAAAAAATTGTTTAGGGACAATGCAAGCTGCCAGTATTATTGAAATAGTGAAACAAATGTTTTAAACTTGTCTTGTGACATCATCGACTTGTGTTTGGTAACAAATACGGGAAGAGGGTGTTACAAGAAGAACATCTTCAAGCTTCGGTAGTTTAAAAGGTGGCCAACGGATTCGGACAAAATTCGTGTCTTTTCAGTCTTTGCCCACTTTCTGTTCCACAGCAATGAGCAAAGAGGGGCAGCTGTCATACCCGTATTTTGTCTAAGAGTATTTGAATATAGTAAAAATAAGGCCAAATAATAATAAATAAATAAATAAAATAGCCGAAATAAAAATTAGTCCAAACATCCAAAAGTGTCCAATTACATGGTAAAAATCCTAAAGCCCACTTTACAAAATTGAAGGCCCAATTGAAATACAGTTACCCTCTCATTCTCGGTTAAAGAAACACAAAATACAACCCAAATTCATTTTCCCGCCCAAATGCTAATTTGAAAGGACACGTGACAGCAGGCCATTCATCCAAATGCTTTGCACACAGATTGTGCTTCTTATTCCCGCCCAGCTGGTTCCGCTTACGTCAGCAAATCTGACACCTATAAATAGGAAGAAAGAGAAAAGTCAGAATAATAATGGCAGTCATTAATTAACTAAAATAATAAATATAAATATAAAGGAAGAGAGAGAAAGGGCATTTCGAGAATTTTACCATTCGAAGCCAAACCGTCTGGAGCACGAACGGTCGCCGAGAAACTCGTCCGTCGTCGGTGAAGTCGCGTCGTCATCTGAAAAGATGCCAGAACCACCATGGCCGCCATATTTGAGGTAAAATCCTTTACGTATCATTAACTTCTGCAAAAAAAATAGAAACAAGGATGTTAGATTGCATACAAAAAAAACGAAAAAGAAATAATGAGTGGCAGAAATCTTATCGTGGTAGTCAAAGTCTTGTTTTGTGGCAGAGTTAAAAAGGTTAGGGTTTCGGGTAGTTCTAGGCCGGATGAAGGATGGGAGGTTCTATTGAACCGGGCTAGATTTAGGTTTTCCGGTGAAAAAAATGTGATTTTTGGGTTTTTAGGGTTCGAAAGAAGTTCCAGCGCGACGGCCGAAAATTGTCTCGCGGCGGCCGGCCAAAGGTAGTTGGTGATCGGAGTACTGGAACGGTGACCGACGAACACTGGAACTTGGCCGGAGTAAGGTGGTGCAAGATCTGGCGGAGGAACATCGGAATGTTTGGTGTTCATCGTGTTCATCTTGAACTCGGATGAACACCATCCCAAAGTTGGGATTTTAATCCATTTCCAGATTTAATTATGGGTTTGGAGTGTTTGTATTCAGAGAGAACGGGGAGAGAGAGAATGAGGAGAGAGAGTGAACTGGGTAAAAAATGAAAGAAAGAGTAAAATTTGGGTTTATATACCCTATCCGAAATGCAACGTTTTGGAAGGATGAGGACCCACGTGTTTCTGAAGCGGGTCGGGTTCGACCCGCGTTTCTTAGTTTGGGTCATTTGTGCTTTGGGTCATTGCAGTTTGTAATCCGTTTCAATTTAGTCCCTTTTTGAAATAAAGTTAGTTTTAAAGTTTGATTTCTTTCATTTTGGTCCTTTACAGTTTTATTTAATTTAATAATAATTGCTTAATTATATGTGTGATGCATACTTTAAAAATTAGCTTATAGTTTTAATTGCTAGATAATTCATACACTTAGATTTAATAATTGTTTAGAGCCTTTTAGTTTAGGTTCTCTAATTAGGGTTTAATAATTAAATAGGGTAGATAATTATAGTAATTAGATGTATATTAAATATAATTTTAGAATTCAGGTTGGATGGTGTTCCATTGTTTACAATGGGTGCTATCACAATATGGATTTCAAAAATTATATTCAATATATATATATATATATATTATTTAAAATTGAATATCAATTTAGTCTTTAGTTAAAATTAAACAATTAATTAGAATACATTGTAGTTAAATAAATGTATATTAAATAGAACCTTTGGGACCCAAATTTGGATGGTGTTCCATTGTTTACAATGGGGTATTATCTCAACATTGGTTTTAAAGGTGAACATTTAATATACATTTTCACTTATAATATTGACTTAATAAATTGTTAGAGCCTTAATTAGGATTAGAACTTTAATTAATTAGAAGATTAATTAATTAGGAATATGATTAATTTAAGGGCTTTAAATATATGGAAGTTGTTCAAGCAATTCACATTTTCTCATAAAAGCCATTAAATTAATTAATATTCATAGTTTTAAATAACTAATTAATCAGAGCATTTTTAGGATTAATACTTAAAATCAACAAGACAATAAAAGGACATTCATTAAAAACCTTTTATGTTGAAAATTCATTTGTAAATATGAATAGGGGTGCCACCTAACGGGGTACTTTTAATCTCATATTCGAACAAAATGAATTTCCTTATAAAAAGATGTCTGTATTCGGAATTTAAATTTAATTAATAATTATGGGATAAATTAAATTCAAATAATTGTTCGAAATGCCAAAATGCCTCGTCAAATTAAAGGTATCAATAACGGGTGTTCGTAGGGTACTAATCCTTCCCTACACGTAACCGACTCTCAAACCCAATTTTTAATACAGAATCTCTGGTTTGATTTTCGGTGTCCGGTCTACCTCGAAGTGATCGGTGGCTACTCCAAAATGTTTTTAAAGATAAATAAAGAAAAATCCGATTTAATATGAAAAACCATAAATTTTCAAAATTAAATTAAAAATAGCCAGAAAATCTTAATTTTCTAAAAAATTCGATCGTCAAGCTATTTTTCACACCCGATTTTAAAAATGGTCGCGACAAAAAGAAAACCACAGTGACAACAAAATATTAGAAACGGAGAGGAAAACATCCACAAAAAGATTCCAGGGCAAGCTGAAACTGTCTGCACGCGAATAAGAAATCCATACAAAGAGAAAAACGATAAGCCGACAAGACAATGATGAGAAAAAAGCCATAACAGAAATTCATCTTTTAATAATTGGAAAGTTGAACTTACCTTTCTCAATAGTTTCTTTACCCTTATGAAATGCAAAAAAGGAGAAAATCCAATTTGTGCTGGCTGTTGGTATCGTTCGAGGACTTTGCTTGTTTTCATTCTGGTTTATGTCCTGAGGTCTTTGTTTACTTGCATTATAGCTTATATTTTGAGGGATTGTTGCATCTTCATTGCAGCTTATATGGTGAGGACCTTGTGCATCTGCATTATGGTATAAATGTTGAGAACTATGCCTGTTCTCTTCATGGCTTACCTTTTGAGGACTTGCAGTGTCTTCATTGTAACTGACCTTTCGAGGAGGTTCTGTGTTTTTAATCTTACATGTCCCTTGTTGAGGATCTTCTGCATCTTCATCATGGTTTATATGTCGAGGACTATGTATGTTCTCTTCTTGATTTCCCTTTTCAGGACTTTGAGCTGTTTCATTGTCACTGACCTTTTGAGGAGGTTCTGTGTTCTCATTCTGGCTTATCCCTAGAGGCCTTTGTGTTTTTTTCATCTGGCTTATCTCATGGGGACTTCGTGTGTTTTCACTCAATTTTTTCCCTCGAGTACTTTAGTGTCATCCCACTGGTTTCTCTCTTGTGGACTTTGAGTGTTTTCTCTCTGGCTTATATCTTGTGGACCTTGAGTTAAATCATTTTGTCTCCCTTGTTTGAAGAGCTGAAAGATCTTGAAACAGCCATTTCCTTCAAGATTTTAAGAATTAGGCTATGCACAAGGTAGGAATTGTTTATAATTTGAAAAATTAAAATAAGATAATTGATCCGAAACTCATACCAAGGAACTAACTATTAAGATAATATAATGCATGAAAATAGCCATTGCATGCATGTGAGGTTACTACTCTATCATGGATTTTTCAGAGTCCTTAGTTGCTATTATTCTGAAGGTTGGTGAGATACTTAGATGGTTATGCAGCATAAGAAACACAGTACCTATAGGAATGAAAAGGCTGAAGCATGAAAAGCAGCTGAATGCTTCTTGTTCTTGTTCTCTACCATTATTTTGCTCACCCGGTGCAAGTATTGGGCTAAAATTTGCATGTATCTCAGGTGTGCAGCCAGTACGACCATCACCCGTGGAATTAGGCTTTTTCAGATACTTTGGTTTGTGGCGGTAATTTGAAAATTTCAGCTTTCTTCTAACAAGGATAGCCTTTCTTGTAATGCAAGAATTGCAATTTGGACAATACAAATCATGTGTACTTTGTTTCTCTAAAACGCTTTTAACATCTAATTCCATCAGATCCTCTTCAATTCTCCAACCAAGACAGCATTGGTATCAACTTTGATCGCACTGTCAAAATGATTGACGATTTTATTTGTTTCTTCATTTAACAGTCCAACCAGTGCTGGGCTCAAACCAAAGAAGCTTCGACTGTCTACATTTTTCACCTGTTGATGATTGGTTTCCTTGCTCAGAATTTTTGGAATTTCATAAAATCTATTCATGGATTTAGTGCCTGCAACCAGTCAGCAGATAAGCACTTTGTTATGAAACTTTGGGCTACCTTTTTTTATATCAAGAAACATTTCAATGTAAATAAAGATGTCCAGATAATATGCCATGACTATGTTAAATGTAAAAAAACTTGCACTTGATAATTGGAATATTAGAATATAAAAACACAGTTTCTCCATAGATGGAAAGGGAAATATCTACTAAACCCAATAAAACCTCGGAAGGATCTGATATTACCAGCAAGATATTATTTAACATTGAGAACGTAGTTCAACATTTGTTGTCTTACTCTTACAAATGAAATAATTCAAAAAGATATTATTTAACAAGAGATAACCCACTGTCAGGAAATTAAAGCAACTACTCCACTTTTAGTGCTATTAGCAGTATAGTGAACTAGAAAAGCAGCAAGCTATAATGAAACAAAACAGCTTCCTCCAAATCCACTACATTATCTATTGACAAGGTTCAGTTGTTGCAGTTTTACCAACAGCTGGTGCTACCATCCCTGCAAAAAATATTGGTATATACTGACCTTCAGTTCTAAAGTGAAACAGTTTCCACTGATTCAAAGCTGGTATCCACCACCATGTTCACATATCCAATAGAATTCCGGACATGAAGTATGCAAGGACTTCCAATTTGGTAAATTCAATTGCAATATTCATTACCATATTCATTTAGCTACAAACAATGAATAACAATGGCATTCTAAATCTTACATGTAACCAATATAAGAGAGGATCACAAGGACGAAATGAACTAGAGAATAAACTATAAACTAGAAAAAGTTCCCAATTGTAAGTACTCGTGTTTCTATCCGAAGCTGGAACATCTAAAAGATATGAGTTGTTGGAAAAGAAGAATCAGGATAGGAATGTACAAAATGTTTAAAAAATCTTTAGATTGAGAGATGAAGGTGGCATTTCACCATCTAGCAACAATAAACGAAGATGAATGTCAGCAATACAGTGAAGCTTTTAATTTTTAAAACACCCATAAGAGTTAATACTAAGCCTTCTTCAATAAAAACAGCTAAAGTGTTGACTGCTTCAATCTTTTATAGACTACATCATGAGTGTAGCCCAATCACAAAATTACTTATACTTAGCTTTGGTCAAAAATCTTAACGTTGAAAACAAAAAAAAAAGTTAATTAAGCAAATTTTCAAGAATCTTTGGAACAACTTCTTTATTTCCTCTGGTATACTTTATATTCACAGAAAGGAAATTATGCGATACAATTCAAAAAGAAAATTTAATTGTGAATAATGTAATGGTTGAACTACGTCAGTCATATTCTGAAGCAAAAGAAGCGAAAACCTCGTCGTCCTCGTCAAGTTTTACATGAGAATTGAGATTCAAGCTCCAAGTTACTAATAAGGCCAATGTAGCTAGAGAGGTAGCATATGTGCAGTGAACAAAAAGCTCCAAGAGCTAAAGAAGCAAAAAGCTCCAACACTGAAGAAGATAATTAGTGCCCACCCTAAAATTTTTAGAAGAAATTTACTAGGATGCATATATGTTTGGTGGGCCCGTACCAACTTAAACTTTTTAAAGTTCATATAATTAACTTTAATTTTTTTAATTTTTATGAATTAATCCTTAAAATTTTAATTTGTGCTCACATTAAAATTTTTATAATTTATATATACTTTCAAAAATATTTTTATTTGTGTCGACTTCAAAAAAAATATTCTGGACCCAGGATCACACTGATGAACCCATTTCAAAGAATAAGAAAACAATCCAAAAGTAGACTAAAATGCATTGATAAGTACGGAGCACTACACCTTGAAATTTATCGAAGTGAAGAATGTTTCCAATTCTCTCCTCTAACCCTTCTCTCATCAAAACATCGTCCTTCCCGTTCTCCTCGACCAGCTCGTCAATCCGACGAATGTCACCTGCAATTGCTTCATCTTCCACTTCTTGGATAGAATGATCGGATGTGGTTCCACTGGAAGGGGCGGAGGCAGGGGAAGGCGCAAGCTCACCACATGTAGTAATAGCGGCTCCGACCCAATTGGCTGGATGCCTGGTTAATAGACCCACGCCCGCCTCTTCGTCCTGATTTACCCAGAAACTGCTTTTGGGTAACTGTGGGTAAAGCTGTTGTTCCATTGGGTTATATCTCTCTGGCTTGCAAGTTCTCAAATCTAGATCCCATTATTCACTTAGTCAGGTGGCAATGGCGTCCATGATTTCCAACTATAATACAGCCTCATGATCCAAATTCCAAAAGCAATTACTTGGCATCTATTTTTCTCTCATCTTTAGAATAAAGTCTCGGGTATCCACAACACAAAAAGAATATTAGAAAACAAACTGGCAGGGCACCGACCTGAATCTAGATCTTAGACTTCATCAGTTCCAACTATGATCTTCCTGCTTCTGATTCTCAATAATAAAAAGCTGGTAGTATTTTATACGGTGAAAATACCCTTGGGTCCCTTTTAATTTCGAAATTGGTTAAATCGATCCTTATAAAAAAATAGAGTAATTTAGTCCACAAATTAGTTAAATCGATCCTTATCAAAAAAAAAAATAATAGAATAATTTAGTCCTTTTTAGTGGTTTTAATGTTTTTGATTAATATACATAATTTTAATTATGATAATAATTTAATTTATACCATACTTCTTGTTTTGATCGATATGATAATAAATAATTTAATTAAAATTTAAAAAATAATTAAATTATCATATCAATCAAAATTATTTTTAAAAATTTTAATTAAACTATTATTAATTTTAAAAATATTTAAAAAAAAAACATGTTCGTGTAAACTAAAATTTACATAGTTTGCATATTAAAATATTTTTCATTAACCAACTGGGATTTGTCTAAGTGATAAACAACTTATATCATTTAAGTCGGTCTCAAATTCAAGGCATTGTGGATGCAAAAAATTTCCGCTAAGAGACTCACCCACCAAAGTCAGGTGTACAACGCATGCCGGTCCGGATTAGTCGACCGGAGGGCAACCAAAAAAAATATTTTCCTTCAAATAAAAGAGAAGGCTTTATCTATTACTTAAATTTCTTTTTCCAAGCAATGGGAGAATTTTCATTGCATTAACAGATTTCAATTGACAAATTCAATGATAGTAACCAATGTGCATTCAGAATATGTGCATAATCTGTTAATCCTCTCTTGAATGAAATGTGTCCTGTTTTAATCTTAAAATGGCACCTAATGCTGCTGTATTTAGCACCAACTAAAAGCCATATTGATCAATTATATTCTACAACCCCTTCTTTTCCGTCTACCAAAAGCCCAAACTACATCCCCTCTTTCCTAACCACCTGAGTTCCCACTCTTGGATAGTAGTAGATCTCTCATCTCTCTGTAGCTCTTGAGCTCTTCCAGTGCATCTGCTGTTTTACATGGCATAAAAAAACCCGAAGCAGTACCCACACCTCCCTCGTATTCAATCATCTTTGATGAATGTGTTGAATAACAGCTTGGGTCTTGTCGCAGAGGCGGCGCTGTTCTAAGCATGTGAACAAGCATGCCAACAGCAGCATCCTGTGAATTTTTACCAACTGGAACCGACTGTGCAGTGAAATCCGAAGCTTTTCTCCCCTCTGCGTTCTGACTGTAAATCATAGATTCCAGGAATAGAAAGAAGCATTAGAAATCCAAGCTGAAGAGGGTTTACCAATGATATCATTGCATAACATCGAACTCTAACAAGAGAAAACACAAAGGTAACCTCAAGAATAAGAAGTGTCACATAATTGATTTAGATCATTAGATGTCAGTAAACAACAAGATGTGTGTGCCAGTGCAGACTCGGTTGGATCCAGTTACACAGTGGAAGAGTTTTTAACTTTTACACGTTTTTTGGATTGTTGGATGGGTGAAATGGATGGCTGAGATTAAGTGGGTTATGTGGGGATTAACACTTGGGAAAAAAAGTAAGGAGTTAATCTCATTCGTCCATTTGACCCATCCAGCGATCAAAAAACGTGTAAAACTATGAGTTTTACATTCTTTGTAAGTGAATTCTATATATATATGTATATAGGCTTTGTTGCGGAAATATAGAACTATTCTACAGAGATGCTTCCTTGTTTACTTTACTCTCTTTGTATCCTTCCATCAAATGACATAAATGACCACATATGCCAGCTGTTAACAGTATCATGACTTCTGAACTTGAAGTTATTTGGACGATTTCCTTGTGTTAAGAAGATCTATGTCCTTTATCGCCTTTTAGAAACAAAATCTTTATCTTAACCAATATAATATGCTCTATTTAGAAACAAGTGTATAAAATCACTCAAGCATCTAATTTTGCATTGTAGTTACCTCAATGATAAGAAACAAATAACATTTGAGATGTAATGTGCAAGACAGATTTGGAGCAAGATAAGACAAACTAAACGAATGCAGCCTCAACAAAAAAAATACCAGTCCAGCAATAGTCTTTCATATAATACAGTGCTGTACGTGAGAGAGGAGTACCTCAAGATAAGAACTAGTTCAACTGAGAGAAACTAACAAATATTAAAATCAACAAAAGATATTTCTTCAACAAGGGGTTGAAGTACAGGCATTGAGACTAAAAATACTGAAATAGATTAAGAAAACTACAAACCTGGCCGGAGAATCAGATACATCAATGTCATCAACATCAAAAGGGCAGGAGAATTCACAATCATCCATGTCGTCCTGGAAAGATAATCTACTAGAGCTTCTAGAGAATCCAATACGGTGTGATCCACTGGAGGATAATAATCCAGAGAACCGGCCTGAGTCATCTTTACTTTCTCTTACCATCTATAAAACAAGAGTATTGACATTATCAGCTGACACATAAGCAAAGATTCAAGGTTATAGGAGAGTAACAGTTTCAAATAGCAGGAACAGAAATTTAAGACTACCTTCTGTGCAGAATAATTAATTGATAAACCAGGAGACTCTCCGGTCCTTGGAGCTTCTAATTTCCTGTATGACCGAATCCCAGAGGGAGACTCTTGAGACAAGGCATCACACTTTGAGCTTCTGGGAGACAGAGGAGGAAGAGAATGTCTACTTGGATCAGAAGAGTTAGGAGAAAGATATAAAGAATTTCTGCCAGTCAGTTGAAATGGAATGGTTACAGGGGCAGTCTCGGAACAATGATGAGCAACTACCGGGTTAGCACCAGATAAGTACGCAGGAGGTGATGGGGAAGCAGATTTTGAGAATGGGGGTGAAAGCTGATATTCATCATAAGCAGTGACCTGTTGTAGAGTTGGCAGTCTATTTCGAATTCTATTACCATACATATCAGACTGTGGAGAAGCTACATCATATTTCTTGGGAGATGTACGATAAGCAGGGGGAGATCCTGCAAGGGATTGATTTTGCATAAGGGGAAATCCTTTGTGAAAACCACTAGACCAGCTGTGTGGACGTTGAAATGGGGATGAAGATGGAGGTCGCACATGAAAACCCTTCTCAGAAGAAGGAAAGGATCTCATAGGGTCTGTGCTAGGGCTACCAACATAGTCTGTTATAATATTTGATGGCAAAGATACCAAAGGCTCAAGGTTGAAATCAGATAGAGTTGCACGGTAAGTCACAGACACACATAGACGACCCGGAAATGCCTCAACAGGAACAAAACTGTATTCTTTCATTGCACCCTCCTCTTCCCTAGAGAATGGATGACAGAACGATGAAACCTTGTAAACAAGATCAAAATTATATGTCTGGCTCAATGAGCTTAGCTGCCGAAAGATTCTATATGCGGGGAGAAGCCTCATTTGCGCAAAAAGAGATCGCAACAGTATGATGGACTTCTTATACGTCTTCTTATAAGAACTAGAAGTATCATCACCAGTTGGAGTAGCATTAACCCGAGCGCAATCATATTGAACAACCCATCTTTCTATAACAGTCTCGTCAAAATGACTGCTAGCAGCAGCTGAAGAAGTATAAATATTGTCCAGTGGCGAGGAACAAGAACTATGATGAACAAGTATTATGTCGATTATCATTGGATCCAAGAGATTTCTAAGGGAGAAATTGAGATTCTCCAGAGCCGCGGCTCGGTCTCCTAATACCAAATTGAACCATTTGTCACTCTTTCTCACCCGAGAAAGAGAAACCGGTTCTTGTTGTTGGTAGTGGTGGTGAAGAGAAGGAACCCTGGAGTTCAAAATAACATGCAAGATCTTGGAACGAAATTGGGAAACAATTTGTTCCAATTTTCCAGATTCTCGATCCATTTCCATGTCGATCAATCAGTCCATCCCCAAATAAGACGAAAATTGTAGCGATGTATAACAAAAACGACTCTAATTATTAGTCAAACAAGGAGAAGGGAATCTCCCTCTCAACTCTGATCTAGCAATGATTTCACTTAACGTTAGTGAATACTAATGATCCAAAATCATGCACATAATTCCCCGTCACTAAAACTTATCCTCAAAAATTGTAACGAAAATAGTGCGATAAGTCTAAGCATTCATGAATTTAGCAAAGAAAAAAATTACCTTTGGGGCACGAGGAATTCAAACTCGACAATGGGTCTAAATTAAAGCATAAGGTTCAACAAACCCAAAACAGGAGGGTTGAAAGATGAAAACAAAAAGACGATCTGAGAAAGTAGGGAAATAGAATAGGAAATTTGATCAGTTTAGTGGAGACGATAAGAGGGGGGAAATAGTGCAGTGAGAAGCACTCAAAGCCGAAAGAAAAGAGACGTGAACATCTAAAGCAATAATTGCGTAGAACACAGAGGATGAATCGATGAGACTTTTAGGGGAGAGTCGGCGGCGGGATGTCAGAGCTGTTAGATAAAAAAAATAATAATTTTTGTCGTAAGATTTAGATTTTACAAAAATACGAAAAACGAAAAAAAGGTTGTTGTCCATAAGTTTTGAAACTTCGTAAATTGGAAAGTTAAAATAAATCATTAGTATCGAAATTTTGTGATATGTATCGAAACTGGTAGTTAAAAGTATAAACCGAAGTTGTTAATAAACTTTGTGACAATTAACGTTGGCAGAAGATGTCTCAGAATTTGATAACGAGAACCGAAACTCTCATATGTGAAAATAACATTTAGGGTTAATATGTAACAGTATACATTTTCTCCTGGTAATAGAACTTTTGTACACGTTTCAAAATCCGTAAAAAATGAGTAAACTAGAAATGTATAAACGAAAACCACATCTACTTCTTAGGTACTAGCCAAGTTTCCTCTCGAAAAATGAAGCACCGCATTAACAGTTTATATACCGGATGAAACATAATAAAACATAGCATGAATTACATAAAAGTAATTTAGGGAAAGTGTGTACCCAAGTCCACACGATTGGACTAAAAAAATTAAAGTTGATCACAAATATGGGCTGCTGCTGGAGAGGCCCGTTCCACTCCTTTTTTTCCACTACTAGACCATATCTGGTGTAAGCCCAACAAGCATGGGTTGAGATCCAATGAACAGATTAGATCCGGGTGCATTGACCCATCCGGGCCGATTGCAAAGGGGAACCATCTTCATCCTTCATTTCCAACTTTTCATTTTAAACACCAAACTTTGCGCTTCAAGGAAAAGACTAATGCTGCCGTCGCCACTTTCGCTCGTTTCCGTCACTCTGGTGCTACTCTTCAGCTGTCGTTAGTCATCGTTAATGGCAGCCGTTGGACTCTAATTTTTACCAGCAATCTCTCCCCATCCTCTTGAGCTTGGATTTGAGGCCCATTTCACTAGAATCCGCTTCAAATGCCACGAATAGGGGTAACAACGTTTCAACGTCTCCCTCTCAGATCTACTCGTTCCGCCGTTGGATCGAGCCGAAACCAAATTATGTTGTTCTCGTCGTCGAGATGATCCTACCCACTATTGGGATCGGCCGTTGGAAGCCTTGGTCGCCAGAAATAACAATGGCCAAAACTGGTGAGCCTTTTCCCTTTTTGTCCTCGATTTCTCAATGTTGACTGGTTGAAAGTGAGGCTCGGTTTTGGTTTTCAGTGGATGTAGGAGGTGAAGAATGGTGAAGGGGATTGTGAAATTATGGTATGGTCTGAAAGGGGGGAAGATGGTGGTCGTTTTTTTGTGTAGTTTTGTTAAGGGTGAATGAAGAAATGTGTGTGAGAGATAGAGCTTGGCCCGTTGGTTGATGGAGTTGAGGGCTGTTGAGCAATGGTCCTCAGATGGCAGTAGTGACGGGGTTGGGTTTTATGGGAGTGGTGAAGGTGAGGGAATGATGGGTGTAGGTGTTAGAGGCATGGGGTGTGTATAGGGCATGGGTGGTAGCGTGAAGAAGAGAAGATGACATTCAATGCCTTGATTGATTTGATTTGTTTTATAATAATAATAATAATAATAGCTAAATAATAATAATATGAAACAATAGTAATAATATTAAAATACTACTACTAATATTAAAATCCGAATAAAAATTAGTGATTACAGCTGCCCCTCTTTGCTCATTCTTATGAAATGATAATAGAGCAAAGATCATAAGCACTAATTTTTATCCTACTTCCCTATCTAGAAAATCAGAGCCACAAGTCCCTCTTTTATGGATCTTGTTCACTCTTTCTTCGTTTGAAGCCTCAGCGCTGCAAGTTCTTCTTATATAGAACCTTTCACTTTCTCTGGGCAGATTCTTCAAGCTACGAGTTCTTCCTATACAGAACATTTTGCCTTGAAATCATGAAGCTACGAGTTTTTCCTATATAAAACTCATCGCTTTGAATTATTAGAGCTATGGGGTCTTCCTATATAAAACCTTTCGCTTTCTCTGGGAAGATTCTTCGAGCTATGAGTTCTTTCTATATAGAACTTCTCGCCTTGAAATCATGAAGCTATGAGTTTTTCATATATAAAAATCCTTGCTTTGAATTCTTTGAGCCACGGGTTCTTCCTATATAGAACCTTTTGCTTCAAAGTGTTAGAGCGTGAATTCTTCCTATATAGAACTTCTTACTATGAAATCTTTGAGCTACAAGTTCTTCCTATATAGAAATTTTCACTCTAAAGTCTTGAAAATATGGGTTCTTCCTATATAGAACATTTGTCTTTAAAAAAGATACCACGTTTTCTTATGGCACGAGTATAGTGAAATTTTCATTGTTTTTTTGTCTGACGCCTTGGAGTCACGAGTTCTGGAACTTTTTGCTTTTCCTCAGCTGATTCTTTAAGCTGCGAATTCTTCAAGGCCCTGATTTCTGTCGTGTTGGCATGGAAAGAAGTCCTAACATCATGTGCGAAGGCCTTACTGATGGCCCGAAGGACTTAAGGAGTGGTATCTCGCTTAAAGAATACCAAAATACCTTGAGACGGTGCCTGATTTCTAATTGTTTTGGCATCAAGTTATGTCTATCTTCCTTTTGAAAATATATGGCCTACAAAATACAAATATTCAACGTTAGTCGATTGTTTCAGATTTTTATTATTTATCTCTAAGAAAAGATAAATTGGATTGCTTTAAAGGAAAATATCTTTAAGAAAAGATAAATTGGATTGCTTTAAAGGAAAATATCTTTAAGAAAAGATAACTCTCGTCAAAATTAAAATTTTCACTTTAAAAAATAAAGTCCTTACTAAAAGGATAAAGTTAAAAAATAGTTTTTAAAACGTCTTTGTGAAGGGAATGAATTAAGAAATTATTGTTTTAAGAAAAAACAAGTCCTTATAGAAGGATTAAAAATATCTTTATAAAAGGATCTCATTAAAAGCTTCTTTTTTTTTCTTTTTTCCCTTTTTTTAAATATCCTTATGGAAGGATCGAGTTAAAAGACTCATTGCTTAATGGAAACTTATCCTTATGAAAGGATCAAATTGGGAAATTCTGAGTTTTAAGAAAAAAAACATCCTTAGAAAATGACTGAATTAAGAAATTCTCATTTTAAGAAAAACATCCTTATGAAATGATTAAATTCAAGAGTCTGGTTTTGTGAAGAAACATCCTTATAAAAGGATCATTTTAGAATTGTTTTTGAAAAAAAATCCTCAAGAAAAGATATAATTTGAGAAACTCTTTGTTTTAAGAAAAATACCTTTATAGAAGGATTAGATTAAGAAATTTGAGTTTTAAGCAAAACAAGTCCTTATGAAAGGGTCGAGTTAAAAATCTCATTTTTATGGAAAACATATCTTTATGAAAGGATCAAATTTAAGAATTTGGTTTTTTAACAAAACATCCTTATGAAAGGATCAAACTAGGAAATTTATTTTTTAATAAAAGCATCCTTATGAAAGGATTAAATTGAAAAAATATAATAAGCATCCTTATGAATGATCAAACTCAAGATTTTTACTTTTAGAAAACATCCTTATGAAAGGATCAAGTTATGAACTTTGTTTTAAGAAAAACATCCTTATGAAATGATCAAATTAAGGAATTTAGGTTTTAAGAAAACATCCTTATGGAATGATCAAATTAAGAAATTTGAATTTTAAGAAAAACATCCTTATGGAATGATCAAATTAAGAAAATTAATTTTTAAGAAAAAACATCCTTATGGAAGGATCAAATTAAGAAATTTAGGTTTTAAGAAAAACATTCTTATGGAAGGATCAAATTAAGAAATTTAGGTTTTAAGAAAAACATCATTATGGAAGGATCAAATTAAGAAATTTAGGTCTTGAGAAAAATATCCTTATGGAAGGATCAAATTGAGAAATTGATTTTAAGCAATGGACTTGCAAGCTCTATTAAGATAAATGTAACAATGTAGACGACACGAAAGGACACGCTTTCTTGGTCGGTGCAAAGGTGCACGAAATTCTTGTCAAATTCGTCTTCTCAGATACTGCTTGTCCGACTTCCTATATAAATGCTTTATGATAAAGATGATTAAGATAGTGCATGAGCATATTTTATGATGTAAAGATCCATTTGTTCATGGAAATGCAAAGATGCATGAAATGTTTTATGATGCAGACATGCATATGCTCATGAAGTCTTTCTTTAGTCGAAACTTTCTTTTCTCGTGCGATCAGATGACACATTTGTTTCAGGTACCTGTGCTTCTCAACCTTTTTTTCAATGAATGTAGAGAAATCTTTATTTCAATGTAAAGTTGGCATACTTGTTCTCATTTTGATATGAGATGCTTATTTGGGAAAATTGATTTTTTTTCTTTCCAGATTATGAATATATCAAGATAGATTAGATACCCCGAATATCAAGTGCAAGAGCGACACTAAAATAATTTATCAGGGATTACCCCAAGCATATCTTGTCTCTAGGAGACCTCGAAAGCTAAGTCGATATCTAAAAATGTGAAGTAAATTTCGAGTTACTTTGGTATTTAACCAATTTAAAATTATCTTTTGTAGGCTTCACCTTAAATTATTATTTCTTAGTCTCATTTCTTTCTTGTTTGGGGAATTCAACTCATCGTATTCTTTTGACTCGAGATAAATGATGGAGCAAACAGAAAAACCCCGAGCTACTCAGCATTGTCATGATTTGAAAATATTACCATCACTCATGAAGCTAAGTTATTTTTACTTAGATGGTGCATTGCTACCTTATTTGTCTTATCGCTTCAGCGGAGTGCCCCAAAGTTTCCACACTCTTATCCAAAAATGCCTCTTTACTAGGCTTCGAATATTGGAGTGCATTTTTATATCTCGGGATTTCATCTCATTAGTTGTTTGACTTTGTCAGGATTTTGAAAATCACTCATGAAGCCAAGATATAGAGTAGATGGATTGTAGCTACCTTATTAGGTACTCAATCTTTAAGGCTACAACAGAGTGCCCCCGATATTTTTTTAATATTGTTTTTTTCTTTTTTCGGAAGATTTTTTCCTCTCTCCCAAACGCATTAATATCCCCCTATGTGAGGTCCTTGATAATTGACCGAATTAAATCAGAATGTAAGTCACATATTCATCATCTTTGCAGCTTTCAATTTCCGCTAGACACATTATGCTCGAAATTAATCTTCGGGTTAAAATCAATGTCACTCATGCAATTGATATACGGGGACCCAATAGACAAATATATCCATAAAATAAAATGTCTACAAAATGCATCTTTTATTTCTTGTTTATTTAAATGACAACAAGTATGCTTCTGTCCTTACAAAAGATTTCCCACCACTTTCAGGTTTAAGATCATAAACTTATCGGTAGGGTGTTCAGGTGCCCCAATGTAGAATTACAAACATTATCTGACCCGCAGCTGTAGGTCATCAAGCTCGTCATTATTTTCACCAATTAGGGCATTCTCTTTCTTGCAAATGAATGATCCTTTATTCTGAACCAATGATGATGTTGAATAAAAAATGTATGCGTATAAGTACAATGTTAGTGTCTAAATACAATGGTACTGATTTAAGTGGATGAATAATTAGTATTTTATGATGATGTAATGCAATTACCATGCAAATGAATGTTCTAAACTATTGTGATGCAAGAATCAAATATCAAAACAAACAAGTTAGTAAAAAATAAGTAATCAAATTGAAGCATAAAAATTATTATACTGAATATAAAGCTTATCTGAAATGCTTTATTGCAGAAAAAAATCTTACCCCATCATGGATGCCTTCTACTTTAGAATGGACTTTTCAACCAATGATATGATATGCAAAATTAAATGCAAAAAAAGGAAAATGGAAGAAAAAAAACAAGTCAGTATGGGTGAAATAATCGAATAAATAAATTAAACAAATCAAATAATAATAAGGGCAATAAACTAAAGCATTAGAAAAAACATGGCATATAAATAACAAACAATGCCATAAATATATTAAACAATGCCTAAAAAAGATTACCGCTAAACAGACAGAGCTTCCTCATGGTTCTAAAAGATGGGCTCTACGGTCTACTATATGCAGTTTTGGTACTAAAAGGGTACCCATATTGTCCTCGTTGTCCCCTGCTAAAGGTAGCAAGACCCCTGATCATCACCAATTATAGGCTCTTATCAATCGAGTTCAATTCGGGGGGACCCATTCGTCTATGTCTACACGGGGAAACAATATTCCCACAAAAACATAGAGTACTAAAGCCCCGAAGGTACTTGCTAGGCCTACACGGGGAACAATATCCCTACGAAAGCAATAACGTTTTCCCCTCACCTAAACGGACGGGTTTATATGTCAAATTTTAAATGCTTTAAAATAAACTCGCATTTATAAACAAATATTAACTTAATTGTCACTTTAACTCGCAACCTTCGATATTAATAAGAATGGTAATCAAATTTTAGGCTTGACTATCTTTTTTGCAAAAACAAAAAAAATTGTCCCCAGCGGAGTCGCCATGCTGTAGCGACTAAAAAATCCGAATGGTTCCTGTAAAACTAATATTTGATTTTGATATAACAAAGGATTTCAATGACCAATTTGTAAAATTGGATAAATTTTGAAGTACTAAAAAAGACTCACAAAATGACAAAGATTTGAACTTCAAATTGTTTCTTAGTTAAAACTAATACCCAAAATATTTTCTAAGTGTTTTTGTAGTCAAATAGCCAAATTTGGTCCAGGCGTATCAATAACCCTTGTCTGTATCGATACGGGTTTTAGCTACTGGAAATCATTTTATACGTAATGGCTATTGGGTACCGATACACATAAAGACGTATCGATACGCCATTCAACCTAGGAACAAATTTTGCTTTGAGTATCAGTACGACTTCATGCATACCGATACGAGGTGTCTAGATTTTCCAAATCTTTTGCATTTAATATTCGACCATTGCCTTGTCAATTTATTGGAATCATATCTCTGAAAATCAGTTATAGCGTATCGGTACCCTTATAGGTGTATCGATACGTGTTTTGCTACACGAGTTATCAGGATTCCAGTGAGTAAGACCAGTACTGATACGGTACGGACTGGACTAATACCCTATGCTGGAAACTACATTTATTGCAGGAAAATGAAGCCCAACGGCTCTGTTGATGATCTCAGCTACCCAAACAGTTAAAAATCAATGATGGGGTATATAATCATGTCTCCAAAGCTACAACAACAACAATTCATCAAGTTTAAAGCATTCAAGCACACATCCAACAATCTTTGAGCTATTAGAGTCAAATTCTTGTAGCCCACTTGAGTGTTCATACTTGCAATCATTTTATTCAAGTTTTGGGTTTGAGTGAACTTGTATTTGGGCAAACATTCTACCTATTGAGAGGATTTTTTCAGTTTGCTATTTCTTTTCTTGTAAAAGAGAGTTTTCTCAAAGCTTTGGGTTAGAAAGCTTTGAGTGTGTAAAGGTTTCCTCTTGAGCCTAGAAAAAGGGAAGAAATTCTTAGTGAATTTGGGAAAATCCTTAGTGGGAAGCTAAGGTAGTGGATGTAAACCTTCTTAGAAGGTTGAACCACTATAACCATGTGTCTCAATCTTTTTATTTTCCAATTTGCTTCCACAACCTTTTAATTGCCAATTCACCCCCTCTTGGCCACTTTCACCTTTGATTGATCATCCCAGCAATTGGTTTCAGAGCCACACTCAATTGAAGGTCTAACCACCGTTGAGACAATCCTAAAGGTGTTCAATCAATCAACAAATCAAGCCATGGCCTCTACTTTCGGTAACCATCTCTATGAGTCACAATCCATCACCAAACCACCATTCTTCAATAGAGATAACTACTCCTATTGGAAGAATAGGATGAAGCTCTTCATCAAGTCAAATGACTACCAATTTTGGGATGTAGTGGAAGATGGGCCATCCATTCCAATGAAGTAAGAAGGAGAAAGGCATGTCCCCAAGACAAAGCAAGAATACACCAATGAAGATCAGAGAAAATTGCAACTCAACAATAAAGCTTTTCACATAATCTTTTGTGCTCTTAGACCGGATGAATACGCCAAGATTTCTTCATGTACTAGTGCCAAAGAAGTTTGGGATAAGCTCAAAGTGACGTATGAGGGCACAAACAAAGTAAAGGAGACCAAGATTGGACTCCTAAATCTAAGCTATGAGAAGTTCAAAATAGAGCCGGGTAAAGACATTTCAAAAATGTTTGATCGATTCACCGTCATCGTCAACGGGATAAAAGGCTTCAGAGAAGTCATTCTAGAAGAAAAGCTTGTCCGAAAGCTTATCTACTCTCTTCTCGAGTCATGGGACAGAAAGAGGACCGCCATCATTGAAGCCAAGGACCTCAAAACCTTAACACTTGATGCTCTTATGAGGTCTCTTCTTACTCAAAGGATCAAGAAAAAAAAAAGAAGACAAAAAAAAGAGGTGAAGAAGAAGAAGATAGGAATTGCTCTCAAAGCTTCACAAGATGAGAGTGATTCTAGTGAGGAAGAAGATGAAAAAATGGCTATGCTAGCCAAAAGGTTCACTCAGTTCATACAATCCAATCGGGCAAGAAAGTTCCACCGAATAGGGGATTTTAGGAACAAGAACAAGGAGGAAGAGAAGGATCAAATAGTTTGTTATGAGTGCAAGAAATCGAGCACATCAAGACCGATTGTCCCTAACTAAAGAGGAAAAGCTTCGTGAAGAAGAAGAAGCTCAAGGCACACATTGCTACTTGAAGTGATGAGGAATCATCCAATGAAGAGAAGCAAGAAGTTGTCAACCTTTCTCTCATGGCATTAGAATCCAAAGGTAACCTCTAACTCATCTAATTTTAATTTTGCATTTAATGAGCTTCAAGAAGCTTATGATGAGTTAAAAGAGGTTTATGACGAATTAGTTTTGAAATACAAAGAATCACTTTTGAAAAATAAGAAAATAATTTTCGATTTGAAAAAACAAAATGATTCTTTATCCAAAACTAATTCGGAACTTGAGAAGAAGGTTTTGGATTTACAAGCCAAACAAAATAATTTTGAAAAGAAAAATCAAGATTTAAATAACATTCTCTCTAAAGTTCATAATGATCACCAAAAGGAAGTTGGTAATCTCAAAACTTCTTTGAACAAAGTTGGGAATTCCCGTTTTGAAAAAGGAACTTCTTCAAAACCCAACTATGTGAAAAGAAACTTTGATGGGTACAAACAAAGATGCTTCCAAAGGTCCTCTAGAGGTAAGAAGATTAGGAGTGTTTTGGTTCCTAAGAAACTTATCACTTCTAATGACATTATGGCTATTTCTTCTTGGATTCCCAAGGGAATCAAGTTTTTGGGAGCTAACACTCATGGACCCAAAATGATTTGGGTACCAAAAATCAATACGTAATTCTTTGTTTGTATGGGGAGCATTGCTACAAGGCCAAAGTTTTAAGTGTAAATTTGTGGTACCTTGATAGCGGATGCTCAAGACACATGACCGGAGACAAGAGTCGATTTATAGAGCTAAAACCAAAAAGTGAAGGAGTAGTGACGTTTGGTGACAACTCCAAAGGCCACTCTTCTATTCTTATTGAAAATGTTTTGTATGTCAATGGTCTAAAATATAATTTATCAAGCATAAGCCAACTTTGTGATAAAGGTTTCAATGTGTTTTTGATTTAAATGGTCTACAAATAAAGACGTAATTCTTTGTTTGTATGTGGAGCATTGCTACAAGGCCAAAGCTTTAAGTGCAAATTCATGGTACCTTGATAGCGGATGCTCAAGATACATGACCGGAGACAATAGTCAGTTTATAGAGCTAAAACCAAAAAGCGGAGGAGTAGTGACGTTTGGTGACAACTCCAAAGGCCACTCTTTTATTCTTATTGAAAATGTTTTGTATGTCAATGGTCTAAAATATAATTTATTAAGCATAAGCCAACTTTTTGATAAAGGTTTCAATGTGTTTTTGATTTAAATGGTTGCAAAATTATCAACATTGAAACCAACAAAATTGTGCTTATTGGTCATCGCATAGGAAACATATACATGGTGCATTTAGATGACATTCATATTTCAAATGTATGTTTTGTTGCAAAAGATGAGCATGATTCATGGTTATGGCATAGAAAACTAGGGCATGCAAGCGTGGGTGTTTTGGAAAAATTGATTTCTAATGATCTAGTAAGAGGTTTGCCAAAAACATAAAAGAGATTCTTTTAAACCTATTAATGATGTTTCTAATAGTAGAGTTTTACAATTGATCCACATGGATCTTTTTGGTCATATTAGAACAATAAGTTTGGGTGGAAAATCATATGCATTTGTTTTAGTTGATGACTACTCTAGATTTACTTGGGTTTTATTTTTAAGTACCAAGGATGAGGCTTTAGAAAAATTCATCACATTTTTAAAAGCAAATCAAAACGATTTTGGTTACTTAATTGCACATATTCGAAGTGACCATGGAACCGAATTTCAAAATCTAGATTTTGAAGGGTTTTGTAATACAAATAGAATTAGCCATAATTTTTCGGCTCCTCGCACACCTCAACAAAATAGGGTTGTTGAGAGGAAAAATAGAACTTTAGAAGAAATGGCTAGAACCATGCTTTGTGAAAATAATTTGCCTAAGTATTTTTGGGCGGAAGCTACAAATACGACTTATTATATTGTCAACAGAGTAATGATTAGGCCTATTTTAAAGAAAACACCTTATGAGCTTTTCAAAAATAAAAAAGCCTAACATTAGCTATTTTCATCCTTTTGGATGTAAATGTTTTGTTTTAAACAATGGAAAAATAATTTAGGCAAATTTGATGCAAAAAATGATAAAGCAATTTTTCTTGGTTATTCTTTAAACTCTAAAGCCTATCGTGTATTTAACAAAATAACTTTAGTAGTTAAAGAGTCTATACATGTGGTTTTCGATGATAACCTCCTTCCGAGGAAGGATACTTGTGATGATGATGATGTAGGAATTTTTTATGCCAATTATGGTGGAGGACAATCATCAAAGGTAGATGAAGTTTCATCAAAAGAAGAACCACAAGATCCACCTCTAGAAGCCTTGAAGAATATGTCTCTAGAGGAAAAGGAGGTCACCTACCCAAGAGAGTTCAACTATGTCAAAGGTGGTGAAATTTTGGGTGATCCATCCAAAAGGATAACCACTAGACCTTCTCTTAAAAATACGTGTAATTTTGTTGCATTTATCTCATGCATAGATCCTAAAAATATCAAAGAAGCATTAAATGATGATTATTGGATATTGGCTATGCAAGAAGAGTTAAATCAATTTGAGAGAATTAAAGTATGGGCATTAGTTGATAGGCCTAATAATAAATCTACCATAGGAACTAAATAGGTTTTTAGAAACAAACTAGATGAGAATGGTAACATAGTGAGAAACAATGCTAGACTTGTTGCTCAAGGTTATACTCAAGAAGAAGGAATTGATTTTGACCCGTAGCTAGAATGGAAGCTATTAAGATGTTGCTTGCATTTGCATGTTATCATTAATTCTAGATTTTTCAAATGGATGTGAAAAATACTTTTCTAAATGGTTTTATAAATGAAGAAGTGTATGTAGAACAACCACCTGGTTTTGAAGATCCAAAATACCCAAACCATGTTTTCAAACTTTCAAATGCTTTATATGGTTTGAAACAAGCTCCTAGAGCTTGGCATGAACGTTTGTCAAAAATTTTAATCGAAAAATGTTCTGAAAAAGGAAAGGTGGACACTAAACTTTTTATAAAAAGAAAAGACAAAAACATCTTAGTACTACAAATTTATGTTGATGATATAATTTTTTATTCTACTAATGAGTTTCTTTGTCAAGAGTTTGCTAAGTTAATACAAGGTGAATTTGAAATGAGCATGATGTGAGAGTTCTCATTCTTTTTGGGGCTCCAAATCAAACAAAGGAAGGATGGCATCTTCATCAATCAAGCTAAGTACATCAACGATATGCTCAAGAAGTTTGGCTTGGAGAATGTGAAACCTCAAGCCACACCAATGAGCTCTTCTATAATGCTTGAAAAAGATGAAGGAGGTAAGTGTGTTGGTTTAAAGCTTTATAGATCAATGATAGGATCTTTGCTTTATCTTGCCTCAAGTAGACCGGATATTTTGTTTAGTGTTTGCTTATGTGCTAGATTTCAAGCTAGTCCTAGAGAATCACACCTAAAAGACGTTAAGAGAATCTTTAGATACCTTCGAGACACACCGTGTTTAGGTCTTTGGTATCCTAGAGACTCATCCTTTAGTTTTCATGCTTATTCGAATACGGATTATGGAGGTTGTAAGATAGATAGAAAGAGTACCTTCGGTACATGTCAATTCTTAGGTAGTATGCTTATATCGTGGTTTTCTAAGAAACAAAATAGAGTAACATTATCTACCACCGAGGCAGAATACATTTTGGCCGAAAGTTGTTATGCTCAAGTCCTTTGGATGAAGCAATAACTCTTAGATTATGGAATTGATATAGGTACCATCCCTCTAAAGTGTGACAAAACTAGTGCCATTTGTCTCACTAAGAATCCTATCCAACATTCTAAAACCAAACACATAGAGATAAGACATCATTTCATTAGAGATCATGTCTTGAAAAATGATGTTGTTCTAGATTATGTAGACACATTGAACCAATTAGTGGATATCTTTGCCAAACCTTTAGACAAAGAGCATTTTTGGTCTCTTAGAAGAGAGTTAGGGCTTACTAGCCTTTCTTGAACCTTAGAGCCTTTTTGGTATTTAAAAGTTGCTTGAACTTGGTTGATTTTAATGCTTGTGTGATTTTGGTCCTATATGCATCTATTCATGTTGTTAGGGGGAGTATGTGTTTGTTTTTGCCTATTCATGTTGATCAAATATTATATACATGCACATCGATTCGATTAAGTTCGAATTTTTGGGTCCCTTGCAGCCAAAAATGTCATTTTTGGTCAAGGGGTATCGATACGAGACATCACGTATCGATATGAGTATCAGGGACAACATTTTGGTACAGGTGAACCTGTATCGGTACGAGTAAAGGATCGGTAAGCGTAAAAACCATACCAGTACGTGATTTTGATACGCATATATCGCGTATCGTACGCATAGCCGCTGGATCCTTTAAATGCCATTCAAATGGGGTTTTCCTATTTTAACTTAAACTCAAACTTTTCCCTTCAAACCCTAGTCGGCCAACCTTTATTTAATCTCTTCAAACCCTTTGTTTTTCTCACAAATCTACAAAAATTCTTTGGGGGCTTTTGGTTCTAACATCAAACCTAAGCAAAATCATCAAGCATTATGGAAAATCATCTCTTCATTTATCCATCATCCATATTAAAGGTATAAACTCTATTTTCTTTAAAATTCTATTTCTTTTATATTTGTATAGTTCTTATGTCTTAAATTTATATATTTAGTATGTATATAATTTTGTTTTCAAAGATTTTACAAAATCCTTTTCAAAACTAAAAATTTTTGGTTCGAATATAAAATTATACTCGTATATTTTTCTTTACTATTTTTAAATTTTATTTTCACCAAAATTTTTCTTTGTACTTGTATATAATTTTAAACTATATAATATAGGTTTTTACACTACCTTGATCATTGGATTGAATATTATTGTTTATGCATACATTGTTTTTTTTGTGGTTTGAAATTATTTTTCAGAATTTTTTTTCATGGCTCCTAAGAAAAGAGCAAGAATGGAGATTGGGTTTAGCTCTTCCAATCCTAATCCTACCGAACTCAATCCCAAAAATAATGGTACTAGACCAAACCTTATCCAAATTTATCGTCAATGTTTTAATGAACTGGGAAATCCAAATACTTTGGATCGTTTCAATCACTTTCAAAACTTCAAAATCCGTCGAGAACGTATTGTTTCTATGCCTTTAAGGACTTTCGATGAAATTTAATTTTTGTTATCTTGACTTAATGAGGGAATGGAAGTTCATGACTTTTTTAAGTATACCCGATATTCTTTACAAAAACCTTGTCCTTATTTTTACTCCAATTTCCGGTGTATTTATAACCAAGAGAAAACTGAGGTTATAGCAATTGAGTCTTAACTTATGGGAAAAACTTTTTGACTCGATTCTAAAATTGTAGCCGAACTTTTGGGGATGAATGATACGGGTATTGATAATGAAAATGCTTTTCCTCTAACCTAGGTGGCTTCGTTACCGTACCTGATGCTCATGAATGTTTCCTTCACTTCCTCATCACTTGGTGGTTTCGACCATCCGATGGTAAGTGATCCACTATTCTTCAAGTCGATGATTTTTGGCTCTATTGTTTCCGTGAAGGTATACGCCCAAACCTAGCCCAAATCATGTTTTCTGAGCTAGTCTACCATTTCCAAAACTTCTACACTTCCCTTGTCACCTCTTTCACCTATGGCACCGCCATGAGCTATATGTTCCACAAGCTTGATATAGATTGCTCTTATGATCTTGCTTTGCCTCTCACTGATCCTATTGATGATCACTCTCTTCGGCGTGCAAAGTTCACCATTTACACTGGAGAATGGATTCTTGTTGCGGATCTCTCTCATGATACACAACTCGATCTCGAAGAGAATATGACGGTGGCTCTAGTTGATCTAGTAGCTCTGTTCGCTCAACCTTCCTTTGATGCACTTATGGCGTATCTTGATGGGATATTTGCCACCATGAACACCACTATGACCACTCATTTCGCCCAGGTAAACACAAGGTTTGACTCGTTTGATGCTCGTTTCACATCTTTAGAGAATCGAGTAGCTTCTATGGAGAATCGTCAAGCTTCTATGGACATGATTCTTACCGCATTTCATGAAAAATGGTGTGGTCATGCTCTTGGTGATAATGGCATGGGCGATGACGATAAAGATAAGGATGAGGAAAATGAAGACGCTCCTTAGGCTCTTTCATATCATATCATATCATATCATATTAGGATTTAAGTTTTATACACCTATGTTCTTTATTTGAATTCCTATGACATTATGTTAATAGCTTTGGTTTATGTTTTAAAGTTTAAAGTTGGATTTTCTATGTTTGCTTTGAATTTAATCATATCTATGTTGTTTAATTATGCTTGGAGTTCTTTATTGTCTATATATTTGCCTTATTGATTTTGATCTAACAAAAAAGGGGAGAAGAATGAGATTAATTTAATTTTTTTTTTCAAAAATACTATCTTTTAGCCTTAAAGAAAGATGGAGTAATTTCAAAAGACTTAAAAAAAATTATTTTGGGTTTTTTATATCAAAAAGAGGGAGATTATAAAACTAATATTTGATTTTGATATAACGAGGAATTTCAAGGACCAGTTTGTAAAATTGGATAAATTTTTAAGCACTCAAAAAGACTCACAAAATGACAAGGATTCAAACTTCAAATTGTTTCTTAGTCAAAAACTAAAACCCTAAATAATTTCTAAGTTTTTTGTACTCAAATAGCCAAATTTGGTTCAGGCGTATCGATACACCATTGTCCGTACCGATACGGGTTTTAGCTACTGGAAATCATTTTATACGTAATGGATATTGGATACCGATACGCGTAAAGACATATCGGTACGCCATTCAACCTGGGAACAAATTTTGCTTTGAGTATTTGTACGACTTCATGCGTACCGATATAGGGTGTTCAGATTTTCCAAATCTTTTGCATTTAATATTTGACTGTTGCCTTATTAGTTTAATAGAATTATATCTTTGAAAATCAGTTATAGCATACCGATACCCTTATAGGTGTATCGATACGTGTTTTGCTACATAAGTTATTAGGATTCCAGTGAGTAAGACCAGTACTGATACGATACAGACCGTACTGATATGCCTTTGTAAAATCGAACTCTTACAGATACTCCCTCCTGCGTATCGATACCCCTTTGTACAATGGCTATTTCTTTTTTTGGTAGGTATCGATACGACACCCGTGTACCAATACCTTATGCTGGCAGACTACATTTATTGCAAGAAATATGAAGCCCAATAGCTCTATTGATGATCTCAGCTACCCAAACGGTTGGAAATCAATGATGGGGTATATAATCAAGTCTCCAAAGCTACAACAACAACAATTCATCAGGTTTAAAGCATTCAAGAACACATCCAACAATTTTTGAGTTATTAGAGTCAAATTCTTGTAACCCACTTGAGTGTTCATACTTGTAATCATTTTATTCAAGTTTTGGGTTTGAGTGAACTTGTATTTGGGCAAGCATTCTACCTATTGAGATGATTTTTCAGTTTGCTATTTCTTTTCTTGTAAAAGAGAGTTTTCTCAAAGCTTTGGCTTAGAAAGGTTTGAGTGTGTAAAGGTTTCCTCTTGAGCCTATAAAAGGGAAGAAATTCTTAGTGGATTTGGGAAAATCCTTAGTGGGAAGCTAAGGTAGTGGATGTAAACCTTGTTAGATGGTTGAACCACTATAACTCATTGTGTCTCAATCTTTTCATTTTCCAATTTGCTTCCACAACCTTTTAATTGTCAATTCACCCCCTCTTGGCCACTTTCACCATTGATTGATCATCCCAACAGTTCCCATTTTTCTTGAAAAATTTGATTTTGGGGAATTTTCTTAAAAAATGTATTTTGGAATCAAACTAAAGTCGCCACCAGTCACTTGGGTTAGGTAGACCGGACACCAAGAAATAATCCAAAAATTCTCATTCTTTTGGGTTCGAGAGTCGGTTACGTGTGGGGAAGGGTTAGCACCCCTACCAAGCCTAAATTTGGTACCAAAACAATTACCATTTTATTAATGAAAAATTTTGCGAGTTAAAGTAATATTTAAATTAGAATATGGTTATAAATGCGAGTTCATTTTAAAGGGTTCCGGTGTTTGAGTAATAAACGAAAACCACCACATATTTCTTAGGTACTAGTCAAGTTTACGCTCGAAAAAGGGAGCACCGCATTGACATTTTATATACTATATGCAACATAATAAAACATGACATGAATTACATAAAAGTAATTTAGGGAAAGAGTGTACCCAAGTCCACGCGTTTGGACTAAAAAATCTGAAATGAATCACAAATATGGGTTGCTGCTGGATAGGCCCGTTCCACTCCTTTTTCTCCACTACTAGACCAAATCTGGTGTAAGCACAACAAGCATGGGTTGAGATCCAATGAACGGATCGGATCGGATCCGGGTGCATTGACCCGTTCGAGCCGGTTGCAAAGGGGAACCATCTTCATCGTTTATTTCCTTTAACTTTTCCTTTTAAAATTCAAACTTTGCTCTTCAAGGAAAAGACCAGCGCTGCCGTCGCCACTCTCGCTCGCTGTCGCAGCTCTGGTGCTACTCTCCAGCCATGGTCACTGCTAGGCCGCCATTAGTCATCATTAATGGCGGCCGTTCGACTCTAATTCTTACTAGCAACCTCTCCTCGTCGTCCTGAGCGTGGATTTGAGGCTCATTTTACCATAATCTACTTTAAATGCCACAAATAGGGGCAAGAACATTTCAACTTCTCCCTCTCAGATCTACTCGTTCTGCCATTGGATCAAGCTGAAACCAAATTATGTTTTTCTTGTCGTCGAGATAATCCTCCCCACCGTTGGGATCGACCTTCAGAAGCCTCAGTCGCCAAAAATAGTGATGGCCAAAGCTGGTGAGACTTTTTCCTTTTTATCTTCGATTTCTCAATGTTGAATGGTTGAAAGTGAGGCTCGGTTTTGGTTTTCAGTGGATGTAGGAGGTGAAGAATGGTGAAGGGGATTGTGAAATTATGTTATGGTCTGAAAGGGGGAAGGATGATGGTTATTTTTTTGTGTAGTTTGGTTGAAGGGTGAACGAAGAAATGTGTGTGAGAGATGGAGCTTGGCTCTTTGGTCGATGGAGTTGAGGGCTGTTGAGTAATGGTCCTCAGATGGCAGTGACGGGGTTGAGCTTTAAGGGATTGGTGAAGGTGAGGGAATGATGGGTGTAGGTGTTAGACGCATGGGGTGTGCATAAGGCATGTGTGGTAGCGTGAAAAAGAGAAGATGACATACAATGCCTTGATTGATTTGATTTTTTTATAATAATAATAATATTAATAATATTAAAATACTAATACTAATACTAAAATATAGACAAAAATTACTGATTACAATTCTCCGTTGGGACCTATGTGGGGAATTGATGGAAAGTTTTGATGTTGGAAGGAGCGTTATTGAGTTTGAAGGACACAACATTACTTTATCAGTTGAAGAGGTAAAAGCTATATTGGGCCTAAAGAAGGTGTTTGATGTTCATGAAGTGTTGTCGAGGGAGAATGGTATAGAACTTGGTGCAAAGTATAACCTCAGCACATTTTTAACTTATGCAGAAATCAAGCGAGATATAGTGTTTGGTGCTTTTGAAGGGGATGCTTTGAAAGAAAGTGTGTTGTTGTACATTATTGGAGTTTTTCTGTGTCCTACTGCTGAGATACGCCCACGTGGAGAGTTTTTGAAATTGTTGTACGATGATTGCTTACAAAGAAAAGTGAATTGGGTAAGTATGTTTATGATACGCTTATTGAGGCAATAAAATGTTTATAAAAGCAGGAATGCATTGTATTACAATCTTAGAGGTAAAGTTAAATTAGCATTAGTTATCAGAAATCATTGGAAATGAGTTTTGTCATATTAATATTGTGTTGTGAATGATATATAATTCAGGTTCGGCTGTATGATTATTGGTCTGGATTTGATAGCATAGCCAGTGCAGTTTCTAATAGTGGTGAGACTCGCATTCTTTATTGAGTGGAGTCATAGGTCGCGTCTGTTTATGCCCGCTTGAAGAGTGATCGAGCTTTGAATAGACCAAAAGTATACGTTGGTTTATTATTCATGTAGTTTGTCAAATTGCAATCATAGTTAATTATATTTTTTTGCACTCTGAAGATTATTGCCCAGAAGCATCATTTACCTGAAACTTTTGAAGCACCTAAATTCAATGAAGCTGCATATGACTTCATAGAAGCACCCAAAGGCAAGAAATTTTTGAAGAGACGTAAGGTAATACGTTATGACTTATGAGTCATTGTATTAATCATTTATTATGTGGAAGGCGAATCTTTAATATTTATTTAATTTGCAAGGTTGCTTTCGCAGAGTATGATATTGCGAGATGCAACGATGGTGGTACTACGAGGGAAATGATGTTGGAGATGCTTCAGCAAATAATGCCCGAGGTGAAAAGGGTAAAAGAGGTTGTCAGTAAGGGAAATGAGAAGCAAATTAAAGGTGAGGAGCAAATAATGTGAGAGGTGAATGGGCTAAAAGAGGTTGTGAATACGAAAATTGAGAAGCAAATAAAAGGTGAGGAGAAATTAGACAGTATGACGGGGGTTGATGAGAAGATATTGAGAGAGAAATTGAGTATTCTTTCTGAAGACGTCACAGAAGTGCGAGGCGACATGACCTGCTTGAAGTAGAGATTGGTAGAGAAGATGAACAATAGTGATGTCAAAATGAACAATTTCGAAGTGAAAATTAATGATTTTAAAGTTAAAATTAAAGATTTCAAAGTCACAATCGACGATGTTCATGAGGATGTCAATGCAATGCAGTACGAAATGAAAGGTACTTTGCGGAAGATGTCAAGGAATATAGAGCTTGAGAGGGCCTATATTAGGAATGAATTTAATAAGATTGTTTCCTATAAGTTTATGGAGACGCCACCTTAGAGATATTACGGCCATAGCTTTGTTCATACAGAGATAGCAAAAAATGTTACTCCATCTTCCAAATTCAAAACACCCCAAGGTGGAACTAAGCGCTGCTTAGTTTTAGATACAAACTCTGACTGTCTAACACCAATAAAGAAAAAGGTAAAATCCAACTTTATTTAAAGATCATTTTCATCTTGTTCTTGTACCTATGGACTTGACTAGTGTAATGTTCCATTGTAGGATGTGTATGCTGTCGGCCGGGTTAGTCGAAAATCCCCTCGACTCTCAAAGGATAACCATTCAACTGCATAAAGTTTGGAAAGTTAATTAGGAATAATTATTCCATGTAATTACCATTCTCAATGGTAACTGTTGGTTGTGTGTATAGTGTACTTCAATAATAGCAAATGGCGGTTGCCATATGCATTTAACATTGGGCCTTAAGCCCATCGAATTGAACATTGGACGTAATATAGTTTTGGCCATTAAGGCCATCGAATTAAATGTTGTACCTTAATGATTATGATTTTATTTTACATAATTTATGATCATCTTTGTTATCGTCATATCTTTCTTTCTTGTGAAAGGTTGAAAATGCGTCAATAAAAGTTTTGTATGTTGTACTACCTAATGGGCTTTATGAAGGAGAACGTGCATACTGTGATTATTTATGGAATACCCCGTTGGCGCAAAAGTAAGCCTTCAACTCTATAACTTTACATTGTCATATTGTGAAATGTAAAATCAAAGACATAATACAATATTTGTATGCAACTATGTGGTCATTACACTCGACAACATTTATTGCACTATTAGATAAATTGATACGTTACGACCTAGGCAAAGGCTTGAAAATATGGTTAGTGTAATAAATAGAGCGTATGGCTTCAAATTATATGAAACATTTGGAACCTTATTTGCTAAGTGGTCATTATTGTTTTTTAAATTGGCAAGATTATTGATATGGTGTCGTTGTTCGAGGCTCGCAAGGAGGCGAAGGAAAACATTAAATGTCAGGCCTTTATGCCTTGTTATCTTCATGTATGTTTTTTTGTTACCATCTTGCACAGTGTTTATGCCATATTTCTTTGTTGATAATTTTTTCGATTATAAATAACAAACATTATTAATTGTTGAGTACTTAGAAATGAGTGGAAAATGTCATAGCGTCATCGTTTGTAGAGTGCAATGCTAATTCAATGAAGTATTATGGGAACATTTCTGGATCTGATATTGTAAGAGGAAATTTGTTCAAGGATTTAGTTGTTAAATAGTTTCAGGATATGCTAAATTTTAATTAGTTGATGACAAAATATTTGCAGGCATTCATCCCCATGAATTATTGCGATTTGCATTGGTACTTGTGTGTTATTCATATGGCATGTGGGGAAGTTTGGATACTAGATAACGTACCGGGTACTGTGAGGAGGCAGTGTAGGGAGGAAACAGTTTGGAAAATGGTGAGAAAACATCCATTTGTCGTGTCACCATGTTAGCATTGTATGTTATTAACGTCTAGGAATGAACTTTGTAGTATGTTTTCATTATCGTTCAGATATGCACTTTTGCGGAATTTTCTAAGCATGAAGACTTCGTTAAAGGGTTTGGCAAACCGAATGTGGCATTTGAGAAGTTGAAAATTGAATGTCCTAAAGTCAGTGAAGAAATTGGGTATTCAGCTTTCCTATTTCTTTATTGTTATCATGAAAGTAGTAATTAAATGACTAGAACCGCATCGAACTTGATAGATTGGACTGTGGTATGTTCGTCATTGCATGGATGAAAGGCATATGGGTAGGTACCCAAATCAGTGAGTTACCGCATATCGTAAGTGAATGATTATCATTACTTTTTTATTTATAATCAAACGTTGAATGCTTATCGTCCAGTATTTGTACTAACATATTTTTTTATTTCCAAGTATAAGGAGTTAGAGAATGTGACAGGATGCAGCTACTATACGAGCTACGTGTAGATAAAGCAAACACAAACATGTTTAGGCTGCACTGTAATGTTGAAAAACATAAGAAATTGATGAAGGGAAAGGGAAAAAAATCAAAATATCCGAGAACTATTACACGTCAATATGCATGCAAAACAATACGAGAATGCATCAGGTTCATTTCTAAACCATTATCTTTTCACAATTATATCATATTAATTCGATATGCAATCATAGTTATTGATTTCTATTTTGCACTAAAAAAATTGGGCTTTGCTAAATTTATAATTTGAGTTATGCTACCGCGACTTGGTCCCCATTTCCTCTTGGATTTACAGCATATTCTGCTTCGATTCGTAACCCTAAGACAACATTTTGTAAGAAACAATCACCGATCCCATCTTGACGGACGATAAGTTTAAATTTTTAGAAATGCTATGAAAACTAAGTAAGATCATTCCTAATTAATTGAGGTCATCTAATGCATGAAGCAGGTTTGAGTTGATGTTCAAAAAGTGAATGGTCGATCTTGGTTCGTTCTGAGTAGAGGGAATCTGGTAGCATCCCCATTTTTTTGAAAAACTTTTGTTGTACATCCCCCACCCCACTTGTACATAATTTAAGTTTTTTGTACACTAGTTTCGAGTTCTCCACCCCACATTTAACATTTAATAATGTTATTATTTTTAATATTTTTATGGCTGAAAGAAAAAAATAGAGAACTAGTTTCAAAACTATGGATGCGGGTTTGAAAACTTGTAAAGCAAAACTTAAACTGAAATCGTTAGGAAATTATGTTACATTTGAGGTTTCACGTGATAAGTTCGAGACTATATTTGAAACGTTTGATAGACGTCGTATTATATGGAAATAAACCTTTCTACGCGTTAAATGACATTCTAAAGCCAAAACGACAGTGCATTAGTCAAAATGGACCTACCCTTTTTCTTCTTCAACCTTTTAAAAAAATTAATGAAGAGAAACCTTATCTCCTATCACTAACAAAACCAATTCACTAAAACAAAACCTATCAAAGTAAGAACCCAAGCAATCATTTTATTTATTCTTCTCCTATCATTCGCCCAGACTTTCCTTAAGAGTCCAAGAATAAGTACCTTTGCACGCGGACTCATAGGTGGTTCATACCATTGGAAAAAATTACATGATTTTCGAAATATATTTCCATGGTTAGAACACCCATAAAATCTTCTTCCCAGATTATTATATGACCAAGATTTCTTTAACACGACTGGCTTTCCACACCTACAGGTCAGAATTTAGTTCGCCTCAGAGATAGAGTCCATCTATCCACTTTTGTTTCTTCATTCTTTTTCATTGAATTTAGCAGACAGGGGGAACTTCAGGTTTTCTTTTATTTTGAAAGTTAGAAATTACGGTTAGATATTTCAAGGGTTATAATAATAGGTTTTTTGTAGTTTAATATTATAACTAAAAAGACAGTTTCGAGCGAAAAGAAGAAATTGAAGTTAGTTTCAAAACTGTGGCTTTCGGTTTAGGGACCTGTACAACAGAACTTAAACTGATAATGTTAGGCAAACAAGTTATAATTTAGGTTCTACACAATATGTTCAAAACTTCATATGCAAACGTTCAAAACCTTTATTAAAGTACCCAAACACTGTCAGCCTTATGGTCTAAATGAAAAGACTTATCTATTGCTGGCGTATCGGAACGGGTAACAGAGATTCGAAACTAACAGTGAAAAGATGCTTGCTTATTGGGACCATGCATCTTTTGAAATTGAAAAATGTAACCCTTTGATGTAAGTAAAAAAGTTCTAAACATCAGTTACAGAATTCGTAAATAAAAGTTCGGTACTAGTATAATTAAAGTCAAACTTCAAATGTGAGAAGAAAAGGTAATATTTTAGTTTGGTATTTAAAGAGTTTCGAACCAAGTTGACGCTATGTCGATACTGTCAAACAAAGTTTCCATAATAAGTAGATGGCTCGACACGTTCTTCCCTATAAATACACTAACTTTGTGTTGTAAATCGCCATTCTCATATTTGTCTTATTTCTTCATCTACTTTGAGAGATCAACATGGATAGGCTTGCATGTATTCGAAGGGAGTTCCCTCCTAAAGCCTTCGAGATTCTATTTGTAGCCCCTATATGCTTTCTGGTAAACATCCCTATAATACGTTGTCATTTAGGCAAAATTTTTGGTTTTTAGATAGTTTATAATTATCATTATTTTTCTTTAGTAATGGCAGATATCGATGAATCTCCATTTCATTATGAACTTTAAATGGTTGCACCTGATAGCAGCCCTTATGAAGGGCATAATTTTAAAGTTAGCATTTTCTTCCCACCTGACTACCCTATGAAGCCTCCTAAGGTAATATAATTAACCTCCCAAGATTGTTGTTATATATTGTTCATTTTTTTATGTTGTAGCATTTCAGAGATTATGGTTATCTGTTTATGTAGGTTTCTTTAAAATTCAATAGGGATTATTTCATCCTAACTTCACTGAAGATGGCTCAATTAGGCTGGACTTCCTCTATGAAAATTGGAGCCCTGCTATCAGAGTTATAGAGATTCTTACGCGTATACTAGGTTTGCTGTGTGTTCCAAACCCAGATGACCCTCACCTGGATTATGAAGGTGTTACTCTGATTTACAAGAACAATCCCCAGCGCTTTGCAATGTACGCGAGGAAGATTATGGGTTGAAATGCATTGGCCACATCTGCTTTTAATATTAATTTTTAATGTTTATGCATTGGCCACTTCTGCTATGTTAAGTTTTTAATCTATTGAAACTTGTGGTAAAGTTCTGAAACTACAACTATGGTTGTTCAGCCGTGAATGTCACCATTTCCATTGATATTTTCAGTCTAAAACCTACCGTAACAAAACTTTCTCTATCAATTTAATGATATCTATGACGCGTTTAAAGGTATAATTGATAAAACAATTTTGGGAGGGAACCTCAAATTGTAAATAGTTTCGAGACTTGTAAAGAGCAACGTAAACTTTGAACCTCAAATTGTAAATAGTTTCGAGACTTGTAAAGAGCAACGTAAACTTTAAATGTTAGAAAAACATGTCATATTTTAGGTTTCTCTTCAAAAGTTTGATACTGTATATGCTATCGTCTGGTACTCTCGGATTACTGAAAAGACTCTTTATGCGCATAGTTAAATGGCACATTTATGTTGATGTTTAATATTTTATTGTATTTAACCCGAAAATATTCAAATCCTTCAGCACACATTATATCTTGACGTAATTATTATAAAGTGAAGAATCATATATAGAAAGATAACCATGTCAAGACTCACTAAACCATGTCAAGAATCATATATAGAAAGACAAACATTCATAGTTTAAGGGTTATTTAAGAGCTTCTATTTAATAAGAGATTCCACTAGAATAAACTTTCATTCAATAAAATATGAAATAGTAAACCTTAAACCCTAAAGCCTAAACACTGAACCATAAAAACCTAAACCATAAGCATTAAACCATATTATACTAAACCTGAAGTAAAAAGAAATAAAATATTTAAATGGTTTACACATATTTAAAAACAACTATAATATTTATATAAAAGAACAAAATTATGCATATGAAATATTACATTTTGTTTAAGAAGTATAATGATATGAATCTTAAAAAAACATTATTTTAAATTTAATATGGTTGAATGTGATTACTGGGGAGGTGGTTCTCGGATGATGATGCCCTTGCCTTTGTCCCAGGTGGACTTGGGTTTCTTGGCAAGGCAGAAGGTGGCACCAGCATCAGTATCTGGTTGCTGTCTCTTCCTGGTAGTGGTGGTGGTGGCAGGTACATGTGCAAGGAGTTTAGGGGGTAGTGAAGGAAACTACCCTTGTGCATCTGTCAGGAGCTTGTGAAAGAGTGATCGCTCAGCTATATCCTTAGTATGGATGTATTAGAAATATGGTTGGAGAAAGCTGGTGACAACATCTTGAATGACAGTGTAAAAATCTTGAGCACGCCTAGTACTAGGTCATCAAGTACTCTCAGTCCTTTCATGATTTGGACCTGATGGGGGAGCCATATGGTGAATCGTTTAATAATCTGATCCAATTCCCATTCCTCGACACCGGCCTTCTGGCACAGAGCTGTGATAAGAATAGGAAATGGTAAATTCTTGTAATTTTGTTTCGAAGTTGCCCTTGCTACGATGGCTTCATGGATGAACTCGTATGGATTTACTCCCCCGCTATTGAGTATAGAGTAGAGGAGCATCAGACTTCAGCATAAAATTGTGGATCAATTTATTGTTGGAAGGATGCAGTTATTGATGAATTGCATCCAAAACTTTGAATCTGGGTTGAGTTGTTCCCATTTCACAGTTCTAGAATTACAGTCACGTAAGATCTATATAGTACCAGAAATACACAGTTCATGAAGTACTTGAGCGTATGTCTCGGCAGTCGCATTGGCCACAAAGTATGTATGTGTGCCACCAATTGTGGATAAATTGTAGTGGTCTGCAATTACTTCAGCTGAGAATTCGATAATTTTCCCACAAACATAAACCCTTTCGTTGTCCAGGTACCCAACATGAGTGTAGAATTCATATACCCAATCGGCGCTAACTTGCCCTGGTTGACAGATGAAATCCTCCCAACCCTGTATGGTGATGACAACATGTATTTCGGCTTGGAATTATATGGGTAGTTTAGAGTGAACTCTAAACCTTCTTCCAAAATAAGTTCTTGCTACACCATATGTATGTACCGCTCTGTGAGAATATTATTCAGTATGTATAAGTGAAAATCAAGATCTTCAAGCTCTGACCAAGTCGTATTAGCAGAGGTTTTCGTATTCGCTTTAGGAGACAGTAGAGGAGAATGAAAAGATGGAGAACTAGGGTTTCTCTCTATTCATGGAGCATGTTGTCTGCGACAGGTCATGATTTCTCAGTAAGGAGAGGGAAGATGAGTTAAGGATACGCAAGGAAGATAAGTCAAGGCTGGCTGCGATGGTAGAGTTGAAGGATTATGAAAGGATGAAAAATGATTTAGAGTAATTTGGGGAAATTGTCAGTGAAAAGACTCTTTTATATTGGGAACATGCGTCTTCTGAAAATATTTTTAACATGGAAAATTACAAATTAATTTTTTATGTGTTCTTCTAGTAATTGATGATTCATGTTACATTTATGGCATCGTTTAGTATTACAATGGAAAAGACAGGTCGGAGTAGGAACAATAAATTTTAAATGAGTTCCGAATTTATGTAATAGGATTTCGATACGTATCAATTATAACCTAAACTGAAATTGTTAGAAAAACATGTAATATTTTTTGTTTAACATGAAATGTACAAAACTGTATACGACTGTCCATTCGATACTTGGCGTTTTATTATATTCTATTTAACCGGTCAAACATATTGTTTAGTTCTTGAGCTTTATATTTTACTCTAATAATTATATTTTGACCAAAATCGTCAAGAGTAAGTACTACTATATTGTATTTAGGATTATTGGTATATAAGATTTAATTTTTATAGCTTTAAGGTTATTTGTATATGAGATTAATTTTTATGGCTTAGTGTATGAGATAAATTTCAAGCATTATATAATGTATACTCTACAATTTATATATAATATACCATACATTATGATTTTATTACTAATATACTCTATAGTAAGCTATATATAATCTAATCTATATATAATATACAATGCATATTTTATTTACCACTAAGTAATCTTATATTCTCTCAGCCAAACATGTAATCTTACATTCGTACAAAATAAACCAAACAATGTAATGTTAAATTTGCGAGAACAAAATGAACCCCTAAAAAACGTTTCGGATAATATTGATGGCACGAACACCCTCATTGACATATATAGGGATAACGGTCAAATTCCACTGCAAATCAACAGCTTCAGCAGTCCAATCTGCAAATGTCGGCTCTCAATGTAGTTCCAAACACCATCCAGAATTTTCAGCCTTCGTCTCATGATTTTTGTAGTCTTTGAGACTCCGCTCTACATGGGCCGCCTCCCGATATGGTTCCAAACAATAACAAACAATAGTATTTGAAAAATCTTGAGACCAAGGAAACAAAGTTTTCCAAATAATCTATTCGTTGTTGTTCATCCCTACAAATGGCTAAACATAGCCTTCCAAATACCATTACTTGTGGACAAGAAAAACCTAAAAACAATCACCACTCCTCCAGGATCAATAAAATGAAGTGGGGACGAAAACTACAAAGGAAAGAATTGCAAATAAGGGTATGACAGTAGGGACCCGAAAGAGTCCTATTTATAAAAGAAAAAAGAATATCAATCCTGGCGTTTAGGATTTATTTATAATAGAAAAAAGATTTTTAGGGGGATACGGTCCTATGCTAAATTGGAATTGCTAATAGAGTAATACGTCTCATATTTAAACCTGTATCAATACGAGTTTAACTATTTCGGAACAATGGTCATTATAAATACGCCGATAATATTTAAAGCACAGTTGGAATTTTAGGTTGGTAGGCTTGGTTTCAGGATTTTTTAATCGGTTTCAGAACTACTTTTAGGAGTTATCCGAAAACTGTTCTACCCAATGTAAATATTGAAAAGACTTAGTTGATGCTGACATATTAGAACGGGTTACATAGATTCAAAAAAGACTGTGAAAAGACTCTTGCATATTATTATTTTTGTTTAAACACATCATATTATTTTTTTACACGTTCTAAAATAAAATTCTATTGTTTTCGTATTTATGGAACATTTAATATTACAACAAAAAGACAATTCGGAGTTGGAACCACATATTGTAACTATTTTCGAACCTATGAACTCGGGTTTTATACGTATCAAGGTAAAAGTAAACTGAAATCGTTAGTAAAACATGTAATATATTAGGTTTTACGTGAAAATTTCGAGACTCTATATACAAACGTCCGATACTCGTACTATTATACTCTATTTTAACAGCAAATATTCCTTCACCTCACGTTTAACTTGTTCATTCTCATAAACATGAGCATTCTTAACGTATTATTTAGCTCCTAAGATTTAATTTGTACCCTACAAATTTTAAATCATGATATTTTTGTTCATTTTAGTTCCTAAGATTTATTTTTTTTACAATAATCCAACAAAACCCAAACCAAAATCGATAAGAGTAACTACTACCATGTAATTTAGGGATATTGGTTTATGAATTTCATTTTCATGGATTTAATGTTTTTTGTTAAGGATTTAGGTCGTAGTGTTAGTGATTTAGGGTTTATGGTGTACTTTAGAGTTATTAGTTTACGAGATAAATGTTTATGACATTAAGGTTTATGGTTTATGATTTAGGACTAGTATATATAGTTGTTAGGGTTATGGTGTAGTTTAGGGTTATTAGTTTACGAGATGAATTTGTATGGCATTGATGTTTATGGTTTATGATTTTAGACTTAATATTTATGGGTTAGGGTTTATGGAGTAGTTTAGGGTTAGTAGTTTATGACATTAATTTGTATGGTTTAAGGTTTAGTGTTTTGCTTAGAGTCTAAGATTATTTTCAATCTTTATATAGTCTATAGTCTACAATCTATATACAATATACCATACATTATGATATTTAGGTTTTAGGAGTTTAGGGCTAAGTAAATATGGTGTAATTTTTGTTCAATCTAATCCATAAAATTATATTTTTCTCCAAAATTGGTCCATATTATTTCTAACTTTTGTAACTTAGTCCAAACACTATAATGTTTGTAATTTAGTTCAAACCGTATAAATTATAAGTGCATATAAGTATTAAAAAAGTACAACTCAAATTTTATGGATAACCTAAATTGGGACTAGTTTGAATTAAATAAAAACCTAAAAGTTCCTTTCATGGCATGGCCTAAATCGGTACTGATGCTATTAAAGACCAACTCAAACCGTAAGAACAAGCAGTAACATTATAGGTTTTTTAACTTCTAGACGAAACAACAGCTTATTGGTTGGTAATCTTTTCAACCGCTAGGGTTTTAATATGAATAATCACATTTTCCCTATAAATACCGCCACTTTGTGTTTTGCATCTTCTATCCTATATTAAACTAAAATCATGCATAAACATGTCCCTGCGGGTGCTTTCTGTTATTTGAATGCAGTGTCATACTGATGCCTTACAGGCTCCTGAAGTCGCCCCTTATCTTCTTTCTGGTAAAAATCCCTATGTTACGTTGTTCTTTAATTTTATGGTTTCATTTTCATACAGTTTGTAATTATCGTTATTTTTCTTTAGTATGTCAAAAGTTGATGGATCTTCGTATCGTTATCAACTTCGAATGGCTGGACCTGCTGCCAGCCCTTACGAAAGGCATAAATTTGACGTTTACATTATCTTTCCACTTGACTACCCGTCCTCTCCTCCTAGGGTAATTAACCTGCCAAGATTGTTGTATTATCTTGGTCAATTTTTTGACACTGATGCATTTAATGGATAACGGTTTTATGTTTTTGTAGATTACTATTATACTTGATGGCGATCTATTCCACCCCAACAATACTGAGTCTGGTGCCATTAGGCTGGCCATCATCCATGAAAGGTGGAGCCCTTCTATCGGAGTTATGGATATTGTTGTGGCTATACTGGGTTTGTTGTGTGCTCTAAACTTAGTCGATCCTCACCTGAATTGTGAGGGTGTTGCTATGATTTACAAGAGGAATCCCCAAGCTTTGCAAAGTATGCGAGGAAGATTATGGGTTGAAATGTTTATGTATTGTTATATCCTCTTATGTTCAAATTTTAATATATTGCAAACATGCGTCTGCTAAAATTTTGATACTATAACTTAGAATTTGCAGCCGCTAATTATATAAAGATTTTGTTTACTTTGTTAAATGTTCTGTTCTTAAATTTGCAAATATGCAAATTATATATAAGATTTTGTTTACTGTGTTAAATGTTATGTTTTTAAATTTGTAAATATGAATATTAAATAAAATATTTTTTTTATAAAATGTATTAAGTAAGTTCAATTGTGTTCCCTCAATTAAGGAAAAATAATTTTGATGAATGAGTTGTTCTTATGAAGGTGTACTAATTACGAATAAAAAATTCTATTTTGACAACATTTAAGGTATAAGAAAATGTGAAGCTAAAAACTTTTTAAATTCCTTTAAGTAACAATACTTTATTAACTTTTTCTAGACAAAATAAGCCTTGAAGTAATGAGTTTTTTTAGATCCTTTGCACAAAATAATTTTAAATGGGGAAAGCGTTCTTGATGATATATATATATATATGGGGAAAATGATGAATTTCCAATGCAAATCAAGAGCTTCGACATTGCGATCTTGGAGACCATCTGGTACATTCAACCTTGGTCTTATGATTGCGCAATCATGGAGACTCCGATTTGCATTAGCCGTCTCCCGATGTAATTTCAAACGACAACAAACAATAGTATTTGAAAAATCTTGAGACCAAGGTTTTTCAAATACTATGTTTATTGTTGTTCATCCCTAAAATAGCTAATCGTAGCTTTCCAAATACCATTGTTTGTCGACAACAAAAACCTAAAAACAATCAGCACTCCTCCAGAATCTATAAAATGAAGTCTCTGCACAGTGGCCATCACCACCAGTATAAAACGTAAAACACATATAATTCTGTCTACAAGGACGAAAACTAGGAAGGAAATAATAGCTGATGAGGGTATGAAAGTATGACCTATTTATAATAGAAAAAGGAATATTGAACCTGACAATTAAGATTTATTTATAATAATAAAATAATTTCACGGGGATATGGTCCTATTTTTACAGTTCCTACATTTAAACCTGTTTCGATACTATTAAACAATGTTTCGGAACAATATTCATGATAAGTAAACCTCGAATCCTTAATTTTGAAATTTAATAATCGGTTTCAGAACTGCGTAATAAGAATTGTCTTCAAACTGTTATACCCAGTGCAATAATTGAAAAGACTTATCTACTAATGACGTATCAGAATGGATTACATAGATTCAAAAATGATAGTGAAAAGACTCATTTATATCGGGAACATGTGTATTTCGAATTTTGAAATCCATGGAACCGCCAATATAATTTTCAAATAATTTTTTGATCACCTTTTATTTTGTTACGCGTTCATTCCAGTAACGGTTCGTGAAAGATACTTCGGAGCAGGAACCACATATTTTAACTACTTTCAAACCTATGAATATGGGTTTTGCTACGTATATTGCAAAACCTAAACTGAAATCGTTACTAAAACATGTAATATTTTACATTTTTCTAGAAACGTTCGACACTCGTCGTATTATTATACTCTATTTAAGCCTCAAATATTCCTTCAGCATACATTTTACGTGTCCATTTTCACAAACATTAGCATATTTAGTTCCTAAATTTTAATTTGTACCCTAATAATTTCAATATAGTGATATTTGTGCTCATCTCAGTTCCTTAGATTTAGTTTTCAACCTAAACCCTACAGAAGCAAAACCAAACTCGGTAAGAGTAACTACTATGTTGTAATTTACGATTATTGGTTTATGAGATTAATTTTTATGGCTTTAAGGTTTTTGGTTTACGATTTACATCTTAGTGGTAGTGGTTTCGGGTTTATGGTCTACTTTAGGGTTATTGGTTTATGAGATATATTTTAGTGGAATTAGAGTTTATGGTTTATGATTTACTGCTTATTATTAAGGGTTAGGGTTTATGGTGTAGTTTAGGGTTAGTGGTTAATGACATTATTATGTATGGTTTAAGGTTTACTATTTAGCTTACTGTATGAGATTTATATGAAGAATTATATAGTCTATAGTCTACAATATAGATATAATATACCAAAGGTTATGATATTATTATTAATATAGTCTATAGTAGATGTCTCTATGGTCTATAGTCTATTATACTAATACGTGAAGTAGTCATATTTTAGGTGCTGATATGTTTTTAGGGGTTATAGGATTATAGCCTATAGGTTGATGTCACTAGTTTAGGGCTGAAATATAGGGTGTAGGAGTTTAGTGTTCAATTAATATTTAAATAAAAGAAGAAAAGCATGGCTCTGTAATATTTCTATAAAATTTTGGTAAGAAAATAAAATACACGCATAGCATATTACAAGGAATACCCTAGATTTTATTGCGTAGAAATCCTCATAACTTGGTGTTTCATGATACGATCATCATGTCCTATAGTCTACATTTTCATTCACTCTATGCAAATTTATTATTCATTTCATTATTTAAAATGTGATTTTTAATTTGAGGAGTATATTCGTAATATGGTAAGTATAATGAAATGAATCTTCAAGCAAATAATTTTTAAATTTATATTTTCTGTTAAAGTTCATAATTTATAACTCTTTAAAATATTCCAGAACAATGTTGTGGTAATCTTTAAAATATTATGAAATAATTTTCATGATAAATAAACTAAAAATCTTTAAAGTATAGTTACACTTTTCGGTTAATAGTTCAGGTTTTGGAGTTTGATGCCAGGTTTCAGAACTTAGTACTAAAACTTTTATTTTGAATCACAAATAAAAAATTTAGACCATTTCTCGATTTGTGTCATCCTTGCGCAGGGGCCATGCTGATCCTCTATATATCGTTCCAATCTTATCGAATGTCCACGAAGGGACAAAGAAAGATCAAATATCCTCTTTAACTGGTCAATGCAACAATTGAAAAGATATTTCTATGGTTGATGTATCTGATTTGTTATAGAGATTCGAAACTGACAGTCAAAAGACTCATTTATATTGGGAATATGTCTTTTGAAATTCTAAATCCATTCAACAACCAATTTATTTTTTTTAACACGCCAAAAGTTTTTTACAGATTGAATCTTTCAGAATCGACTATGATGAGAAATTAATAAATTGGGTTAAGAAAACATTTCTAGCATATTTAGTAAAATATTATAATAGAAAAGACAGTTCAGAGCGGAAACCACAAATTTTAACTAGTTTCAAACCTATTAACTTCGGTTTCGATACGTATGAGGTGAATCTTAAACTGAATTCGTTAGTAAAACATGTAATAATTTAGGTTTGTCGAGAAACGTTCAATACTCTTCCTATTATTATACTCTATTTAAACCCCAAAAATTCCTCCACCACACATTTTACTTGTTCATATCCACAACATTCTTAACATATTATTTAGTTCCTAAGATTTGATTTTTATCGTAATAATATTAATATAGTGATATTTGTGTTCATTTAGTTCCTAAGGTAAGAGTAACTATTATGTTGTAATTTAGTGTTTTTGGTTTAGCAGATTAATTTATATGCCTTTAAGGTTTTTTGGATTAGGATTTAGGTCGTAGTGTTAGTGGTTTAGGGTTTAGGGTTTAGTTTACGCTTATTAGTTTATGAGATGAAATTTTATGGCTTTAGGGTTAATGGTTTATGATTTAGCACTTACTATTATTGGGTTAAGGTTTATGGTGTAGATTATGGTTAGTGGTTTACGAGATTAATTTCTATAGTTTAAGGTTTAGTGTTTAGCTTAGTGAATGAGATTAATTTCAAGCATTATATAGTCTATATTCTACAATCTATACATAATATATCATACGTTATGATATTATTCTTAATATAGTCTATAGTATATGTCTCTAATGGTCTTTAGTCTATCATACAAATACGTGAATAAGTCAAGTGTTACGTGATGATGTTTTCTAGGGGTTATAGGATTATAGCCTATAGGTTTATGGCACTAGTAGGGTTAAGGAGTTTAGGGATGAAATTGAAGCACATGTATTTTTTATTTATATAATTTTTTCTAATAAAGTAAAGATAGTGTATTTTTTGTTCATTTTAGTCCATAAAATTATAATTTTATCCAAAATTTACCCATATTTATTTCTAACTTTTATAATTTCGTACAAACCCTATACTTTTTTTAATTTTGTTCAAACAATATAAATTATAAGTCCATATAAGAATTCTAAAACTACAGCTCCAATTTCACTTATAACCTAATTTGGGACTCGATTGAATTACATAAAAACCTTAAAGTTCCTTACGAATACATGTTACATTTTTTTGTTTAAAGTTGTATTGCATAATATCATTTTATATGATTAATTACATAATTAATCAACATAAAGTGGAACATGAAAAGTTCAAGGTTCAATTTGTACGATAGTATACAAGTAAAGGAAAACTTCAACTAAACCCACAACTGGCAAACGAACAGCCTCCATGATGATATATATGGGGAAAACAACCAATGTCCACACATTCACAGGTACGGCAATCCGATATGCATTCTCTGCATCCTGATGTAGTTCCAAACACCAACAAATAATAGTATTTAAAAAATCTTGAAAGAAAGGCTTTCCAAATACTATGTCCGTTGGTATTCATCCCTACAAGATGGCTAATCATAGCCTTCCAAATACCATTGTTTATTGACACGAACAACCTAAAATGAGAGCTCTACCTGGATCTATAAAAAGAAGTCTCTACATACTAGTATATAATGGTGTAGAGACAAAAACTACAAAAGAAATAATACACTTTGAGAGAGTCGATCATTAGGGTATGAAGCTAAGAACCCAAAAGACTCCTATTTATAATAGAAAATGGAATATTTTATATTTAAACTTATTTTGTTATGCATACAAAAGTTTCGGAACAATGTTCATGAGAAAGAAACCAAAAATCTTAAAAGTACATTTTATATTTTAGGTTGGTTGGGGTTCAAAATTTGAAAATTGGTTTTCAATCTTCTATACAAGACTTATCTGTAAACTGTTCAGCCCACTGCAACAGCTAAAAAGACCTATCTGCTGCTAAGGTATCGAAAGGGGTTACAGAGATTCAAAATGGACATTGAAATACGTTTACTTACTGGAACATACCTCTTTTGAAATTATTTCATTGAAGCGGCAATTGAATTTAAGTTTTATTGAACATGCCAAATTAAATTAATTTTTTATGTGTTCTTTTGATATTAGAACTAAAAAGATAGTGTGGGCGTTTAATAGTTTTGAACCAACGGATATGTGTTTCGTACTTGTCAAGCGAAACTTAAACTGAAATCGTTAGTATAAATTGTAATATTTTAGGTGTTATGTGAAAAGTTTGAAACTTTATATGTACATGTTCGATACTCATAGCTTACAGAAAATACACTTTATGCTAGCATTTAAATGGCATATTTATGTTGATGTTTTAATTCCTCTATGAATAAACATTAATAACCAATGATCAGGATTTAATCGGCCCAAGATTAGCATATCAAAATACTTAAAAGTTAAAATATGAATTAGGGTATGGAACTTGAAATTAAAGGTTCAGAGAATAAGCAGTAACATTATATGCTGAATTTAAACTAAAATCTTTACTAAAACATGTAGTGTTTTAGGTTTCATGTGAGACGTTCGAGACTGTATAATAATACGTTCGATACTCGTCGAATTATTATTCTCGATTTAAACTGCAAATATTTCTTCAGCACACTTTTTACTTGTTTATTTTGACCCTAAGATTAGCATTCTTAACATATTAAATATTTAGTTCCTAAGATTTCATTTTTACCCTTAAAATTTTAATATGGTGATATTTGTGTTCATTTTACTGCTTATACGTCATGTTTACCCTAAAAATTTTAAAATGATCATATTTCTATTAATTTTAGTTCCTAAGATTTAATTTTTACCCTAAACCCTACAGAAATAAAACCAAAATTAGTAAGACTAACTCCTATATTGTAATTTAGGGTTATTGGTTCATGAGATTAATTTTTATGGCAATAAGGTTTTTGGGTTTAGGTTTTACCTCTTAGTGTTAGTGGTTTAGGGTTTATGTTGTAGTTTATGGGTAATAGTTTATGAGATGAATTTATATGCCTTTAAGGTTTATGGTTTATGATTTAAGGCTTACTAGTAATGGGTTAGGGTGTATGTTGTAGTTTAGGGTTAGTGTTTTGAAAGATTAATTTGTATGGTTTAAGGTTTATTATTTTATTAGAAATTATTTAGGCAACAATCGACAAGGTCTTTGGATAAATGTTTAGGGTTTATGGTTATGGTTTAAGGTTTATAGTTTAGGGATTAGGGGATAAACCAATGCTTTTGGACTAGCTTCTGTCACACTTATACCTGAACAGGCCAAAGCAAGAGAGAATCTAATTAATCACATCTTACTCCCTCTCTACTTCTTCTAATTCCACTTCCCCATGACAAACGCAGCCATAGACGGTGTTTCACAATGTTTCCCCATTAATGCTTAATGGTTGATTTTAGGTACACCACTTATTCACTTCTCCTTAGCCTTTCTACCTCCATTATCGCCAAACAATTAGGACGAGCAGATCTCTAATTATTCAATTTCCATTTTTATACAAACTTCTCAACTTCCTCAGTTGCTTTGTCTTCAACTGCGTATTATGGCGCACAGAGCTTCATCCTCTAACTCTATCGCTGTTGTATCTGACCCCAACAGACCAATTACCACACCTGAGATCCTCCCTCAAACATCCATGGTTGCAAATCGTCTCATCTCTATTTTATTCCAGAAAAGATATGAACTAGTATTTCAAAAGCGGATTCTTGCAGAAGAAGGGTTGGAATTCGCCCCTACCTATATGCTACTATTCAATGTAGATGTACTGGATATGATTCGTAAGCAGAGGTGGGATATATTTATTCAGCAGCCAGGTGACATCAATGTCTCATGGGTATAAGAATTTTACAACCACATCGGTCACGATGGAGAGAAACTAGTACATGTTAGGTGGAAATTAGTGGATTTCTCTGCCGATGCAATCAAAAATTACTATGAATTCTCAGACCACCAGGAAGCCCACACCACTTCCACGGCCCTTGCTAAGGATCGAACATACTCATCGATTCTATGGGACCTTTGTGTTGAAAGAACTAAATGGAATAGAGAAGGCCATGAGAGAATGGTGCAATGGCGACAACTTCTTCCAGATTCAAGATTTTGGGCCCATATCATCAACAACCGCCTTTTACCCACCCAAAATCGAGAAACTTTTTCTCTCCACAGGATGTTGTTATTGGACTCCCTTGTCAAGGGACGTGACTTATACCCGGCGCAGCTGATTCACGCTGCCATCGTTAAAAAAGCTACATCGATAAGCAAACCACATGATCTATTCTTCCGTAACCTGGTCACAACACTATGTGCAAAGGCGGGAGTGGAACAATAGTCGGGGGATACCATTATTGATGCACTCCCGGGACTGCTCCCATTCGAAGTGGTGAAACTAAAGGGATACACCCAAATTGCTCTAAAGCATTGCATCTCATTAAAATAGCTAATGAATGAATTACAATTGTTGCATGTCTTTGAATCCTTGTAATCATAGCTTAGTTGGAAACTTAGGAAGTTGTTTACTGCTTTTAATTTATGCATTTTCTTCTTGCTTTCATTTTGCATTGCTTGAGGACAAGCAACAATTGCATTGTTAGAAAGAAAATATATCACATTGACAATTTAGTAAAATTTACCTCTAAGTAATCTTATATTCCCTCAACCAAACATGTAATCTTACATTCCAACAAAATAATACCAAAAAATTATGTAATCGCACCCCTAAAAAACATTTCTGATCATACTAATTAAAAACATTTCTAACAAAAGAAGAAGATTTCAGCATCATGATACCAATTAAAGCCCAACTTAAAATGTATGAACAATCAGTTACATTATATGTTTATTATACAGTTTTGATACTGATTAAATTTCATATGTTGCAGTGTTTGCTACTAAGTTTAGGAACCGGTATCTAGGTTTCAACACTTTAAAAATATTTGAACTTTGAATTATGGCATATTTGGTGTTAAACATAAAACCTATAACGTTTTTGGTTTTCATTCCCGCTTTTTTTTCATTAACAGTTGCGCAACTTATTACCCAGTTCCGCTACTTAACGTGGAATATATATATCAAAGTTGGAAGGTCACAACCAAAAATTAATGACCTTTTTCTCTCTCACTCAGTTGTGCGAACCGATTGGATTCCTCAATTCCTTCAGTTCAAAATATTTAAATTGGGACTTTTCACTTTTTTCTTTCACCAATCAAACCTTCTAAACACCATCTTCTCATCCCCTTCGTTTCAAATTTGAATCTACAGGATTCGAAGGTATTTCTGGAAACCCTAGTTTTTTAAATAGCCTTGCTTTTTGTTTCGATTTCATGTACTTTCCATGGATGACTGTTGATGTTGAAAATATGGTTGCTATTATTGATGGGTTTTTTTTTCAGACTTCTCGATTATTTTGTTTATGTATATAGGAATCATAAACCCAGTTATCTTAGAGACTGCTGGAAGCAAATAAAGGCATATTTTTGGAAACCCTAATTTTGTTATAAAGCCCTCAGTTTTTTTGTTCTTGTTTGGTTTTCATTTACTTTCCATGGGTGATCATTGTTGTAGAAAATTTGGTTGATATAATTTATGAGGTTTTCAGAATTTTTGCTAATTTTTTTTATCTTTAACAGGAAGCCTAAACTCAGTTCAATCAAATCTTGCATGCTAGAATCAAATGTAGATTTTTGGGAACTCAAACTTTTTTCTTAAACATTCCCTTGCTTTTGATTGGTTCTCATTTACTTTTCATGACTCGTCATTGATGCTGAAAATTGGTTGATATTATTGTTTGGGTTTTTAAGATTTCCCGCTAAATTCATTTAAAATTTAAAAGGAACCCTAAGCCTAGTTGATTCAAAGGTATTTCTGGAAACCCTTAAATTTCTACATAGTATTAGAGTTTCTTTTGTTTGGTTTTTCAATTCTTTCTATGGCTTAGCTTTCAACTTGGGAATTGCTTGATATTATCGATGTGCTTGGCTTCGTCTTCAAAACACATTTGATATTACTCATGTGTTCCTCTAAATTTTCTCATATTTTCATATATTATATGATGGGGTTGGCCAAGTTCTTGAATCTGCGATGTTCAACGACTTGGAATCAATTGTTTTATTTCTTACAGGATCCCTAAACCCAAATCTTACTCAACTCTTCTTTACTCTACCCATCAACCATGCAATAGCCAACCAAACGTCAAAAACCCATTGAGCCAACACCATTTATTGATGAATCCTGTTTTAGAGACGAGGATGAAAAGACCAAATTTTATAAACATTTCTACAATAGACCAATTCGTAAAGAACGTGTTGTGGACATGAATTTCATTCAGAATCCAAACTACAACTTCAAAATGAAGTCAACTTTCACGAAATAGGGTTGGAATGATTTTCTTGAAATCAAACCGAGGGTTTGTGAAAGACTTGTACAGGTCTTTTACAGTAATGCCACAACTGTACGTGAGCAAAATTCATCTGAGATCATAGGCATCAAATCTTATGTTATGGATAAGGAACTTTCTATCACCCCCAATCAATTGCATCTAATTTAAGTATTGAAAATAAAGGCACTTATGATGAAACCAATACCAGCTCTATTGAAAAGTACAAATACCATAGCCCTAGAAATCTTCCTTTTGAAGAGAGAATCTTTTACCCTATTGTGGCATGGTTTTTTCGATCGTCATTGCCAAAATCATTTCCTTTGTCAATAAGTTCCATGTATAGCACCTCGGAAAGTGGGCTAGAAGATTTGGTTAATTTATCAGAATCGGATTGGAATTTTGGATAAGGTTTTATATAATTAATTAATTCTGGAAAATAATTTGGATTGATTAAATTGATTCTGATAAATTTATCATGGCTAATATTTTTGGAAATGTATTTAATGAGTTTGTTAAAGGATGAAATTAAGTTTTGAGTAATTTTAAATGGGTTGATTGAATATTAAATTAAATAGTGTTATTTTGCAAAAGTTGTAAAATATTAATAATGACAATATTGTAAAAAGGAGTTAAGGTGGTATTTTTAATGGAACTATTAAATCAAATAAAGAAATATCTTTTCCCTCTTGTTTTTAACAAAAAAGAAGTTGAAGGTTATAAATTTCTAAAAGATGAGAAAGACATTTCTAAGTTTCTCTCATTTCCTTCCAAACAAAACTTAGGGATTTCTTGATTCCTTAATTATTTCTACTTCAATTTCTTCTCCATTTATTTTTGAATAATTGTGGATTAAGGATTTTGATTTCTACATCATCTTCACTATTTTTCTTGTTGGAAATCAAGAGCGCAGTTCATCTTCAAGTTGGTTTTTCATCAAGCAAGGTGAGAAAATGTTCTTTAATGATTTTCTACATGGTTTTGATTCTTAATCTATGATTTCTCATGCGTTGGGATAATTAGAACAATTTTTAATGGAATTATTGGATTTTAATGGATCTTCTCATAAATCTTGATTAGATTATAATAATCTAAAGATTTCTATGGAGTTCTAATGTTTTGTGAATGGGTAATAATAATCTAAAGTTGATTTTGTAATTTAATTTCTGGAATTAATCTAATTGGTTGAGTTTAGATTTAGGTTCTTGATTGGGGTGTTTGGTAGAATGATTGATTGCATTTTTTATCATACATTATAGTGCACCATATACGTTTGATGAAATTCTTATAAGGAGTTTAGAAAAAAAAGAATTAAAATAGGTTTGATGGTAAGGAACAGGGGTGTAGTAGGGGCGTGCTGCCTCCCTTCGAAGGTGGGGGCTGGTCTGCGTGGGCAGCAATAGCAATTGAATTGAGAAATCAATTAGCTGCTGCCCTTTTTCCCTGTAGGTGGCTTTTACGTAAAAAAAGTAAATAGGGTGGAGTTAATTTAGTCGAATGGTTCAAGCAACAGTGTAGTGTTGGAGAATTTAAATGCGATGGTGGTGTTATAATAAATTGGCTATTTTTGGTGCGGTCCAATTTATATTGACCCTTGCATTTTTCCTTGGAGGTTGGCAAGTGTTTGGACAATTTACGGTTAAGCATCGAGGTGTTGGTGTCGATACGTTGGCATAGAGGGGGTAACAAGTTGGTGAGTGCAAATGTGTTTTGGTACTATAAAAATGTTTGAATTATGGTTTTGGGTTAAAGCCTAGCAAGCTTAGCTAAGCTCGAAAGTAAGTTTTCTCTTTGATTTACATATGTTGCTTTAAAGTAAGATTTGATTGCAATGCAAGATTTGTTACCTACTATTTATATGCATGATTTTCATATGAAATGAAATATAAATGGTTATGTACATGAATTCTTATGAGTTTCGATAAATGGTTTCCGAAAGGAATGTGTATGTTATTTTTAAACATGGTTTATTGCATTTGAAAACGGGTTATGTGTTGCATATGGAAAAACAGTGAGGTAACATGTTTAAGAATTAGATATTGGCTAACTAACAATGAAATAAATGTTATCGGATATAGTTGGCATGCCATAGGGTTTAAAGTGCACTATAATAAGTCGCCTCATGATTGTCGAGGGGTTGCGATTGTACCATTTTCTTCGACCATTGAGAACCGCAGCTGTTGAGGGGTTGTAATTGTACCGTTTACTCTAGCCGGTGGATATAAATTGGTGGGTCAAAGGGACCACCTAGAAATCCATGTATTCGATGTGTTTTTATAAAAATGTTATGGAATTGTTTTGGTCACTCTAATGCCAATATATGAACTACTGTGTCAAGATGGTTTAAAAAGGATTTGTATATAGTGTTATATACATGCAGTGCTCTTTAAGCTTTGCAAATGGAATAAGTATGCATGTGAAGGCTTAAATTGAGGTTTTAGCATATGGGATTATGTGTATAGTCTTGATACATGGTATTTGAAGCTTTTGTGCATATGGTTTAATATGCATGGCATGTTTTACAAACTTATTGAAAAATTGCTTTGGCTTAATTAAGCATGTTTTATTTAAATGCTTTGGAATGGTGAGTTTGACTTGCTTTAATAAGGGTTTCTAATAAGGGTTTTGATTTCAAAAATGCATTGACATTTTATCCGTTTTGAGCGCACTCACTGGGCATTATATGCTTACGCTATTTTTTTCTTCTGTCAATGCAATAAATTAAACAAGAGTGGGGTTGTGGTTCGAGACAATGAGTGATCTCAAGACAAGCGTATTAAAGAGTATGTTTATGGTGTTTTTATTTTTTGTAACAAGGCAATGCAGGTTAATCGTTGGGATGTTATTTTATATAAGGTTGATTATATGGTTGGAGTTATAATATGTTAGATGATGACTTTATTTAATGTGTTCGATGTTGGTTCTATTTAATGCCATGTATATTTGATGGTTATGATCTAGTGATTTAAAATTGGTTAAATAATGATTGGATTAGTTGCTTGTGTGTTAAGTGTACTTATGGACATGTGATTCTATTTTTCTAGTTGGTCTATAGTATATGTTTGGGGTCTTGACCATTTGATGCTTATTGAATAAAGCTATGTTTTGTTAAGAAGCATGGCTCTAGAATACTTGTATGAATATGAATTGATTTGAATATTTGACATGTATTTATTTGAGACTACTTGTTTAATGATGGTTTAAAATCGGAAGCATGTCAATGTTGTTTGTAAGTAATTTGGATATGCGGTTTGGTAGTTAATTCGGTTAATGGGTTTTACCAAGTTTAGATTATTTGCATATTGGTCATCATATGTTCATGCATTAATTAAATAAGTAAATGACGTCCGATTGACTTGATATTTCGCAAGTATGCTTATAATGTAGCTAATTTCAGCATGATACTTTTGTAAATGTGTTAGTCCCCATATTTTAGTAGTTTTACAATTTAGTACTTAATTTCATATTTTGTTAAATTGGATGCCTAATTGTGATCCGTTTGAGTTGAAAATCGACATGCTAGCATGAAATGTAATTAATTAAATGTTGGTAACCTAAAACTTTTATAAGTCCCTGTAATTATTTAAATTTTTATTTTGGTCCCTAAAATGCTTGTGTTTGTAATTGGGTGCCTTATTGATGTTTATTTCGAATGAAAATCGAACCTCTGCTTGAAACCACATTGTAGGTATTAACGATGCATATAGATAAGATAAAAGAAAAAATAGACCTAGTTTTGAGTAAGTAAGTTCGGGTTTGCTTTGGCAAACCCAATGTGAACTTCTTGGTCCGGGTCTAACGACTAGGCCGGGTCAAGGGGTTACATTTTATGGTATCAAAGCCAGTTTTCACAACCTCGAATGAATAGAGTTTAATCTGGTTATTTTAAGAAATTGATCAATGTATTTGTATGTGCACATGTTTTTAATTTCATATGTTGAGGTTAGTCGGGAACACATTGCCTATTATAAATATTTTGAAAAAGTTTTTGCAGGTTTGTCTTGGATCACTTGCTGAGCCTACACCCCAATTCTCAAGTTTAAACACCGGTAATGAATTTGATTTTTAATGAGAAATGAATTATTTAGTAGTTACTTTCGAGCTTAGTAAGGTTGTTGGGGTTATTGATAGTAAGAGATAAGTGTTCTTCTGATCTTGAGTTGAATTGGTCCTTGATCGAGAATAGTTAAAAGTGGTCTTCGAACTTGAGTGACGATGTCCTCGTTCGTGAGTTTATAGGTGGCGTTGGTTTACTATTTCGATTGTTAAAAGTGGTTCTTACCATCGATGTTAATTATATGGATTTTGAAGTTGATGAGTACGAGAAGTAATATGAATGGAAGAGAGTTCACTATAAGGTGACATATGCTTGATAGTAATATCAATGTTCGTAATGTATGCTTGAGGTTTGCTTGAGAAAGCTTTGGACGAGATTCTAATAAGGATTTTGGAGTGTTTATGTTGATAAGGGTATGATGTACGCATCAAGCAAAAAAGATTATGTAACACCCTGATCCCGTCCAAGATCCGAAGTATTACATTCGGGTTACCCAAAATTGACCCATCAAAATTTCTCATTTAAAACCACAAGTTGGCAATTCTCAAAACGATCTATTTCCATGAAATCCACGTAGATAAAAAGATTAAAAGGGTTTACAAAATATAAGTTCCAATAAAATACACCTTTTGACCAAATAATAGTAAATCAAAATAAGATACAGACTCGACCATGGTAAGGTCCTATGAATACAATCAGTCCAAACTAAACATCAAGTATAGTACTCTAAAATTGGTTCGGTGCTGGTAAACCCTCATCGATGTGCTCCTCTAAAAGCAACCTGTCAACCTACGCACGGAAAAACCACAATTCCGCACGCTGAGCTAACAAAGCTCAGTGGTATATTTCTACTCTACCGCAATTCATGAATATCATAAAACAAGCATGCATGATAAAATAATTAAGCGTGCACAGAAAGGCTTCTCAACATCTAAGGATCGTCGTCTAGCCTACCCTAGCTAGAGTCCATAACCATGTCTCAAGATACCACTATTATGTAAGAAGTCTACCAAGCCATCCCAGACTTACCTTACTCGAGGCCACACCATCCATCGAGTTACGTCCTATACCCCGATCACATAGCCCAAGGGTTATCTAGCCCATACATGAGATCACACAGCCCATCGAGTTACTCGAGCTCACACAGCCCGTCGAGTAACAACCCTACCCTGATCACATAGCCCAAGGGTAAAAATAGCCAACATCTATCATCCATACAACAACGTAAATAACATACATTCCCTAATGGCCAACGAAGCCCTACTATTTTCCGTGCTCACACAGTTGTCGGGTTACCCGTGATCACATAGCCTTCGAGTTAGGATCATATCCGGATCACTATAGCTACAGATATTTCCTAGACATACTTGGATCATAATAGCCACAAGCAGTCTTTTCCTAAGGTCACATAGCCAATCAGGTTACTCGAGATCACATAGCTCTTTGAGATACTCGAGCTCACACTGCCCCTGAGTTGTATTTCCATATCCTGATCACATAGCCCAAGGATAGGTTTCTAACCGCATCCAGATCACATAAACCGTGGATACGTTGGATGTATTCGATCACATAGCCAGAGTACCCATCCACTTATTTAAGTGCCCTTGCACTGACTCTAGGACATCCGAATTCCTAACCAAGACACATACGTTAACACATGCTCCCCCGAGCATCACTATATCTCACCGAGAGAAAAAGACATCCAACCAACCATTACCAATGCCCCAAGGCATGACTCATTTGCTACACTAATTAATATATATGTCTTTAGGATTCATTTACGTTTTTCTCGTTAGGTTATCTTATTATTCGCGGCAACCAGCCTATATGGGCATCCCTTCAACACACAGCAAGGACACCAATCTTCTACGTAGTGGTAATCGATCCACCACGATCTCTATGGGTGATTAAATAAGCGATCCACTCAATAGTTACCAAGCCATTAGCCATTCATTTCACACACGGGGTTTAAATCTACATTTCTCAACTTTAGTATTCATTTTACACCTTAACATACCACTAAGGCCCTTTACCTCGAATTATAGAACCCCCGAACTCGAACTCAACTTTCTTGGGCGGATTGCCCAGCGAGTATCGATACTCTAAGGTGAGTATCGGTACTGCCCTCTGGGTATCGATACTCCCCCTTAAGTACCGATACGCTGATTAGGTTCAAAATAATTATTCCCTAAGTAGTACCGATACGCTCCGTGCCGTACCGGTATGCATCATCGATACTAGGATCACCTCGTAGAGATCCACTCTCATACCGGTACTCTGACAGACGTGTATCGGTACGCTAAGCGTCTCCCAGGAAATGCAACAGTGCGTACTGATATGCCCCTAGCGTCCCGGTATGCTAAAGTGTTCTTGGAATTCACCTTAGGTGAGGGGTATCGATACACGAGAAGGCATACCAGTACGCCCCTCACAAAATGTCTCCCTTAATACAAAGGAGTACCGATACGCAACCACCCCGTACCGGTACTCGAGCCCAAATTTTGAAATCTAGAGCTCAGGATTTCCTCAATCCCTCTCTTAACCTCCATAGTTAAGTCCCACATCGATCCTACAAGTTATTTAGAGTGTAATAGGTGGTTTTCTTTCGATTTTACGCATTATCAACATCTCATCTTTGATTTACCATTAATGGGGGTTTAAAGCTCTAAAGACCTATCTCACACCCACAAATCATAACACCAAGCAAGGTATACATTTTATGAGGCTCATGAAATGTAGGAGTTAGAAATGTACTGACCTTAAGCAAGCAAAACCCGAAATAAAGCTTCCAACAAGCTCTTACCACCACCCTTCTTGGTCCAAGCTTCCAAACTCAACCTCCACCAATACCAAAGATGCTTAGCTCAAAATGAAGATCCTTTGATGCTGATAAACTCTTCCTTGATGACCAATCTGAGATTCATACTCCACCACAGCAAGATTTCTCATTTACCTTGAGTTGGATGGGTGTTTTTGAAGAGAGAGATGACGATAGTTGGGGGAAAATGGGTGATCTCATTCCCCTTTTCCCATGCAGCAAATTAAACAAGGCATCAGCCTTTGTCTCCCTTGAGGGGTAATTACCCATTTACCCTTCACTAAACATTCATCATCCAATCACAGGCCCAACACCCAAGCCCAACAAGACATGAAAACCTACGAAGCACATCAACAAGGTCTAGCATGATCCGAACATTTGACCCGACATGTCAGTCTAAGACAAAAGTCAGAGCCCATTGTTGACTTGAAAATCTAGGTCGTTATAACTCTCCCCTCCTTTAAGAAATTTCGTCCTCGAAATTTAGATGGATGCAAGAGAGATGTAACCAAAATAGATCTAACCACTTCACCATTCAAACATGATCACCTTGATTAGGGAGAGTTCTTCCTCGATCTACCTTAAATAGAACCGTGGCATTAAACCACCTGCTCTCAACACTTCTCTTGAGATTTCCAACGATTCATTTTTCAGCAACCAACGACACTTGTGACGAACCGCTAAGCATGTAACAAAACCAACCTCGGGCCACGCTGTTCAAATACCAACTTAAAGAACTCACTTCTAACGGATTCCATCTCGGTTAACCAAACTTCTACTAGCATCCGTCAAACTAAACTAAACTTAGACTTCATCTACGTCTAAGATGTTGTACCACATCCACAACCCATTATCGGGAACGCATCACGCCTAACAACCATATATCAGTCAAGCCATTAAAGGACAAGCAGAACCCTAACAACTGATCATTATCATCAATCTACCTTGAACTAAAAGCTCTTTTCTCCATACTTGACCCACCAAGTCAGATCTTAAAACTTAGCCTTACCCCACACTTACTTTCAACAGGATCAAAAACCACTTACGATTCAACCACTTGGTTCCGAGAAATGACCATCGTCACTTGCGATCTCACACAAGTAACCCAAAACTAACCATTCTATTTGCAAAAGTCTAAACACCTTCTTCCTAACCCTTGCCTCGGTCCCAACCATCAGATGTGGAAAGCCATTTGACTATTCTCAAGGGTCGCCAACTGGTCCATCTAAAATTATTTTTTTTGCAAAGCAACCATCCAGTTACCCTCAACACAACTATTGATCCACATTTCTGCTGCGCCACACTCATAACTTGCACACTGCTTGCCTTAACCGATAACAACTTTGATTGAACTCGATTGGGCAATCCTTCAACTCTACGAGATCTATCTCAACATATGCACAAGCCAAGCAACTATCCTCATGATTCACCCTTAGGACCCCAACCATGTTCATCAAAACCTTTATTTAACATTTCCACGGTACCTTTACTCTGACAAACAACACGCGAAGCTCTCATATTCTATGGCCAAAACAAAGTCGCCGATCTCATAAAACCAGTAGCGGTCTTCTGCCATTATGCTACGGCCTAACACATTCAAAGCCACCATACAAGCTACTCTTACGCAGACACGATCTTGGTGAAGTACTTGGCAACGACACCCATTTGGTCGCGTGCACAAGTGTGCCTCCAACAAAGAGTTCGTTAAGTACCATACCACAGAGCAATGGCCGCTAACAACGAACTCAACCTTACCTCAATCGCGGTCTAAACCACAATCAACCGGTAAGATTGCTCATTCACCAAGGGTACCTCCATACCCTCTAAACACTCACAACACTAAGAACAGAAACTTTCAACTCCCTCATCTACAACGCAAGCTAAGAGCACCTTGCAATCTATAGAACCTTCCTAGAGCTAGCACTACGGAGCATAACGTCCACCTTAGAGAGGTTAAGATCCTACACAACCAACACTAACAACTAGATTCAAGCAATCTAAGACTTCATAACTTCTCACCCACAACTTACGGCATACATGCACTCTCAACAACAATATGCGATAAAAACCTTATCTAGCAAATGATGCAATTCTAATTGCCATCTAAAGCAACAACAAACCCAAGATTTACCAAGATACTCATTCATAAGAAACAACCCATTACACAACCAAAGAGCTAACGACCATCACAACAACTGGACCAACACAAAACTTAATTACCTGATACATCCTCAGTTGTAACACTGTCATCTCTAACCTGAGCAGTAGGCTGTCTAGCAATGGCTCACGTGCTAACCCTGGCGGTGGATCTCATAGGACCTCTACCTCTATAACCTGACGGGGCCTAGCTTCACCTCTAGCAAAACTCTGATCGTGACGGGAAGCAGCCAACCTCTGAGACTGAACTGATAAATCACCATCCATAACTGGGTAGTCATTTGCCATATATATTGGTGCCCGGCACCGATAGCAAACCCTCCGAAGCAAAAAGCATACTCCAAGGTGATGTCGGCCATAATACTCGTATGCTGATGGAAGTGATGCTCCAACAGAGCCATCAGTACTCCCTTCTGGAGTAGAAATCAAAGGGCCTCTATTAACCCTCGATCTAGATACTCTCGATAGCTGGTCCGAAGCAACTCTCTTCGAACTCCTCAAAGTATAAAATCTCTCATGCGGATAGGGAGAATGACCTATGATATTCTAGGTCTCCACATTATGACCTCTAGAATCTTCGAACTGATTAGATGTTGAACTCTGAAGTTGCTCAAGTGCCTTCGCACTATTGGCTAACTCGGAGAATGTCCCAAGCAGACCCCCTATCACATGTAACTGAAGGTCAACATTCAAGCCTTGTATGAACCTCTTGCACTTTAACTTTTCTTTCGCAACAAACTCTGAGGCATAACGGCTCAAACGCAGAAACTCTTGCTCATAAGCAAACACCGTTCGATCTCCATGAACTAGATACAGAAACTGGTCTCTCATCTCACCCATATGTACCTCACTGATTTACTTCTTTCAAAACTCATCTATAAAGATATCCCATGTCGGTCGTTCAGGCTGTAGACCCAACTCAACGGTCTCCCATCACTCGTGTGCATTGCCCTTAAGAAGGGAAACAATACAATCAAGATCATCCTTCGGGCTTCCCTTCATCTGTCTCAAGATTCTCTGTGTGTCACGCAACCACTGATCAGCCTTAAACGGGTAATCCTCACCTAAGCCTTCGAAATTCTTAGGCCCAAAATGATGAAACCTCTCTACATGGGTCTTACGAGGCGTCTCAGATTGCCTCGAAATAGCTTGCACCTAAACCAGCCTCTCCACTACAGGTTTCATCTTCTATCAATCCTTTTTTTGAAACACAACAAACAAGGTGGCACATCAGGATTCTCAATCTTATAAAGTACTCATAAATTTAGGGACTTGTATTCACTAGACACCTTATCACGACCTCTATACCACCCCGGGGTTTCCTAGAACTGACTAAACATAAGCTCTGATACCACTAAATGTAACACCCTAATCCCGTCCCAAATCTGAAGTATCACATTCGGGTCACCCAAAACTGACCTATCAAAAATTTTCATTTAAAACCACAAGTTGGCAATTCTCAAAACGATCCATTTCCATGAAAACCACGTAGATAAAGAGATTAAAAGGGTTTACAAAATATAAGTTCCAATAAAGTACACTGTTTGACCAAATAACAGTATATCAAAATAAGATACAGACTCTACTGTGGTAATGTGCTATGAACACAATCAGTCCAAACTAAACATCAAGTACTATACTCTAAAACTAGTTTGGTGCTGGGAAATCCTCCTCGATGTGCTCCTCTAAAAGTAACCTGTCAACCTACGCACGGAAAAACCATAATTTCGCATGCTGAGCTAACAAAGCACAGTGGTACATTTCTACTCTACAACAATTCATGAATATCATAAAACAAGCATGCATGATAAAATAATTAAGAGTACACAAAAAGACTTCTCAACATCTAAGGATCATCGTCTAGCCTACTCTAGCTAGAGTCCATAACCATGTCTCAAGATACCACTATTATGTAACAAGTCTACCAAGCCATCCCAGACTTACCTTACTCGAGGCCACACCATCCATCGAGTTACGTCTCATACCCTGATCACATAGCCCAAGGGTTATCTAGCCCATACTCGAGATCACACAGCCCATCAAGTAACTCAAGCTCACACAGCTCGTCGAGTAACAACCCTACCTTGATCACATAGCCCAAGGGTAAAAATAGCCAACATCTATCATCCATACAACAACATAAATAACATACATTCCCAATGGCCAACGAAGCCCTACTATTTTTTCGTGCTCACACAGCTATCGGGTTACCCGTGATCATATAGCCGTAAGGTTAGGATCATATCTGGATCACTATAGCTACAGATACGTCATAGACATACTTGGATCACAATAGCCACAAACAGTCTTTTCCTGAGGTCACATAGCCAATCAGGTTACTCGAGATAACATAGCCCTTCGAGTTACTCGAGCTCACACTGCCCCTGATTTGTATTTCCATATCCTGATCACATAGTCCAAGGATAGGTTTCTAACCGCATCTGGACCACATAGCCTGTGGATACGTCGGTTGTACTCGATCACATAGCCCGGAGTACCCATCCCCTTATTTAAGTGCCCTTGAACTAACTCTAGGAAATCTGAATTCCTAACCAAGATACATACGTTAACACATGCTCCCCCGAGCATCACAATATCTCACCGAGAGATCAAGGCATCCAGCCAACCATTACCAATGCCCCAAGGAATGACTCATTTGCTACACTAATTAATATATATGTCTTTAGGATTCATTTACGCTTTTCCCGTTAGGTTATCTTATTATTCGTGGCAACCAGCCTATATGGGCGTCACTTCAGCACACAGCAAGGACCTCGATCTTTTATGTAGTGCTAACCGATCCACCACGGATCTCTATGGGTGATTAAACAAGCGATCCACTCAATAATTACCAAGCCGTTAGCCATTCATTTCATATACGGGGTTTAACTCTACATTTCTCAACTCTAGTATTCATTTTACACCCTAACAGGCCCCTAAGGTCCTTTACGTCAAATTATAGAACCTCCGAACATGAACTCAACTTTTTTGGGCAGATTGCCTAGCGAGTATCGATACTCTAAGGTGAGGATCGGTATTGCCCTCAGGGTATCGATACTCCTCCATGAGTTCCGATAAGCTGATTAGGCTCGAAAGAATTATACCCTAAGCCGTACCGATACGCTCCGTGCCGTACCGGTACGCATCATCGATACTAGGATCGCCCCGTACTGATCCACCCTCATACCGGTACTCCTACATACGCGTACTGGTACGCTAAGCCTCTCCCAAGCAATGCAACAGTAAGTACCGATACTCTTGGGGCGTATCGGTACGCCAAAGCGTTACTGGAATTCACCTTAGGTGAGGGGTACCGATACACGGGAAGGCGTACCGGTACGTCCCTCACAAAATATCTCTCTTAATACAAAGGAGTACCGATACGCAGCCACCCTGTACCGGTACTCGAGCTTAGATTTCGAAACCTAGAGCTCGGGATTTCCTCAATCCCTTTCTTAACCTCTATGGTTAAGTTCTACATCGATCCTACACGTTATATAGAGTATAATAGGTGGTTTTCTATCCATTTTACGCATTATCAACATCTCATCTTTGATTTACCATAATGGGGGTTTGAAGCTCTAAAGACCTATCTCACACCCACAAATCATAACACCAAGCAAGGCATGCATTTTGTGAGGCTCGTGAAATGTAGGAGTCAGAAATGTACTGGCCTTAAGCAAGCAAAACCCGAAATAAAGCTTCCACCAAACTCTTACCACCACCCTTCTTGGTCCAAGCTTCCAAACTCAACCTCCACCAATACCAAAGATGCTTAGCTCGAAATGGAGATCCTTTGATGCTGATAAACTCTTCCTTGATAACCAATCCAAGATTCAAACTCCACCACATCAAGAATTCTCCTCTAATCTTGAGTTGGATGGGTGTTTTTGAAGAAATAGATGAGGATAGTTGGGGGACAATGGGTGATCCCATTCCCTTTTTCCCCTACAACAAATTAAACAAGGCATCAGCCTTTGTCTCCCTTGAGGGGGTAATTACCGATTTACCCTTCAATAAACATTCCTCATCCAATCACAAGCCCAACACCCAAGCCCAACAAGACATGGAAGCCCACGAAGCCCATCAACAAGGTCCAACATGACCCTAACATTTGACCCGACGTGTCGGTCTTAGACCCGAGTCAATGCCCATTGTTGACTCGAAAATCTAGGTCGTTACAACTCTCCCCTCATTTAAGAAATTTCGTCCTCGAAATTTAGATGGATGCAAGAGAGATGCAACCAAAACAGATCTAACCACTTCACCATTCAAATAGGATCACCTTGATTAGGGAGAGTTCTTCCTTGATCTACCTTAAACATAACCGTAGCATTAAACCACCCGTTCTCAACACTTCTCTTGAGATTTCCAACGACTCCTTTTTCAGCAACCAACGATACCTGTGACGAACCGCTAAGCATGTAACAAAACCAACCTCGGGCCACACCCATTGTTGAATCGAAAATCCGGGTCGTTACAGTTTATGTCCATGATCGAAACCTGATAAGTGATGTTGATTGTTAAGCAGAATGTGATAGTATCCCTAACATTATTTTCACGAGGGTGGTCAATGTATGAAATGTGCATAAGGCATTGAATTGATTTTTATCTTTGGAAATCAGAGTGCGTAGCGGAATCATGGAATCTGTATTTTGATTGTGGAAAGGTTGATTAATCTGTTTTTCATTCCCTAGTGTACCGTCTGGAGGATTTAGTTAAAAAAAATGACCAAATAAATTATAGTCAATGAACTGTTAACAAACGTGATGATTAACAGAATCAGTAACTTTCTCCTCCAAAAATGGAGACTCGGCAATAGAGCGTGGTGCTACCATTTTTGTTGTTACCATAAGTAGGAGAATATTTAATGCCAATTGTTTTGGACTTGATTGAAACATTATCTGATTTGTTTGAGGATTCTGGTGAACGCGCCTCTTCAATACGAGGCCATTTTCAATTTTCGAGTCAGTCCAAGTTTTTAAGAAGTTTAAGTCGGGTCGGGTTCGGTTTTAAGGTAAAAATTTCTGACCCGGTTTATTAATAAATATATATTTATATTTATTATATTTAATATTTTTATTAATTTTATTGGGGCGGGTCAATTTAATAGAGATTTTTATTAAAATTTTAAGGTCGGGTCAGAGTCAGATTATACTTTTATTATATAGTTCTGGGTTGGGTCGAGGATAAAAATATATCTAACTCGATTTTGGTTGAAACTTTAAATTTTCAAGGCGGGTTCGGGGCGACCAAAAACCCGCCCCGTTGCCATCCCTAGGTAACCATGGCACCCCCAAGGTTTGGGAAAATTTAAATTATATCCCCAAATATTTTAAAATTTTAATTTGGACCCTTCAAATTTGTTAGAAATTCTTATTAAGTTTTAATTTTTTAAAAAAAAAATAATTAGATACTCAATTTTTTAAAAATAACTCTTATTAAATCCTCAAAATTTTTGGAAATTTTGATTAGACCTTCAAAAATTTGAAATTTTTTGATTAAGCCCATCCCCAAACTATCACACCAAAATCCGCCCTTGCCCTTGTTTGGTCTGCCTCGACTGGTTTAATTTTTTGTACAATTGATCTTCGATTCTAAGTGTAAATGTTTCGTTGATTTTATTCATCACACTCGTGACAATTTGAATGTCACTTTCAAAAACGTCATTTGATTCAAAGTGTTTTCATCTGTTCTAACAAATTCACCCCATCTTTTACCGATATTCTGAAATGTAAGGGGACACTATCTATGAATAAGGGATTCCGAAGCATGATACCTTTAAGGACAAATCATTGAAGATTTCATTGTGTAATTCTTTGTTGAGTTCCTCCACCTTTTGGAACGATTTGTACCCATGGTATTAAATTGCGGTTGTAACACAACGTAATGGTCGCACTGTAACGATTTTAGAGATCGTCGCAACATTGTAAACTGAAACTATATTTAAAATCATAGTTACGTTTTTAGAGAAAAATCGCACCGCGAATGCCGCAACTGCAACACTGCAAACGCATCCGCAACCACTACCACAATTGCAATTTAATATTATGTTTGTACCAGACGATAGTAATTCTTTTGCAAAATTTTCACCTTATCACCATCTATAGCTCTAACCACGCCCCCAATTTTGTTGTGTCATCTCTACCGGAAAGACATGCCTCTTTAATGCCTTTTTCTCCATCCGACTGAGAAAATATAGGTTTTGTTTTTGTTCATGTGTTTACAATAGCTACTTCGGGCATTGTATCTCGCCCACATAACTTTAATTCTATAATCATATAGCCAAAAATCATCAAGACAACTAAAGGCCCTCTTTGCATCTTCTAGATATTCGAATCTGACAAATTTAAACCTCATTACTCTCTCTTTTTAACCCAATTCCCTGTCTTCTCTCTAAAAAAACCCAATCCTAATTTCTTGTTTAGAGACAGTCAGTTGTTGTTGTCAACGGCAATTGGCCTCCCACCCTATTTTTGTTTTCTTTTGCTTTTTTCTCTCATTTTTATCATCTTTTCTTTGTTTTCTGTTATCCTCTTCTTCTTCTTTTGGGTGCACCGTTGTATTTCGTTAGCCTGTTCGACGACACTTCTTTCTTAGGCGTTCAAGGTCCTTGTTCAGGCCATTTTGTGAGGTAGAAAGTGTAGACGTGGGCGTGAAGGTGAGTTTTGTAACACCTCAATCTCGATCCAAATCCGAAGCACTACATTCGGGTCACCTAAAATCGACCCAACACAATTTCCATTTAAAAACCATAAGTTTAGCCATTTTCAAAATATCAAATTAGTCTATAAATCTATGTAATTAAATAAAACATTAGAAATAAGTTTACAAAACAGGAGCCTCAAGTTTAAAACGCTGTAAATCAAAATAACATTTCAATAGAGTTTACAGACTCAAAATTCGTAAGTTACTATGAATACATAAACCCAAAACTAAATACTAAGCATTGTACTCTGAAATGATGTGGTGCTGAGAAATCCCTTCTTGATGTGCTCCTCGGCCGCGATATACCTACTAACCTGTGAACGGGAAATATGATTCTGAACGTTGAGCTTACAAAGCTTAGTGGTATATTTCTACTATACCATAATTCGTGATTATCATAAAATAAGCATGCAAGATAAATACAGTCTAGAGAGCATATATAAGGCTTTACTATCTATGAGTTATCATCTAGCCTACACTAGCTAGAGTTCTTGGATCACCTATCTCAAGGCATCATTAAGTCTACAACAAGTCTTACATGTTTCTACAAAGCTTTGCCATACTCGAGGTCACATAGCCTATCGAGTTACTAGAGCTGACTCAGCCCACCGAGTTAATACATACCGTACCTTGATCACTCTGTTATCGGGTACATGAACTATCATATATAGCATCCACACAACATATATATATACATCCATACATTATCCACATAATGGCCAATGAAGCCCTACTTTACTCGTGCTCACACAACCGTTGGGTTACCTGTGTTCACACAACCATCGGGTTAAATGGACCATATTTGGACCACCATAGCCACGGATACGTTCTAGACATACTTGGATCATATTAGCCACAAGTAGTCTTTACCTGAGGACACTCAGCCTATCAGGTTACTCGAGCTCACTCAGCTCATCGAGTTAATTACCTTATCCGGATCACCATAGCCACAGATAGATTTCTAACTGCACTCTAATCACTCAGCCCGTAGGTACATTGGATGTAATTTATCACTCAGCCTGAAGTACACATCTCCTTATATAAGTACCGTAGTACTGACTCTAGGACATCTGGATTTCTTTACCACATCATAAGATAACACATGCTTTTCGAGCATTCATAAACCTCACCAAGAGGTAAGTGGCACCAAGCCAAGCAATCACAAATACCCCAATGCATAACACTAATCATCACGGCTATCTCTATTCATCACTTACTAAGTTATTACACGTTATTCTCATCCACGAGGTTAAATCTCGGTTTCTTAGTTTTACGATTCATTTTATCACCTTAGAATCCCATTGGGCCATAGCCCTCGAATTATCAACCCTTCGAACTCATTTTTAACTTTTATGGAAAAATTGCCTAGTGGGTATCGATACCCAACATCGAATACTGATACGCCTCTCTGGGTTCCGATACTCACCCTATACGCATCGATACTCAGCTTCACATGAAGGGGTAGACCGTTAACCCCGTATCGATACACGAACCTCGTATTCTAATAACCCTAGGTATCGATACGACTCCAAGCGTACTGATACCATTTTAAGCTACTAAAATTTTAATGGAACAGGGAGTACCGATATGGGTCGAGACTATACCGATACTCCCTTTAAATTTTGCAATTGTTCATCATTTAGAGCACAAGGTATCGATATGGGCTCCCTGTGTTCCGATACCGAAGCCTAGAAATAGCTTCCAAGGCTCGGGTAATCACTTTCCAAGCCCCAAAAATGTAACCTTTAACCTCTTAGTTAAATCCTACATCTTATATAAGTTAATTTGGATGGTTTGCTACCCTTTTTACACCTTACTAACATTTAATCTGTAATTTACCATTAACAAGACTTTAAGCTACCTTAACACCAAAACTAGCAATCTTAACCATAAAATCAAGCAAAGCAATCACTTTATGATCTTCAAGAAGAGTATGAGCCAGAGATGTACTGACCTTAACTAAAGATCCCATATTTAAGCTTACCCACAACTTTCCTCAAGCTTTCTCCTTGCCTCAAGCTTGGAAGAATCCTTTAAACTCTTTCACATGCCATACAAACATAAAAATCGATTCAAAGCTTGAACTAACCTTCATGGCGAGCTTGGCTACAAAAATAAAACCTTAAAACCATGGGAAAGCTCCATGGAAAACCCTCAAAGCTTAAACCTCTTAAAAACCCATTTTTGAAAACCTTGCCTTCTTACCACATTATTATGTTTTTCATGAAGCTCTTGAAAAGGGGATTAACATATCTCAATCTTGAGTCTTCGGGGAAACAAATGAGTAGAAAAGGTGGCTTCTTTAATTCAAAATGGTTATAGGGTTTTGGAGAGAAAAAATGGTGAAGAAAAATGAAGAAGATTAGATGAGGAAATAGTGACCTCACTAAAGGCTCATTGTCCCCCTTAAACCTCGTGTCCAAACAAAACCAAAACAAGGGAAATCAGCCACTCTTTTTAAAAAGGCTAAAATCACCATATAAAACCTTCCATCTTTACCTTTATTACAAAATGGTCACTATTCAAGCCCACATAACCAATTTCTCATCCAATAAGGCCCAATCTTGGCTCAATGGGTCCAATTACCCAAACCAACATAAAGGTCCACAACCTGGGTCAACGCCCAATGTTGACTCAAAAATTTGGGTTGTTCAACTCTCTCCTCCTAAAAAGAAATTTCGTCCTCGAAGTTTGAATGAAGGGAGGTGTTGCAACCATCTCAGATCAAACCATTTCCCATATCACATACACCTCGATTCTGAAGTTCCTCTGCAAATTTCTTTAGCCAAAGCTCATAACCCCGGACTCCTCAACACCTCTCTCACGAATCTTCAATGATACATTTTCAACAATCGAACAACATTCCCATCAGACCCTAAAACAAGACAACACAAGATAGAACCAAACGATACTATCCAAGCATCAACTCAAAAAACTCACTTCAGATGAGCTTTATCTCAGTTAACAATATTCTCTACCATCATATGCGGTTCAAAAATCTTGAACTCAAACCTTATATGTGTCAGGCACACAACACCTCTTCAATGGTATACCACTAGGAACACTTGTTTGTCTAATATCAACACCATGACCAAACGTTTTTCAAGAGCAAGCAAAACTCTAACAACCAAACTTTACCATCAATCTATCCTGAAATAAAAATATTTTCCCCGACTTAGCTAATCGAGATGGAACTTAGCACTTCACTTTACTAGAACTCGCCCCAATTCGAAATAAAGCTAGCTCATAATCATGCGATTTCACTACTTGAGCCACTTGTTTCCAACCAAAAGCCATTGCCACTTACGAACTCTTACTAAATATCAAAACTCACCCAACTATCCTCGAAGGTTCGAACATGCTCCTCCAACCCAACCATTTAATTCAAGCAAATAGTTGTACTGAACTCTAGCAAGCCCTCAAGGATTTTCAAAGGGTTCTTCCAACAAGATCTGTTGCAACACAAGAATCTTGTTTCTACATAACCATAGCCGATAACTCACAGTTCCGCTGCTTTACTCTGATGATCTTTACACTATTTTACTATACATATAGACAACCCATCTTAAAACTCGATAGAGCAAACACTTAAATCATTTAACTCAAGATTATATCAACGCACTCATGAGCCCCAAACCACTTCTCGACTTGTCCTTAGAGTCCACACATCACCTCAAACACAATATTTATCACAACTTCTCTTTTTAAATTTTGAACGACCATAGAGAAACCTCAGAACTCTCCAACCAGCTACAAGATAATCAACCTCGAGAAATGGATAACGGTTCTTCACTATTACACATCGACTCTCAACATCAACGCCATTATTCTTTGCCATGTCAACACAGGCACGTCCCAAGGTGAACCACTTGGAAACGACACTCGTATCCACTTAATTTTACAAATGTGTCCTCACTCTAAAAGTTTAGTTGATGCCCTACTACAAGGTGATGGACACACCCATCGAGCTTGACATTACCTCTATCGTAGGTTCTAATCTACGATTAAGAGGTAAGCCCATTCACCCTTCGAAGAGCACCTCAACATCCTCTTAAATGTCCATAACTCTAAAGTCACAGACTATCAACCCTCGTATCTACTACGTGGGCTAAGAACTTCTTGCAACTTACAAGGCTCTCCTTGAACTAACATCACAGAAACACTACCTTCCCACTAGAGAGGTAATGGTTCCTTGCTCCCATTACCAACAAAAAAGGTTCACCTAAAACTATAAAGCTTCGAGACTCTCGCTCGAAGAGCAAGGCATACGTCGTGCTTACACGACCAACCTATACTAAGGCTAACATCCAATAACTAAAGAGAGAGCAAATCTAACAAGTCTACAGGGACTATTACTCTTAATCCTCACTCAACATCCTCAGAAAAAAAAAACTTACCTATAAGCACTTACAAATCTGATGAATTAACCAATCCAACGTCAACCTTAAGATCTTACCACCATACTTATTCAATGAAAACCAAAACCATTGTACGAACAAGAAATCAGATTTCCATCAATACAACAACTGAAACCAAAACAAACATATGTACCTAACATATCATTAGTGGCAAAGCTGTCATCTATGGCCTGAACGACAGACTGTCTAGCAATGACTAGTGTGTCGACTCTGACGGTAGGTATCACAGTACCTCGACCATGATATCCAGATGATGCCATTGCATCATATCTAGCAAAACTCTAAACATGCTGAGAATGAGTCAACTTTTGAGACTGAGCTGGGATACCTTCAGCCATCACTGAGCAGTCCTTCGCTATGTGAAATGGTGCTCGGCGCCTATAGCAAACCCTCAAGAGGAAGAAGCACACTCTAAGATGATTTCGACCATAATGCTCACAAGCCGGTGAAAGCGACACTCTGATAGAACCGTCGGTACTCTTATCGGGAGTAGAAATCAAAGAGCCCTTACGAACCCTCAATCTAGATCCTTAACCGACTTTCAATAGCTGATCTAAAGCAACTCTCTTTGAACCCCTTGGAGCATAAAATCTCCTAGATGAGGCCGAAGAAAGACTTGTGATATCCTGGGTCCCCACAACATAGCATCTAGAGTCTTCAATATGAACCAGTGTCGAACTCTAAAGTCGTTCAAGTGCTTTTGCACTATTGGCTAACTCTAAGAATTTCCCAAGTGGACATGTTATCATGTGCATCTAGAGGTTAACCTTCAACCCATGTCTAAACCTCTTACACCTCAACTCCTCGATAGCAACTAACTTTGGGGCATAACGGCTCAACCATAGAAAATCTTACTCATATTCAAACAATGTTTGGTTCCCTGAACTAGGTGTAGGAACTGATCTCTCATCTCATTCATGTGAACCTCACTGATGTACTTATTCTTAAACTCGTCCAAGAAGATATCCCATGTTGGAAGTGCAGGCTGCAGTCATAACTCAACAGTCTCATACCACTCATGTAGTCAAGGTCATCCTTTAAACTCCCTCTCATCTGTCTCAGAATCCTCTGAATGTCTCTTAACAACTAATCAGCCTTGATTGGGTCATCTTCACCCAAACCTTCAAAATCTTTTGGCCCAAAATGGTGAAGCCTCTCAATAGGGGTCTTGTGAGGCGTCTTAGATTGCCTTGGGATATCCTGCACCACTTGCAAAAGAGTAAAGATAAGATTATGGAGGTGGTTCGCCCTTCCACTTCTAGTACCTCCTAAAAGGCTCGTGTCTCTTACAATCGGGACAGATTCCTTACCAAAGTCTTCCGCTTGAGAGACATGGCTCTCCTCATGACCTTCTTGGTCACGTTTGGCATCACCCGCCATCAAAATTTTTTGAAAACATGAGGAAACAAGGCAACATCACCATGATTCCCACTCCTGGAAGAGTACAACTTAAATTTAGAGGCTTGTATTCACTAGACACCTTACCACAACCTCTATACCACACCGAAATTTCCTAAAACTGGCTAAACCTAAGCTCTGATACCACTAAATATAACGCCCCCAATCTAGATCTGGATCTGAAGTACTATATTCGGGTCACTCAAAACTGACCCAACATAATTTCCATTTAAAAACCATAAGTGTAGCCATTTTTAATATATCAAATAGTCCATAAATCCATATAATTAAATAAACATTATAAATAAGTTTACAAAATAAGAGCTCCAAGTTTAAAACACCGTGAATCAAAATAACATTTCAATAGAGTTTATAGACTCAAAACTTGTAAGGTCCTAAGAATACATAAGCCCAAAACTAAAGCTTTATACTCTGAAGCGATGCAGTGCTGGGAAATCTCTTCTTGATGTGCTCATCGGCTGCGATCCACCTACTAACCTGTGAATAAAAACAACGATTCAGAATGTTGAGCTTACAAAGCTCAATGGTGCATTTCAACTCTACCATAATTCATGATTATTATAAAATAAGCATTCAAGATAAATACAGTCTAGAGAGCATAGATAAGGTTTTATTATCTTTGAGTTATCATCTAGCCTACACTAACTAGAGTTCTTAGATCACCTATCTCCAGGTATCATTAAGTCTACAACAAGTCTTATATGTTTCCACAAAGCTTTTTCATACTTGAGGTCACATAGCCTATCGAGTTACTCGAGCTCACTCAGCCCATTGAGTTAATACATATTGTACCTTGATCACTCTGTCATCGGGTACATGAGCTATCATATATAGCATTCACACAATATACATATATACATCCATACATCATCCACATAATGTACAACGAAGCCCTACTTTAGTCGTGCTCACATAACAGTTGGGTTACATGTGTTCACACAGTTGTCGGGTTAAATAGACTATATCCGGATCACTATAGCCATGGATACGTCCTAGACATACTTGGATCACATTAGCCACAAGTAGTCTTTACCTGAGGTCACTCGGCCTATCAGGTTACTCGAGCTCACTCAGCCTATCGAGTTAATTACCTTATCTGAATCATCGTAGCCACAGATAGGTTTCTAACCGCACCCAGATCACTCAGCTCGTGAGTACGTCTAATGTACTTGATCACTTAACCTAAAGTACGCATCCCCTTATATAAGTATCGTAGTACTGACAATAGGACATCCAGATTCATTTACCATATTATAAGATAACACATGCTCCCCGAGCATTCATACACCTCACCAAGAGGTAAGTGGCACCAAGCCAAGCCATCACAAATGCCCCAAGGCATAACACTAACCATCACGGTCATCTCTATTCATCACTTACTAAGTTATTACACGTTATTCTCATCCACAAGGTTAAATATCAGTTTCTCAGTTTTACAATTCATTTTATCACCTTAGAAGCCCATTGGGCCATAGACTTCGAATTATCAACCCCTCAAACTCATTTTCAACTTTTACGGGCAGATTTCCAAATTGTTAACCATTGACCCCATACCAGTACACGAACCCCGTATATCGATACACCCCAGCTATCAATACGGCTCCAAGCGTACCAATACCATTTTAAACTACTAGAATTTCAATGGAACAGGGGCACCAAGATGGCTCAAGCATGTACTGATACTCACTTTAAGTTTTGCAAGTGTTCATCATTTAGAACACAAGATATCGGTACAGGCTCCCCGTGTACTGATACTGAAGCTCAGAAATGGTTTTCAAGGCTCAAGAAACCACTTCCCAAGCCCCCAAAATGTAACTTTTATCCTCATAGCTCAATCATACATCTTATGTGAGTTAATTAAGAAGGTTTTTTTTTACCCTTTTTACACCTTACTAACATTTAATATGTGATTTACCATTAACAAGGCTTTAAGCTACCTTAACACCAAAATTAGTAATCTTAACCATAAAATCAAGCAAAGCAATCACTTTATGATCTTCAAGAAAAGTAGGAGTCAGATATGTACTAACCTTAGCTAAAGATCCCAGATTTAAGCTTACCCACAACTTTCCTCAAGCTTTCTCCTTGCCTGAAGCTTGGAAGAATCATTTAAACTCTTTCAAATGTCATACAAACATGAAAATAGAATCAAAGCTTGAACTAGCCATCATGGTAAGAGTAGCTATGAAAATACAACCTTAAAATCATGGGAAAGCTCCATGGAAAACCCCTAAAGCTTAAACCTCTTAAAAACCCATTTTTGAAAACCTTACCTTCTTAACTCAATATTATGCTTTTCATGAAGCTCTTGAAAAGAGGATTAACATATCTCAATCTTGAGTCTTGGAGGAAAGAAATGGGTAGAAAATGTGGTTTCTTTAATTCAAAATGGTTATGGGGTTTTGGAAAAAAAAGTGATAAAGAAATGTGAAAAAGATGAGATGAGGAAATAGTGACCTCACTAAAGGCACATTGTCCCCCTTAAACCCACGTCCAAATAAAACCAAAACAAGGGAAATCAACCACTCTTTTCAAAAAGGGTAAAATCACCCTATAAAACCTTTCATTTTTACCCTTATTACAAAATGGTCACCACTCAAGCCCACATAACCAATTTCTCATCCAATAAGGCTCAAACTTGGCTCAATGAGTCCAATTACCCAAACCAACGTGAAGGTCCACAACCCGGGTCAACGCCTAATGTTGACTCAGAAATTTGGGTCGTTACAAGTTTTGTCTATTTTCCCTCCGATTATCTTCTCTTTGGGCTTGTCTTTGCTTATTTTTGTTGTTTGGTCTTTGTTCTTGTAGGCTCTCGGTTCTTTTCAGTGGTTGGTTAGGGCTCTTGTTTTTTCCATCGATGGAAGATCGATGGCTAAGCTCTTTGACCCTAGTTCTTCCTTTTAGCCCATCAATCATTGGCGATTTAAAGATTCTTAACGTGATGGTCTTTTGTGACCCTAGAAGCGACATGTAGTTGAGGATCTCAATTTTACCGACATTGCTCTTGTCTAGGTTTCTCTCTTCAATCTTGGAAACTTGATGAGTTTTTCCTTTTTTTCTATTGGTGTTTTCCTTTTTTCTTTTTAGTTTCATGTGTTTATGTTTATATTGAGTTCGTTTGGGACTCGTTCTCCTTGTATCTCTGTATATTTTTCTTTTTTAATGATAGTCAACTTTACAGTTAAAAAAATAAAAGTAGAAGACTAAAAGTCAAATTGTGAATAATAATGAAAAAAATAATGCGGGGTATTATACTTGGTGTAAGTCTTGAACTCAAAATTCAAAAGAAGGACGAATGAACCGAAAAACCTAATTTAAGATCATTGAAGAAAGTGGGCCAATTTCCTCGTAAAAAGTACTTAACCCGTTAAGGGGATATCAAATGAAATAGTGCAAAGGTTTGATATTTTTCAGTCAAACTCGAATGAGAGAGAACTCTAACACTTTAAACATTAATAACCCTAGAGTAGGCCACCCATACTTCATCCGCCAGCATGTTGATCAAATAAATAAATAAAAACTATATCCGGCCGGCAGCACATGTGAGACGCCCGACAGAGGTGCATCCAACAACAACAAAGTAGTAGCATGATCAAGACTCCACTTATTGCTAACCAATATGCAGCAAAGTTCATTTGTCGTGGCACTGGCACTAGCATTGGCACACATCGAATATGACAAACTAACTCCCACCGCAGAACTTTTTGAATGGCACACATGCACCAAACCAGCCAAAGGATGCTTGTCGCCTACACCATGTACCACGACAGATAAGGCTCTGAACTTCATGATTCATTCCAAAGCATGAATATGATAGTTGAATGGTTAAAATAATAACATGAAGTTGCAAAGCAAATACTAAAAATAGGGGAAACCATAAAACGGAATCAAACTTGATACATTATTGAACCTGGACATTTTGTTGTTGAAGGTAGACAAGCTATATAAGAGAATCAACTCTGATTTAGTCGATCCAAATATCTTCCTCCAATCGAAGAAAAACCTCTGATGTACAGTAAACTGGCAAAGGAAAGAGGAGAAGACAAAAAAGAGCTGAAGAAGAGAAATATAGATTAGAAAAAGAATTGAAGAAGAGCCGTGAAGAGAGGAACATACGAGGAAGGAGCTAGAAAAGATGTGCTACATGCTTAAGGTGGTAGAAGAGGGGTAGGAAAGGCTTTGTTCTAAGCTAGGAGCCGTTCGACAAATAGGGGCGGTACTCAACAAGAATCTGTAGGGATCAGGGCTCCTTCAAAAATTTTAAAAATTTAAAAAGTTTTAAGTTGAGGTAATAATAAAATTGTATTTAATTTTAGGTTGAGATTATGATAAAAAAATGTATTTTGATCCTTTAAACTATATAGTTTATATTGTTGCTTCTCCTAAAAATTTAGACATTTATAGATGGTCTCTCAATAAATAACGTTGAGTTATGCTATTGTGAATAAAACTCGTGCTTCAAGTTACAACGCTCCAACCCTAACATTCTCGTCAATAACCACCGCTCTCATGCACCTATCTCCTTCTTTGATCTCTTTCCCTCTCTTTCAATAACATTAACAAACAAACTTTTCGGAAAGAAAAATACTTTGATACACAAGTATTTCAGAATGTTTGCACAAGCCTCTTAATTTTAGGGTTTAGGAGTTTAGGTTAGGGTTTAAGTTGTTTGATGTAAAATTTAGAGTTTATGGTTAGAATTTAGAGTTTATGGCTTAGAGTTTAAAATTCAAGGTGTTAAGATTAGAAATTTGAATTTTAAATTTTATAGTTTAAATATAAATAGTTGTATATTAAAATATAACCCTTCGGGAAATCATTGTAACGGGAAAAAAGAAATTTGTTTTAGGCTCGAGTTTTGCCTGATATGCTATCATGTATGATGTAAAAGAGTCGGCCGTGTAAAAATCATATCATTATTCTTTAAGGACTCGACTTTCTTAACAGCCCGTCATTTCTAACAAAAATTACACATTAGTTGGGCCTTTTCTCTTTTTATTTTTGAACCTGTTAGTTATTAAGCCACTTTCAACTCTATTTGTGTTTAGGTTTAATTATAAAATACCTTCAAAATTGAAATTTTCAATGTAGTATTTTTTTAGCATTTTTAATGTGTGATATTTTTTGAAGTCATAAAATTCATATATTTTGTGCATTTCTGTAAATTTTTATGTGTACTCTTTTATTTTGACTATAATTAGGATTGTAAATAAAACGAGAAAAGATCGTAAGTTACTCGAGTCCAACTTAGTTAAAGCTTGATCAATACTCGACTCGATTGGACTCGACTCATGCTCAAACTCGGCTCAAATTTTTAACGAGCCAGGTTTAGCTCAACACTACTCAAATTCGATTTGGCTCGTTTACACCCCTAATTGAGTAATCGTTTTCTTCCTTTTTGAGATTTGTGGTTCACAATTGTCCATGAAACACTTTCAATCACGACCCGTCAGACAACCCTTTTTTCCATTCTTTATACGTTTAAGTTTTCCGCTGCTGCAAATGTATAGATTTATGTAACTATGTACATTAATAACCCAAATAAAAGAAAAACGTTTTCTAAAATTGGTACATAGAATGTAATGCTTTTACAAATTTGATAAAAATACATGGTCAAATTCTTCCATAGTACTTGTACCATGTGAAATTTCTAGATTTAATTTTTATATTTTAATTTGGTCATTGTTAATACATGCTCTTTAAATTTTCAGTCTAAACCCCAATAGTAACCGTGAAATATGTTAAATCAAATTATTAAAATAATTAAATTACATGGAGTTAAAATAATTAAATTAAAAAACGTGAACTAAACTATGAGTTATGATCAAATTGGAGAACAAAAATTAAATTTACAACTCAGTCATAATAGAAAAACTAATAGAAAATTTGATTTAACATATTTCACTGTTACTATTGGGGTTTAGATTGAAAATTTAAAGAGGATGTCATTAACAATGACCAAATTAGAATATAAAAATCAAATATACAAATTTCACATGGTACAAGTAGGAATAGAAGAATTTGACCATATGTTTTTTCTTTATCAAATTTGTAAAAGCAATACATTCTATGTACCAATTTTAGAAAACGTTCGTCTATTATTTGGGTTATTAAAGTACATAGTTACGGCGGCGGATCTAGAATGTTTTTTTGATAGTAGGCACAAGTCAAAATATTTTTTAGGGTGGACACAATTATAAAATTTAAAGACTAATTCATAAAAATAATAAGAATTAAAACTAAATGTATAAACTTTAAAAAGCTTAAGGTAGGCACAGAACCACCAAGCATATATGTGGTTCCGCTAGTGCATAGTTACATAAATATATAAGTGAGATTGTTATATATATATATATATATATGAGAGGGGGGAAGGGGCGAGCGAGATAGAGATGAAGCTACGAAGTCCGAGTCATACCAAATAAATTGAAATTTGAAATCCCAAGTCCTACCAGTAAACATAAGGTGGAGGTTAAAGAAAAAAAAACATATAATTGTAAATATTGCTGTTAACATATATATATATATATATATATATATTTCAATTTAACCCTTTCATTTTTTTTAGTTAAAGTCAACTAAACCATTATTTTTTTGCAATGATGATGTTCAACCTCTGTATCAATCAACATATATAACATATTTCACTGTTGCTGTAAAACTGTTTTGTTGACATGATAAATTATATTATTATATAAATATTAAGTGTTAAATTTATTATTGTGTCTAAAAAAGAAAGATATTTTTTAGAAAAAAATCTTTAAAAAATATGATTTTTTTTAGAGAAAGAACGATTAAGAGCACATTTGGAAAGCCAGATAATACTTGAAAATGGGTATAGTTATATAATTGTAGTATATTTAAGTATCTATCTAATTTGTGGATCCTGATAAATTGGATGTAAGTATATGAATGTGTACACCGATACATCGTGTGTTTAGTGTAAAATTCCTTAACTTGACAAAGTATGAGTGAATCCTCTTGGTATATTAAAACAAATCGTAATTAATTCATCATTTTAATTCTCTAAAAGACAATTAAAATTCTAAAACAATAAATGTTAATACATATCCACGGGCATCAAGTTAGCAATAGATCCATGAACGAGTGCCAAGTAAATGCATCAAGTTAGCACTTGCTTAATTGCTTTCATTTCCGCTGTATAAATAGCAGCCAACACAACCACTTCTCTTTCTCTCAGTTTTCCCCTTTCCGCTTCATATTTCAGACAAAACATTGCTATTTTAGGCTTTGAACAACAGTAGAAACTGTCAGCCCAACCCAAAGTCCTTAGTTTGGGGATTCGTTACTTAACCCCATCCCTCTATACGTTCTACCATTTCTTCACTGGATTCGGAACTATAACCTCTCCCAATATGATTATGGAGACAAAGTATCTAGATTACGCATTAGTCCCTATTGGATTTCTTTTAATGACGGCTTACCATATATGGCTTCTTTATCGGATTATAAAACGTCCCACCAAGACCGTCATCGGTGTCAACGCCATCAACCGCCGCTACTGGGTTCAAGCTATGATGGAGGTTCGCGTACTTTAATACATTATCAATTTTCCCTTGCATGCTTGGAAATGATGGATGTAAAAAAAAAAACTAGTTTTTATGGTGCAGGACGTGTCCAAGAATGGGGTTTTGGCAGTGCAAACGCTGAGAAACAACATAATGGCGTCGACCCTATTGGCATCAACGGCAATCATGCTGAGTTCCCTTATTGCCGTGCTGATGACGAGCGGTAAAAGCGATAGATCATCCTGGTTCGTAATCGGAGACCGAAGCGACCAAGCATTTTCCATCAAGTTTTTCTCGATATTGGTATGTTTCCTGGTTGCCTTCTTGCTCAACTTGCAATCAATCAGGTATTACAGCCATGCGAGTATTCTCATCAACGTGCCTGTCAAGAAGATGTCCAAGCATCAGCGCCACCACCATCTTACCGCCGAGTACGTGGCCACCTCCGTTAACAGAGGCAGCTATTTTTGGTCTCTAGGACTACGTGCCTTTTACTTCTCTTTCCCTCTGTTTTTGTGGATATTTGGGCCCCTTCCCATGTTTCTTTGTTGCATTGCCCTCGTTTCCATGCTTTATTTTCTCGATGCAACCTTTCAATTCGGGTGGGCCGTTGGGGTTATTGATGACAATGGTCCCCAAGATGAGGAACTAGGGGGTTCAGGTCCATCCTAATCCTTCATTTAATTTCAACATCAGAACTATTTCGTTCAATCTAAGTTGAACCGAATTTGCATAGGGTTGTTTATAATTTCGACGCATGTGTTTCTTTATTATATTTTCGGATACTAACAGTGACAAACATAACAGGTTTTTTTTTGGCAAAATAACAAAAGATGCCCCCAATTTTGCATGTTTTGTCATTTGATCCCCATTTTTTTGAGCAAACAACCCCTAACGTTTTAATTTGGTCTAACTATGTCCTTTTTGGATGGAAACTACCAGTTAAAAGAAATTATTTTGTTATACCCTTCTTTATGGTGACACGTGACTGATTATCATGCTGACATGTGGCCGAACGGATGGTGACACATGGCAAATATGATGTTGACACGTCAACAAATTTTAACACTTGACAAGTCCAGTCAACATCAACCGTTGACCATCAGGTGACTGGAAGTTTCTATCCAATAAGGGCATATTTAGACCAAATTAAAATGTTGGAGTTGTTTGCTCCAAAAAGAATAAAAGACCAAATGACAAAACATGAAAACGTTGGTAGCATCTTTTATCATTTTACCTTTTTTTACTAGAAATAATGAGTTTTCAGTATTCTCTTTTTTTTTTTCAATGGGTTTTCAGCCTTTTTAGATATAAAGATGTATTGAAGGAGCATTGTTCAATATGAGAATCAGTACCATTTTGCAACACATGGTTTTAATGATAAGAATTGTTAATTGTAAACAACCAAACAAATATGTAAAAATATCATGTGATCCATATAGGTTAACAATAAGTCCGGTATAATTTATTAAAATGAGATATTTAATTTAAAAAAATATAAATTTTTATTGACTTATTGTGTACATAGTATACAAATTTTTAAATGAAAAAAATAAGTCTAACATGACTCAAAATTCATGAAATACATTATCGTTTTGATTTCTACATGTTTTTTATTTACTTTCTTTTGCAAGCATTTATTTAATTTTATTTTGAGATTCTCTTTTTCTTTAAGGTCTTGTGCGATCACTCCCATTGCTGAAAGTTGCTCTAATTTTTGTGAGTTAGCTCAGCTGTATCTAAGTACAGGCAACTGCTATGACAATTGCACAATGGAAGGCAGAAGCTTGTTCATGTTATTCTGATCCATCCCAGTAAGCCAATTCAAGACCCAAAAATACCCTCCATCCAGAAGCTAGCTACCGGACATCATGTTCATGGTACCAACTTTTTTTTTTTGTCTCCATTCTTCTGCAGTTCTTGTGTTCTTTTAAAGATTTTTTACTTCACCAAATTAGCCACTGTCTTGATCCCAAATGCAAATCAAGCATTTATATCCCAAAAAAGAAATTTACTGCGTTAATTGTTAAATCTATTTAATCAATAACAACTTTTTTATCAAATAAATATACGAAGTTTATTTTTATTAGATTATGAAAGAATTAATTATTATTTTGGGTTTCTTTAAGTTATTTATTTGGATGAGTTCGATAATTAATTTTTCACGTTTTATTGGTTCATGTAAAGGCAGATGTTAACCATAAGTTACACATAGATATGAAAAAATTTAGAACGGGCGACGCACACCGTTGAACACTACTAACACAATACACTGTTGAACACCATTAACTTTTTAATAAATTTTAAATGATTATTAAAAATCTCAAAGACTCGACATGCAATTAATCACATTTCAAAACAAAATTAAAAGAAATTATTCCATGAACTATTCCCATCACCTCATCCACAGTCCTACCTAATTAAATAAAATTACATCATCTTTATTCTCAACATCTTATAAATTAAAATTTACAAATCATCATTTTTTCCTCATACCTCATAAATTAATTATAATATGTTAATGAATAAGATCCTTAAAATAAAAACCACACTCAAAAACTTAACCCATGAATCAAAGAGACAAAAATAAAATAATTAATTTTAATCTGTTAAAATCCCTAAGATTAATATATTTCTTTGGACCGCAAACAAATTAATTAGAACAAACCAACCAGAATCTTCATACGAAGGGTTTTCCCTATACCGAAATTAATTATATACACACATTGATCTGTTAAACACCACAAAACCTTTCGGTACACCAACATCTGTAAGAGTCCGTTTGTTTCACTGTAATTGGTTTTTTAAAAAATTAATTCTGGAAAGTGAACTACAATTTTGAAAAACAGGTTATGAAAAGTATTTTTTGGTGTTTAGATGATTCTATGTAATTCAATTTGCACTGTTTAGTAAATTTTCCAAAAAATATTTTAGAAAATCTATTTTTAGTAGAACAAACACACAATTTTTTATTTTGACTGAGTTAATTTTATCTATAAATTTATGTTTGTAAAATTTTAAATATACAATACAATGCTTTATTTTTTATAAGTACATCAAATAATTTAAGCAATATAATTCTAAATGTATAATTAGTACTACACTACATTCAAACAATAATATCGTCCAAGTGCATAATTAATATTACACAACTTTAAAACAATAATATTACCCAAATACAGAATTAGTAGTATATAATAATTATAACATAATATTGTCCAACTACATAATTTGTACTGCAACACATTAAACCAACCATATTGTCAGAGTGCATAAATAATACTACAACACATTAAAACAACAATATTGATTAAGTGTATAATTATAATTAAACACCATATCAAAATTACATATTTTTATTCCTGAGTAAACTTTTGAAGCCAAATTTTTTTATGCTTCAATTTTTAGTCAATTTTTTTTGGCTCAGACTCATTATTGCCAAGAAAATCAAACACGTTGCAAAAAAAGTCATCATCAAATTCCTATGTTTTTATAGACATCACTTCTTCGTAAAGATGTGTCTTATTCTCAGTAAATTTGTTTAATGTTTCAGCAATTATACCAAATTTCTCACCTACAAATTGAATGTGGTCATCCTCACCACTTTCTTTGATATTTTTTCTTTTATGCTTTGATGTGAATATACCTTTATTCTTTCCTCATCAACATCTTCAATGTTGAAGTTTAACGGGATTGAACTTTTATTATCATCATCCAAATCTATGTCCGCAAATATTTTGGCAAAACTTTTCGTTGCCATATCTTGACCGACAACCAAAGCTATCTCATCAAAGAAATCAATTTTTTGTTCAAAAATAACGCATAGCATCATCCAAATCTATATCTATAAATGTTTTTGGCAAAACTTTTCGTTGTCATATCTTGACCGGCAACCAAAGCGATCTCATCATAGAAATAAACTTTTTGTTTAAAAATGGCGCATATTTCGGGTGTGCCTGTTAAATATTATACACAATTAGAATAACTAGTAAAATATAAGTTTAATATATTAAAATTAGAGTGTGTAAAGATTATCGTTATTGTAGCATCATGTGTCACTCTATCACATGATATCGTTTTCATGTTGTCATCCCACTCGAATCCACTTTCTTCACGAATTTTGCATTTAATTTTTATGTGTTTTTTACAGTCTTCAAATGATTTTCCACATGTTTAGTATCACACTGAACTTGAAATTTTTCAGAAATAGCTGCAGCAACTCGTTTTATAGAAATTAATCTAAAGGAATTAGATGGTTTATTTCCTTTTTGAGCCTTATCTGCAAGTATTTCTAAGAAAATATGTTCCATTTATTTTGTCCCTTTGAAATGTTTTGATGTAGCCCTTCTTTACTTAATTTAGGGTTACTCATTGCTATTTGCTACATTAACAAGACATGTAAAAATAAAATAATTATATAAGTAACAAAAATTCAAAACTCAATGTAATAACAATTATACGAGGATGATTTAATCAACTAAAAAATTATCTGTAAAAGGATTAATTAACAGCTACTGTGAATGATAGTTACTTGCAGATTTCTTTGATTCTGTGTATAAATAAACTTTTCAACTCATACATATACTCCTATTAGAAAGCTTTTCAAAGAAATGTCAGAGAGAAAAAAAAATAGAAGTCAGTAGTAATAGAAGAAGAAAACAATAAAGTTCATTAAACAACACCAAGAGATTTGAAAACAAAAAATAAACACTTGAATTAGTAAATCAAATATGAATACATGTATGAAAGCATAATGATGGAAATACATATATATAAATTCCAAACGTACTTACTGCAAAAAAAAATTACGTACCAATGCTATTGTTTTCATTGTTTGTAAGATTTGATTGAGTGTTAATATTCACGTGACCATCAAAATTTAGATCGACAAGCACTGAAAGGAGGTGAGCATGCCGTTATATGTGATGATTTAAACCTTTACAAAAATTTAGGGTAGTAGCTGCTAAAGCACCGAGTCCCATGTTACTTACCAATGGGTATAGTATACTAACATTTTTGTCATTTAATTTTCAAATGTAATGTGTAATTCTAATTTCTAATAATGGTATATTAATGAAATTATCACTTCTATAAGTAAAAACAAATAAACAAAAAACAATATGGGTCAAGTCTCAAGGATTGGATGGATTCATATTAAAATTCAACAGATTCTAAAACTTTACAGCTGTAAATTATTCAAACACATAAGCTAGAGAAATATTGCAAAATGCAGAGAAGCCAATCTCACTTCTATAAACAAATGCACAAGTGTCCCACTTATCTCTCTTTAGGAATGACAGTGTCTAAAATGATCTTAGGCATTTGTACCATTTAAAAACACAAATAATACTTTAAGTAAAACCAAACCAACTTCTATAATCATATATTGCACTGGAAAAAGAACTTAAAACATGCTTTAAGTCAAACCAAGCCAAACCAAATAGATGCAACAAACAAGCCACAACAGTCCATCAAATTTTAACCGAAAATGAAAAAATTAAAAAAATAGGAAAAATTGCATGTCTTTTCCGTGTCAATATTTTAAGAATTATTGCCTGCAAAAATCAACAAAAGGAAGAGGTAATTTTTTTTAGAATAAACCATTATTAGAAAGAATGAATGGAAAGTATATTTGGAGACATCTAAAGTAAATTAGGGAAGATTTGAAGAAAAAAAGTAAACTAGGTCAAGAAATCGAAGAGCCAAAGATAAAGAGAGTAGATTGATGGTACTTTAAAAGACATGTGTTTTCACCTTATTTATTAATTAATTTATCCCCATCATGCTATCATTTGCATGTATTTTAGCACTTTTATCTTTGTATTTGCATATTCTTAACTCAGAAGCTCCTTCGTGAATTATCCTTGAATTTATCACATTTTTGCTGTTAATATCGCTACATGAGTTCTTCCATAATTGTAGCCAGGACTATCGCCGCATTGGAATGTCATTGCATAAGCGTCATTTAGATTGCGTGTAGGACTGTCGCTGTAATGATAGATATCCAAAAGATAAGATCAAATGACGTTGGCGAAAGGATAAGATCAAAGGACGATGAGCTGGCAGTTTGTTACAACAACTTTTGTCTGGACATGATGTCGCTACAATTTTCACTGCAATACCAGTACATTGAAACAGTAATTGTCTCCACAATGACAGTTGTCAGGACAAGATCAAAAAGACGATTACCTGTCAATTGATACAGCTGTCCTACACAAAATTCACAACTACAAATCTATGAAGGACACCTGTAAACACCAAATTGGAAAAAGATAAAGATATATATATATACATATATTCTTACCCTAGAAAAGAGACCCTCATATCTTATCATCTTTTTCCTTGGTTTTGGAGCTCTCTTTCTTGATGGCTATGGCGGCTTAAAGCTTTCAAGGGGCAACCGAGATGAATCTAATGCAGGATTAAGTAGCCATGACGAGTGCAAGGCAAGAGGAAACATCAAGGAGCAATCGAGTCAGCTAGAGATAGCTTCCCCATTCGGTTCTTAATGTTTCTTTTGTTTAAACGCTGATGATTATGGTTTAATTTATTTTGCATGAAAATACTTTATGAATGTTGACTAGATGTTTATCTTATTTAGTTTTTCCTTTATCTTTTAATCTTTGGGTTTGAATGTCTTTATGCACGAAAGTGTTTATTGCAACCACTATCAATGAGAGTTGCAGTAACAGTTCAAGTTAACAATCATGACAACAAAAGTTGCATGGGAGTACAACGAAAGATAACTTAATTTGTTCTTGTATTTTCTTATTATCCATCACTGAGAGGTGTGATGAGTGGACTCATATAAGTCTTTGATTAATGGTAGAAGTTGAGATTAGTAAGATATTCATATGCTTTATTGCAGCGACAATCATCTTTTCTTTTGTTTCTTGCTAGCATTCGTTATTCTGTTGATGAATCACTAGGGGAACCCTGTACCATCATTATATTGTTTATGTTTTAATTTCAGTACATTGCTGCGACATTACCTATATCATTTACCTTTCATTGCTCTGACATTACCTATTGTATTTTCATTATTTTTCTTACTTATTGCACTAACATTGGTAGACATCCGAACAATCGTCTTTGTGGGATCGATATCTGACATATTAACATCTGTCTACTCTACTTGCATCGGCGTGTGCTCGCTTGCACAAATCGTGTGGCGCCATTTCATCGATCATAGAAGAACGAAAAGAAAAGAAAGATAATCACAAAGAATATGAACAAAAAATATATATTCACCTGGGTTATTGAAGGCGACGATGGAGAGATTTAGCTGTTGGTGTCGGTGTCGACAAAGGAGACAGGTGTTGAGGAGAGTTTTTTGAGTTGGAGAGTAAAGTAACGTGTTTTACGGAAATAAAGAGGGTAAACAAACTACTGAAACAACAAAAAAATTACGTTGACCATAGTTGGAATTACATTGGCCATTTTACTTTACATGAACCAAACATCAGAAAATAAGAAAATGAATTTCGTAAATTAAATTACATCAAACAAACACAACCTATAAATTTATTTCACACCAATTTGATTGAGATGTACATGAAGATCGGTACATTCTGTTTGGTTTGTTATAAAGGAAAACATAGGGTTTTCTAATTACTTTGTTCGCAATTCAAACGAATATGTTAATCCTAAGGTTTTTAACAAATTACAATTAATTATTTTATTTTTGTCTATTTTGATTCGTGAGTTAAGTTTTGAGGGTGTTTTTTTTTATTTTAAGGATTTTATTCATTAACATATTAGAATTAATCTATAAGATATGAGGAAGAAGATGATGATTTGTAAAATTTAATTTATAAGAAAATGTTATATGGAAAATAAAGATGATGTGCCTTTATTTAATTGGATAGGACCATGGATGAGCCGTTGAGAATGGTTCATGGAATAATTTTTTTCTAATTTTGTTTTACAATATAATTAATTACATGTCGAGTCTTTGAGATTTTTAATAATCGTTTAAAATTCATTAAAAAATTAATGGTGTTCAACGGTGTATTGCATTAGTAGTGTTCAGCGGTGTGTGTCGCTCGTTATAGACTCATCCTATAGATATTTACTAGTTCCAATGCTTTATCAAATTATAATATAGTATTAATTTAAAAATTAATTAGGAGATGCATTCTAATCAACGCAATACCAATAATACCCTATTTGGTAAACAATTTTTTAAGCCAAAATTAGAGGTTTGACTAGTCAAATATGCTAATTTAGATGTTTGGTAAATAGATAATTATAATAGCGGATTATAGTGAAACCTCTCGATTTGAAAAAGATCATAGGAGCTTTTTGAGTAAGAGGTTTGAATAAAAGAATTGTAAAGACTCTTTTGCCCTTAGCAATTACAAAATAAATTCTCTAAATAAAATAAATTTGGGAGTTATTTGGTAACATAAATTTTAATAACTAATAAAGTTGAGCAGATAATTTCATAAATAAAAATTAATATATACATATAAATTTAATTAATAAATATATATTCATGATATATTTTCATAAATAAGAAATTAATATATACGTCTAAATCTAATAATTATTAAAATTATATTGAAAAGATAATTTCACAAATAAGAAATTAATATATATATCATTCGTATATGCTCAATAATGATGTTAAAAAATATTTTTTATAATCTAATTAATATTGATAGATACAGAATATTAATAACTAATAAATTATTCAAACAAGTATTGAATATAATCATGTCCTTATTTGCCATTTTGCTTGTTCAAATGATCAAACAACTATAAGCTATTAGTTAATTTTAACAACACTTTTATACAATCATCTAATGCAACCCGCTATTCAAATCAGCTAATGGAATAAGCTATTGCTAATTACCAAACAGGACGTATGTTACGTCTAAATTTAATAATTATTAAAATTATATTGAAAAGATAATTTCACAAATAAGAAATTAATATATGCATCATTCATATATGCTCAATAATGATATTAAAAAACTATTTTCATAATCTAATTAATATTGATAGATACAAAATATTAATAACTAATAAATTATTCAAACAAGTATTGAATATAATCATGTCCTTTTATGTCATTTTGCTTGTTCAAATGATCAAACTACTAACAACTATTAGTTAATTTTATCAACACTTTTATACAATAATCTAATGCAACCCGCTAGTCAAATAAGCTAATAAAATATTTAAACGATTCTAATAATTATATACTTTCCATTTTAATTTAAATAAAATTTGTTTAATCTATATCATAAGGCATATGCTAACGTATAGTATTTAATAACATCAATTAAACAAAATATTCAATTTTTGCATTTAATAAGAACCTAATTTAAGAGGATTATTTTGATTATTCAACTCATTTATTGTTGTAAATAAAGTAAAGAAGAACAAGAACAAGAGAAGACAAAGAGAAAAAATTATATTATCTTAATAAATGGTTGCGTATAATGTTTTCTCCAATTTCTATATTTATAGGCATAAAAAGGAAACCCTAATTCTAATGGGTATTAAACCATAATAATAAAGTACATTAAAGTCTCCTTTAATACATGAATATCCACCATAAATAAATATTTATAACACCCCCTTGGATATCCATGAAGATGATGTGTCTCGTTAAAAACTTACTAAGATAAAAACCCTATGAGAAAAAATTTTAATGAAGGAAAAATAGTACACACATCATTGATATACATAATATGTTGCCTCATTAAAAACTTTATCAGGAAAACCCATTGGGACAAAACATTGGTTAAGGGGAAAAGAGTGCAACACGTATTTACTCCCCCTTATGAGAATATCACATTGGATCTTTGAATCTTCATAAGTCAATCTTGAATACAATCTTCAAATATTGAAGTAGGCTATTCACTAGATCTTCCAAATTACTGCTTGAAAGAATTCATCGAATACTATTCTTCTGAAGATCATGAGAGACAAAACTTTGAAGAAATATGTTTCGTTTCGTCACATTTGATGTATCCAACTTTCGGTTGAGATATAAATTTTGCATTATCTCCGCACAAGATAATTTGCATCTTATCTTGTGAAAGCAATTCACATATCTTTGGGATATGTTTAGCCAACCACATTTTTCAGCTTTGCCTAGTGCATAACAATTATTTCTACATGTTTTAAAGATGCATAGAGTTTAAAGATCTAAAGGTAATGGTCTCGTAGCACTTAAATAGTACTTATGGAACAACTAAAATCTAATGCTTCTAGATCAATTAAGATATGATACTTCTTGACCAAAAATATCCTCATCATTTTCTCGAGGGCGAAATGGATATTTGTTTACATTAAGTGACCTAACAACCATAGGGGTGCTCAACAGATGTGTGCTATGCTTGTAAAATCCCTTTAGCATTTTTCTCTGTATGTCAACTGATGCACAAGAATTCCTTCCTTTAGGTGCTCAATATGCAATCCAAGACAAAATCAAATTCTTTCTTTAAGTATTCCATCGTCAATGAGATCTCTTCAAGAGTTCCAATGATATTCAAATCATCAACATACATATCAATAATGACAAATCCAGAGCTAAACCTCTTAATAAAAATGCACGGGGAAATTGGATCATTCTTATAGCCTTCTACTAGTAAGTATTCACTGAGGCGATTATACCACATGCGCCTAGACTGTTTCAATCCAGAAAGGGTTCTATTCAATTTGATTAAATAACGTTCTCGAGAACCTGAATTAATTGCTATTATCAAGAGGCTCGTACAAATAGGCTGTAACAACGTCCATTAGGTAGAAAATAAGTCATAATAAAAAATCTAAAATTAGTTGCATCCACCACTGGGGAATATGTTTCCTCACAATCGATTTCAGATCTTTGTGAGAATCCTTGTACAACCAAACAAGCTTTATATCTTGAGATTTCCCCATTTTCATTTCTCTTTCTCATAAAGACCCATTTGTAGCCCACAGGTTTTACACCTAGCGGTGTACAAACTACAAGTCTAAATACTTTTTAAAAAATATTTTAGTTCCGCCTTAATTACATTTTTCCATTTTGGTTAATCATTTCTTTGTTTACATTTTCCAATTAACAATGGTTCATAATCTACATCATCATCTAAAATCTCTAGTGCTATATTTCATGCAAATGTAATATCGACATCGATTTAATTTTATTTCCACTTATTACCATATATAACATAATTTATTGAGATCTCATCATTTTATGGTACCTGAGTCATATCTAATGTCTCTATTGGGGACCTTTTAATCTCTTTTGGAGATTTTTCATAATTCATTGGTTCCTCTATTGGACCATCATAAGATATAGCTCATTTTCTTTTTCGAGGATTCTTACGTTTCGAACCTACTAGTTTACCACACTTTAGGCCTGTGTTTGACTCATTAACAACTAGAGTTTGCCCTTCCGGGACATCAATTTTAATCAGAGCATTCATTGTCGGTATATGCAACTTAGTCACTATTTTAGGGTCAGCAAAAGCATATGATAATTGATTTGCTAAGTTTTGTAATTGAATTATCCTTTGAACTTCTAGTTCACATTTTTGAGTATGTGGATCAAAATGAGGTAATGAAAATCCATTCCAACTTATTTCTTTTCATAACTGTTTATTTTCTCCCCTAATATTAGGAAAACTAATTCATTAAAATGATAGTTAGCAAATCGAGATGTAAATAAATTCATCGACAAAGGCTTGAGATATTTAATTATCAAAGGAATTCGAATCTAACATATTTCCCAACCTCCTTTGTGGACCCATCTTTGTGCATTGTGGTGGGGTAATCGAAAAATATGTCACACCAAAAAATTCTAAGATGGGAAATATTTGGTTTCTAACCAAAAACCATTTATAATAAGAAAAACTTATGATAACTTGTTGGTATGATGCGATTAGTGATATTGCATGTAAAATGGTATGTACCCAAATAGAAATTGGAAGTTTTGACTTCATTAGTAAAGAGCTTGAAATTAATTGAAGTCTTTTAATAAATGACTCCGCCAGGCCATTTTGTGTATGAACTCGAACTACAGGATGTTCAACACTTAATCTAATTGACATGCAAAAATCATTAAAAGCCCGAGAAGTAAATTTGCTATCATTATCAAGACGAATTGTCTTTAGAGGGCAATTTGGAAAATATGCTCATAATTTTATCAACTGAGCAAGTCACCTCGCAAATGCCAAGTTTTGGGTTGATAACAAGGATACATGCGACCATCTAGTTGATGTATTGATTAAAATCATAAAATGTTTAAATGATCCAAAAGAAGGGTGTATAGGCCCACATATATCACTCTGTATCCGTTCTAGAAAATTGATAGATTTATCATCTATCTTAGCGGGTGATGGTCGAATAATTAGTTTGCCTTGAGAGCAATCATCACTTGAAAAACATTACTTTGAAGAATTTGACTATTCTTCAATGAATGACCATATGGATTGTCAATAAATTTTCACATCATAATTGAACCAGGATGGCTTAACCGGTAATGCAAAATAAGAAAGTTATCAGTGAACTTCTGGTTTACAATAGCATATGCTTCAATTGTATTAATTCTTGGGTAGTACAATCTGAATGACAGTGTATGTGTTTTTTTCCAATATTTTCTTATTGTCCTTGTTTATACTCATAATATAAAGATATTCAGCATCCCCTTGACTAATAGTCTTAATATGAAATCTATTTCAGCAAATATCTTTAAAACTCAACAATTTTCTTTGTGACTTTGGAAAGTATGACACATTATGCATATAAAACTCAATTGACATTTTCCCTCTTGCATTGTTAAATGAGAAAAATATTACTTATGCTTAAGTATAATATGAGTAGTTGCACTGTCTGTTAAGCATAAATCATCATCATCTATTGTAAATTGTGTAACACCCTAAACCCGGATGCCACATTTGGGCCTTAAGCCCAAACCATTTTCATAAAATTTATCAACTTGATTTAGCCCAAATAAAATACCTTCCGAAAACATTTAAAGCCAACGATTAATATATATATATATATATATATATATATGATTAAGATGTTACAAAGGAGCTCTAATTAAATTAAAATATTTGAACATTCGATTTGATTAATACAATTTGGAAAATAAGAATTACAGACTCCATCACATAAGGTCCTATGAATGTACAGCCCATTAAACACAAGTATCGTACTCTAGAAATCATCCACAAAGTTCAGTGGTACACATCTACTCTACTATACTTCCTACTAATTATAAAACATAAGCATGCAAGCTAGTTTAAACAATAAAGAGAGATAAATAAACATGTGGCGCTACCACTAGTCGTCTAAACACATGCTATCATCGAAGAAACCATCATACATGGCTCTCATGACCCAACCATACCCGAGATCTCAGCATATCATCTAGGAAACAACACATATCAAAAACAACAACTCTGGAGTGAGATCAGGTCACGAAGCATCAGAATATACACTTCGGGTGAGACCGGGTCACATAGCATCGGAACATACACCTGTAATCACTAATTTTATCCGAGGTGTTAACCCGTTTTTAACTTTTTGTTAATATTTACAATAATGGGCTTTTATTGTCTATTTTCATTAATACTTTATTATATGTTATATTATTATTATTATTTATTACAAGTGACTGTGTTTATTATTATTAAAACTCCAAAACAAAAAGGGGGATTATTATTAGTATTGACTATACATATTATATATAAATAAAACCCAAGTCTATTATTTTAAGTCATTTTAAAAAATATTATTATCATTATTGTTATTATATTATCTTATTATTAAAAATATATTATATTTGTTATTACCATTAGTAAATATTAACTATTATTTTCGTTAGTATTATAGATTACTATTATTTTTTATTAGTTATTATTGTTTTCGATTATAGTTATTATTATTATTATTATTATTATTATTATTATTATAAATCAAAACTAAAAAAACCAAAAAGATTGATTAAATAAATAAGAGCCCATTATTATTATTAAACAGTCCAATTACATAATTTAAAAAACCCCCAAAAATATTATCATGATATTACATCTGGCCCAAATGAGGCTCAAACCCTAATTACAAATCTGACCTAACCCTAATTTGCTCATTATTTATGTACAATCGCCTCATCCACAACCGTTAGATCTGGATTAGATCTAACCGTCAGGAAACAAGCAGAAGAGGCCGTCCATCTTTAGCACGCGCCCACATGCTTGTTCGTTACACTCTTTCACGAGAGCGTACAACGTACGCGCGACTCTTCGACCCTCTCGTGAATACTCCATCTTCTCTCGTCTTCACATCGGCCGCCCTTTGCTGGTCCCTTCCTCACAACAGCCACGTCGTACGACAGTCTCTCCTGCTCTACTGGTCCCCACTTTCGAGCCTCACATGCAACCAAAACGCACAAATGTCAAAAGCATAATGAAAAATCAGAGGCTAACACACAGATTTTCAGAGCCATTTTGGTAGCAGCTTACATGAATTTGGCCAAATGTACACAGCAACAGCCAATAGCAATTTAGTGTTTATGATTTTCATTTTCATATTTCATGTAATTCGAAAGCCTATAAATACTAAAGCCAACATTTGTAAAAAAAGGAGACGAGTATTTCTCCAGAAATTAATAGAAGCAAAAAAAGTTTGGGTATACATTTTCTCTATTTTGAATGCATGCATGTTATATCTAGGGTTTTAGAGAGTTTACCCTCGCCTTTCTGGTGGTTGCATCTTCTCTTGGTGACAAACTCGTGGCCTTCGCGCCTTCAAGGGTGAGCTGAGACGGTGTCGGCCAGGTTTTTGGTTTCTTCGTAGAGGGGGGTTAAAGCGTTTTTGAAAAATCAAAAGGGGTTCTGATTTCTCTATTTTCAAAAAATAAAGTTTTTTTAGTTAGTTTTTTTAAAAGATCAGTTTCAGATCTGGTTTTAAAGGTTGGAAAAGAAGGCGTTTTCTGGGTTTTTTAGGGCATTCGGCGTCGAATATCAGCAGTCGGCGGCATTTTTTGGGTTGGGTAAGAACCCTACCAGAGGTTCATCATTTAAATCTGGTCTTTATAAATCCCTTCGCATCTTTAAAATCATCCCGTGAACCATTCGACCTTTCTGAATCACCCCTTAGGTCCTTCCAGAATTCCACCAATTTTTAATTTAGTCCTCTTGTTCAAGTTAAATCTGTTTGAAGTGTATTAGTACCCCATTTGGCCCCTAAAATTTTATTTTTATTTTGATTTTGGCCTTTTTCCAGTGGTTAGATTCCATATTAGCCCATGTTTTTAGTTTTTTAATATTTTACCCCCTATTGTATTGCATGTTTAATTTTCAGCATATAATTTTGTATAAATCTTAATATTGCTCTTGTTTATATTTGCTTGTTTTTGTTTATTTTGTTGTTATATGCACTTGTGGTTTGATTAGTTCATTTTTGGTAGTGTGATTTTAGGTTTAGTTTTAAGTTCTAGAAATTTATTTTAATTAATTTAAATTATGCCATTGGCTTATTAGGGTGTAAGTTTGAATTAATTAAATTGAATTTATGTTTTAGGTTAGTTGAAGCCTTTAGTTAGATTTAGAGTTATAATTAATTTAATTAATTTAAAGTTGTCATTGGCTTATTTGGATGAATGTTAAATTAATTAAATTAATTTACCATCTCTTAATTATCTTAGGTTAAAATTGACATTTGACTTAGATGGAAACTTAATTAAAATCATAATCATTAATTTGATTCATTTTAAATAGTATCATTGACTTAATAGGACACTAGCATAGAATTAATCAAATTAGTTATTTTGATTCAAGATAATTCATAAAATGTTAGGCTTTCTTAAATTTTTTAGGATTTAATTAATTTAGGGTTAATATTAGACTAACCTAGTTGATAATTAGACCACTAATTAATTTTCCATAATTTGGGCCTTTTAGGTTAGGACTTTAGTGGGCCTAGTTTTTTTTTTCATGCAATTCTATGCCATGCATTTTAATTATCATTCATTAGACCTTAATTATTTTAATTGGACATGTTAATAATTAATTGACTTAAATTATAGAAAAGAGGTATTTATTAATTTCGATATTTGTGTCGTAACGGTCTTGGCTCAATGGATGTTGACCAAATATTCGAATTAATTTTTATCGTCTGAAGGTAAACCTTAATTTGAGTTAAAAGTTGATAAGTCATGACATCATTTTTAAATGCTTGAATCATGCATAAAGGTGATGTACAAAATTCGAACCATAAATTAACCCGGCAATCAGGCTTATTCGATGTCGGTTTAATCTATGGTCCGATGTATCGTCACCCTTATTAATTAAATGTTTAATTGATTCAAGCCCACCAATTTGACAAAATCCCGTTTAATTAAAGTATATCCAATCAAGAACATTTAATTAAATTCAATTTAAACTTCAACAATTTCCATCAATTAAAAGTAACATATATTTTGGTACCGATTTTCGGGCGTGGTGGGGGTGCTAATCCTTCCCCACACTTAACGAACTCCCGAACCCATTTTCAAATAAATCTCTGGTTTTATGATGTCCGGCCTACCTAAGTGGCCAGTGGCGACTCCAAGTATTTACTTTCAAAAACACGAATTTAAAGGACTTATCCATTTTTCAAACATTTTTCCAAAAAACGGAAGGAAAACCAGATTACGTTCCTTTTAGCGATCCGAGTTTAAAAAAGGTCGCCACAATTGGCGACTCCGCTGGGGACCGAATTTTTGTTTTTACAAAATAAAAAAGAGAGTTAAGCCAAGAAAACATTTGTTGCTTTTAATGATGAAATTTAAATTGACTTTAATTAGGTTGTTCTTTCTTGAATATATGACTTTAATAATACGGGCTTTGATAATTTGTGGTTTTGAATTAATTGATCATTTAATTTCTAAGGAATCATCGACATGTGTTGCATCATGATCATCAAGCTTTATATCCGAGTTCTGTCCCTTGAGTGGGAGTGAAACGCCATATAACCATGTGAAAAGCCCTCCACGGGTCAATAATTCACTTCTAGAATCCATGCCTTTTGACACGTAAGCCGCCCTCCACGTTAATAAGTTGTGCTTTCCCTCGAATCGAATCCAATTCACAAGCCTATAATGGGCCAGAATTGGGGTTCTTGTTGCCTTAGTAGGTAATAAGATAGGTTTGGATGCCCTTTTTAGAACCGAATCCATGCGTGAGAATTTAGGAAGCCCGCCCCAATTAGAGCCATGCAGATAACCATAGCGAACTAAAATTTATGCGGTTAGGATTTTCCTTTTCTTGTCATCTTGTTTGCTATTTACCTAATTTGTTTTTTGTTTGTTCAATTGTTTATTCTTTAATTTCAGATTTATTATTTGTTCATTTATTCCATTACTAACATACTTCTTTTTTTTTCTTTCATTTTTTTATTTTTGTTTTGCATATTTTGTCATATCATAAAGAAAATACTGATTTGGAAATAGTCTGAAGTTAAAGACTCGGTCAATGGGAGACTTGATCAGTAGCAGTGACGAAAAGAATTCCTAAGTACAAGTGTGTTCATAAGGAGAACAGCTCCATGATGGGGATAGTATTTCTGTCGGGTTTAGGTCAGAAATGTTAGCCGAGACTTTCATGAACATGGAGTATAATGATGTATATGGGTTGAGATTTATATGGCACAATTAGGATTATGAGATGAGAAATGCTTTCAAAAGTGAATATGGCGACATTCCATACTTGTTAGATGTCCCGGTTGATCAACCACTACTTCAAACCTTAGTGAGATTTTGGAATTTAGCCTATTGCTTCACAATTGGTAATATTGATTTAACCCCGACAATTGAAGAATATCTAGCCCTTTTGAATTGTAAGAAGATCGACGAGAATCGTGTTTATTCTAAACTGAATAAGAACAAGTCTTTCCGGGCAAACTAGGTAGGTTCTTGGATGCTTTGCCATCTTAGGCTGAAAGACAAGCTGCAATATGGAACAAGAAAGAATACCTCAAGTGGGACAGAATTTTAGTATTGGCTTCAGTGTATCCGGCGAGTCGAGTCTAGCGAGATCTCTTCGCACTATTGATCTATGGGTTGGTTTTGTTTCCAAAGGCTTTAGGATTTATCGACCCATCGATGTTAGATTTGTTTGACCACTTGAGTGGGAAGACCAACCCAGTACCTATAATTTTAGCGAAAACTTTCCGGTCTTTGAGGTTTTGTAAAAAGAATGGTAGGGGTCATTTCCGAGGATGCCTTCAGTTATTGAAAGTATGGTTTCACAATCATCTTTGGTCAAGCGTTCATTTTTCAAGACCTATTTTTGACAGTAAATTCCCACCATTAGAGGAGTTTCCACAAAAAAAAAAGGATTGGCCATTGGGTAGATCTGAGGAAATATGGTTTGATGTCTTCCAAAACCTAAAAGATGAGGACATAGTTTGGAGAGATCCGTGGCTATCGACAAGGAATATTCTATATAGATGTGGGGAATATTATTGGGTACCACTACTTGGTCTTTGGGGGCATACCGCTTATGAACCACTTTTGGTTTTGAAACAGTTCAATTCCAAGCAATTTGTGCCGGCCATAAGTGGATTAAACAAGTTCAACATAGACTACGGGACGAAAAAAGGCTACAAAGAGAAGGTGTATCGCGCTTCTTTTGCATGGAACAACGTAAGACGGGTCAAGATTGTGAGTGGTCCTTACATGATGACTCCGAGTATAAAGCATGGCAATTCTATCGCATCAATGACAATATTCCTAAGATAAATCCCGATAGGATGATGTCTGTTGAAGAAAGGTTGGCTACGCTTCCCACCGAGGTTGATTTGATAAGAAAACAACTCGAAGAAGAACAAATGAGGTCTATTAAGCTCGAAAAGAAAGCCGATAAAAAAGGTTCAACTTTGAGTTAGATAAGACAAAGCTTGAAGAAGAAATTAAAGGTCTGCAAAGGAAGAATGATAAGTTGGAACTTTAGCTTAAATTGGAGAAGGAAGAAATTTGGAAGCTACAAAGGCTAAGCAAGAACAAGAGAGTCGCGGATGGTGGACCAAGCGAAGGTGTGGAGCTTAGGCTTAAAGAAGAAAAGGCAAGAGCAGAGACTTATAAGTGGAAGTACTACGAGCGTAAATACCAAGTGTTTTCTATAACTCATGAGATGGAAAATTTATGGGTTTCCTCTTCAAAAAAGCTTAAGAGTGAACAACGCCAAAATTAGAAATTGAGGGCTCAGGTAAAATGGTTGGAAAGATCTCCCCTTAAGTACAAGGGCTCCACCAAAAAGATAGAAGCTAGTAGTTCAGGAAATCAAGCCTTGAAAGTTTAGATCGGGGAGTTAAAGACCGAGGTTCAATAACTCAAAGATCAAGTGGCAAGCTTTGGAGGTGCAATCCAAGTACATCAGATGTCGACGATGGAACGACTTCAGTTCTCAAGAGTTAGAACACTTGATAAATCAAGTACATCAGATGCCGATGATGGAACGACTTTAGTTATTGTAATGAAACAATGTTTCCATCAATGAAAGGTGTTTAACGAGGATATTTGCCAAAATTAGTGTTGTTCTCTGCATTCATGCATATCGCATTTATTTGCAAAATTTTGTTAAATTATTGAAATTAATTAAAAGACTTCTTATTTCATCATTTTGGTTCTTTTAATTGTGATCATTCCACACCCATACCGCACTCGTTTGAAAGCAAGGATAATGGAAGAAAACTTTTCCAAATTAGAGGCCAATCTAAAGGGGCAGATAGAATGGGCTCAGCTAGAATTAAGGGAGACCATAATTAAATCCCAACAAAATATGATGAAGGAATTATCTCAGATGTTGAGACTCAGTCTGAAAGAAGACCCAAAAGAAAAAATTTCCGTTGAAAATCCCACTCAGAGCGTAGGAGATTCTTTGTACTCTCCGATCTTTATCAGCACTACCCCAAGACCTCCACAAGGAGTGACTTTATCACATCAGTCTGGCGCCTCTACCCAAGCACAATCGGGTGTAAGCTTCGGTAATACAAAAAATGTTGGGGACAAAATCCTTGATTTTGAAGAGCTAGAAAAATTGAATCAAGTAAACGCCGAGTTCTTAAAATAGTTAGAGGAAACTAAGAAGGATCTCGAGGAGAAATTTTGGGAAAAGGAGGAGGAAGAAGGGTCCTATGGGTTAAATGCTAGGGAGCTTAGTTTGGTTCTAGATTTAGAGATTCCATATAAGTTCAAGACTCTGGAGTTTGAGAAATTTGACGGGATAACTTATCCTATTGCTCATATAACCATGTATTGTAGGAGGATGACAGGGTTCACCAACAATGAAAAGTTATTAATCTACTAATTCATAGATAGTTTGGTGGGATCTGCCACGAGGCGGTATAATTAGCTTACGTGGGCCCATATTAAGTCATGGAATGATTTAGTCAAAGCCTTCACCGACCAGTACAAGCATATAACCGATATGGTCCCTAATCGGCTCTTGTTACAAAGGATGGAGCAAAAGCGCAATGAGAGCCTCCGTGAGTACGCTCAGCGATGGTGCGATGTAGCAGCACAAGTCCAGCCTCCACTCCATGAAAGTGAAATTTCTCCAATGTTCATAGATACATTAAAAGGGATAGTTTATGTCCGTTTGATCAACAACCCTATCAGCAACTTTATAGACATGGTTATGACCAACAAACGCATTGAATTGACCATTAAGAGTAGAAGAATCGACGGAGGAGAATCAACATGGAAGCAATTTAAGAAGAAAGATCACGAGGTTAATAATACAAGCACCTATGAGGCCTTTAAGAACCTTACAATCTCTTCACCTCAAGCTACAACCAAAAATGCCCAAAGTTCTAATAGAAGAGAAGATAGAGGGCCCAAGAATAAAGGTGAAAAGAGGTCTTTCACTCCATTACATGTTTCTTACAAAGATTTGTACTCGTAGTTGCTTAAGGTGGACTTAGTTCAGCCTTACCATGTTACTTCTTTTAACCCACCCTACCCTTCATAGTATGACACCAATGCGCATTACGAGTACTATGCCGGTGTCTTGGGACATTCCATTAAAAACTGTGTGGCATTCAAAAAGTTCGTTTAGAATTTGATAAAATTTGGAGTGTTTTAGTTAGGAGAACTGAGCATGGCTAGCAATCCCTTACCAAACCATAGAGGTAATAGTATAAATGTTGTTGAAGACAAATTCGCCAGAAAAGCAAGAGTGAATGTGTCAGAAGTAAGATCTCCTTTGAGGTGGGTTTATCAGTAATTGTGTATGACATGCCTCATTGACCGGGGGATGTGATTGTGAAAAAGGGGTGTGGACCATATTGTGAGTATCACCAGTTGAAGGATCATGAGATTCAAGATTGTAAAGAGTTCCGTCAGGTGATTCAGAAAATGATGGATAACAAAGAGATCGAGTTTTTTTGAGAAGGAAGAGAGAAAGAAAGAATTAGAAGTCTACAAATCAGACAGTTTAAATGTCAAGTATAGTGCACGAAGGTCTTTTTTCCTTAACCTTAAACAAGTGAAGAGAGCACATCTCAAGAAGAAGGCCCTAAGGTGGCTCTAAAGATCATAATTTCTGCTCCGACACCCTTTTCTTTCAAGGATACTCAGATGATCCTATGGAATTACACCACTAATGTTTCAATATTGGGGTGCTCAAGTTCGCAAGAAGGTGAAAAGTTATATGATAAAGTAAAGCCCGCTCAAGGAGAGGGGCCAATGGAACCTAATCCTGAGGTGGTAAATGAGGTTAGGCACTTTACAATGAGTGGTAGGTGTTACTCTCTAGGAACTTCAAAGGCGACTGAGGAACCAAAGGATAAAAGAAAGGTAGCTAGTTCTGAACCCGAGAAGATATTTGGAGAGGAGCCACCTCCAAAAATCAATGAGCCGGTAACGGAAGCTCAAGCTTAAGAATTTTTTAGATTTTTGAAGTACAGCGAATACAGTGTAGTGGAGCAACTCCAAAAACGGCCAGACCAAATTTCATTACTTGATCTCATGTTAAGTTCAGAAAAAACACCTTGAAGCATTGTTGAAAGTCTTGAACCAAATCTTTTCTCCCGAGTGATATTTCAGTCGGCAAGTTGGACCAAATAATAGGCCATATCACCACAGATAATTATATTACCTTCAGTGATGAAGAAATCTCGGAGTGAGGTATGGGTTCCACCAAAGCTCTAAACATCACCACCCATTGCAAAGGGTATGTGCTACTGGGAGTGCTTATTGATAATGGCTCTGCTTTGAATACCATGCCTTTGGCTACTTTGCAACGTCTTTCTATCGATAGTTCACATATGAAACCTTGTCAGAATATAGTACGAGCATTTGATGGGACACTGATAAGTGTTCAAAAGTACTATATTTATTACCCTTTTTACTCATATTATTGTTAGACTTAAGCTCATATTAGTTGCATAATTAGTCATTCATGCATTAATTCATGTTTCTTTCCACCGTTGAGCTTGATTACATAACTTGGTGATTTTTGTGGAAAAAGATGCTGCATTGGTGTGTTTTTGTGTGTGTGCAGAATCACTTGCCTAAACAAGGCTAGAACCAGTTGCCAGGGTAGTGCATGAAGGAGATGCCGAGCTAGTTGCCAAGGCAATGCATGAAGGAAACGCCGAGCCAGTTGCCAGGGCAATTGTCGACAAAGAATAAGGTGATATGGTAGTCGAAATTGATGACTAGACAAGCCCAAGATGACGTGGAGCAAAGCTAAATCCCAAAGGAGTTTGATTTCCATGAAGAGGTTAAAGAAGAATTAAATTCCAAGAAGATATGAGAATTTCTAGAATGAATATAATTATAATAAAGAATTATATTATTTAAAGATAATTTAATTCCAACTTAACATCCTCCTAAAAGAAGGACTTTGACCTAGCCCTATAAATAGATCACCAAGCCATCAACTCCAAGTGAGCAAGAGGAGGGAAAATTTCGACAACCCCATAGGGCAAGAAGAGAGAAATTTCGACAAGAGTGCAAGGGGGAGAGAGTTCGATTTCTTCTTCTTCTTCTTTGCTTCCATTAGATTCATGGTTTGGGGATTATTCTTTGTATATCTTTTGAACCCAACCATGAACTAACTTGATTGGTTGGGGTTATTGTGTTTTGTTATTTGAGAAACAATTGGATTTTGTTTAGGTAATAAGAGTTTGCACTTTTCTATTCAAGGTTTACTCATTCTTGGCTTTTATTCTTGTTTGCGAGTGAATTGGGAGAGGATCTCGTAACTTCATCTATTTATCTAATATCGGGAGAGTTAGATTCAAGAAACGAATGAGTATGGTCTTTATTCAATCTATTGATGGTGAAGATTAATTCGGCTTAGGAATAAGTTAAGGATTTCAACAGCTAAGAGGAGCGCAAGATTGGTTGTTGTTCACCCTTGATTCACGCAGGGATGTATTATCAAGGCATGCACAAGTAGCTAGAGTTTTGACTTAGGGATAAGAAGAAACCATTGAAGAACGCTCCGCCGAACCTTGAAGTGGATGTCCAGCCACCCAAGTAGTTGCCCAACTAGTCGCCCAGGCAACCATCGATTAGTTGCCAAGGCAACCCCGCTGTGCAAGTTGCCACGGCAACTGAGCTGCCCTTGCACTCTTTTACCAAGATGATCCAATCGGCTATCACACCTCAACTCACGATAACCTGGCCTATTTACTCTATTTTAATTTCATCTATTCTTTTAGTTTATTGCTCTTAGTTTTCTTGTTAATTAAAACCTCTATTATCAATTGTGTTTTTATTTTCACAGTGCAGTAACTTAAGCAATGTGGCCCAAACCAATCCTTGTGGAGACGATACTCGATACTCGTATCACTTTATTACTTGCGACGTGTATACTTGCACATTTGCGTAGCACTTATTACACGCAACAAGTTTTTGGCACCGTTGCCGAGGATTGGCAATTGGTGTTAGTTGTTTTTGTTATTGTATTTTTTCTCTTAGTTTTACTAACTTTTCTTTTTGTTTGTTTTATCAAAAAAAAATTAGGTGCGCTACAAGTTAAGGGACATCAACATGTCGGGAAATAAAAGCGGATCTATTCGAGAGTTGATGTTGGAAGATATGAATCAATCCAATCAAGAGTTTCTTGCACCCTTTGATGATTACCTATACCAACCGAGAAAAGCCCAAAGAGCCTATACAGTGGAAAAATCTTGTGCTATGTGTGGAGAACATCATGTGTTTGAAAATTGCCCTCACATTTTCGGTGCATATGACTACATGGAGGACCATAGAGGGAACCAACAACAAAATTCTTCATGGTATGGTCAAAAAGTTCAATTTTTTTTTACCATAACAATTTTGCCGCAGCCACAAATATGCCATGTCAATGTAGTCCTTTTCAAGAGCATTCCAATTCCTTGGAGGAAACGTTGCTAGCTTCATTGGCTAGACTTGACGGATCAATTGAAGAGATTCGAGAGCTATCAAAGTCTATGGATACGAGGATAGCTCAGTGGGATGCAACCTTGGGGGATTCAGAAGATCAATCGATGAGATCCACGTATGTAATGGATAATGATAAGTGTTCAAAAGTACTATTTTTCTTACCCTTTTTACTCATATTATTGTTAGACTTAGGCTCATATTAGTTGCATAATTAGCCATTCATGCATTAATCCATGTTTCCTTCCATCGTTGAGCTTGATTACATAACTTGGTAGTTTTTGTGGGAAAAAGATGCCGCTTTGGTGTGTTTTGTGTGTATGTAAAGGATCACTTGCCAAATCAAGGCTAGAGCTAGTTGCCAAGGCAATGCATGAAGGAGATGCCGAGCTAGTTGCCAGGGCAATGCATGAAGGAGACGCCGAGCTAGTTGCCAGGGCAATTGTTGACAAAGAATAAGGTGATATGGTAGTCGAAATTGATGACTAGACAAGCCCAAGATGACGTGGAGCAAAGCTAAAACCCAAAGGAGTTTGATTTCCATGAAGAGATTAAAGAAGAATTAAATTCCAAGAAGATAGGAGAAGTTCTAGAAGGAATAAAATTATAATAAAGAATTATATTCTTTAAAGATAATTTAATTCCAACTTAACTTCCTCCTCAAAGAAGGACTTTGACCTAGCCCTATAAATTAGAGGCCATGCCGTCAACTCCAAGGAGAGCAAGAGGAGAGAATTTTTGACAAGCATCTAGGGCAAGGAGATTTCGGCAAGCTTCATTCTTCATCTTTTTCTTTCTTGTTCAATTAGGTTCATGCTAGGGATTATTTATCTTGTGTTTCTTTGGAACCTAGCCATGAACTAAATCTATTTGGATATGGTTATTGTGTTTTGTGGTTGTGAGATACTATTGGATTTTGTTTAGGTAATAAGAGTTTGCACTTTTCTATTCAAGGTTTGTTCATTCTTGGTTCTTATTCTTGTTTGCGAGTGAATTGGGAGGGGATCTCGTAACTTCATATATTTATCTAATATCGGGAGAGTTAGATTCAAGAAACGAATGAATATGATCTTTATTCAATCTATTGATGGTGAAGATTAATCCGGCTTAGGAATAAGTTATGGATTTCAACGGCTAAGAGGAGCGCAAGATTGGTTGTTGTTCATCCTTGATTCACACATGGATGTATTATCAAGGCATGCACAAGTAGCTAGAGTTTTGACTTAGGGATAAGAAGAAACCATTAAAGAACGCTCTGCGGAACCTTGAAGGTTGCTGCCCAGACGCCCAAGTAGTTGCCCAACTAGTCGCCCAGGCAACCATCGATTAGTTACCAAGGCAACCCCGTTGTGCAAGTTGCCACGGAAACTGAGTTGCCCATGCACTCTTTTACCAAGACGATCCAATCGGCTATCACACCTAAACTCACGATAACCTGGCCTATCTCTCTCATTTGATCTCATTTATTCTTTTACTTTATTGCCTTCTAGTTTAGTTATTAGTTAAACTCCTATAATCTTCTATTTGTGTTTTTACTTTTTACAGTGCAAGAGACTAGATTCTTGAAGTGGCACCAATCCCTGTGGAGACGATATCTTTTATACTATAACTTGCAACGTGTATACAAAGGATAAGAGTAACAATGGCAATAGCGACTTTGTTTTTATTTTCTTGCACTTTCTTTTTACTTTTCTTGTTTAAGATTCAAAGGGATAACAAACTTTGGTTTTGCATTGGTATATGACCAGGGCGAGACCGATTACACCAGAATATCCCTTTGATCCAGAAATCGAACGAACTTTACAAAGACTTATACGAAGGATAAGAGTAACAATGGCTAATCAAGACGGCAATTGAGTCAAGATGTTCCAGCAGGAGGAGGAGTGATTCTTGCACGAAACAGAACTATTCGAGACTATCTTGAAGAAGATCTTGATGGACTTAATCCAGGAGTTGTCGCACCTGAAATTGAAGCTGGCCACTTTGAGTTGAAACCGGTAATGTTTAATATGATCAACACAATTGGTCAATTTGGCGGCTCAGCAACTGAAGATGCACGACAACATCTTAAATCTTTCCTCGAGATTTGCAACTCATTCAAAATACACAGAGTCATCCCGATGTCTTACGATTAAGATTATTCCCCTATTCACTGAGGGATAGGGTGAAAACATGGTTGAATAGCATTCCTGCCGGATCAATAGCATCTTGGACCGATCTTTGTCGTGATTTCCTTGCTTGGTTTAATCCTACAAATTTGACTGATATGCTTCGTAATGACATTACTTCTTTTCGGCAGGCAGATGATGAATCCGTGTACGAGGCTTGTGAGCGATATAGAGAACTTCTACACAAATGCCCCCTACACGGATTCCCGGTGTGGACTTAAGTAACAATGTTTTACAACGTCATGAATACACCAACAAGGATGATGCTAGATGCCTCGGCAAACGACATACTCCTAGATAAGTCGCCGGAGGAAGCAATGCAAATTCTAAACAGGCTGGCCAAGAATGATTATCAATTCCCCTCTACTAGAAGACGAGGAGTTAGACGCCAAGCCACAATACATGAACTAGGATCATCATATTCAATTTCGGCACAATTGGCCACTTTAACCAAGATGGTCCAGAACATGCAAAAACCAAACAACACACATGAGGTCAAGGTAATGGATTCTTTTTGTGAGTTATGTGGTGATAACCATGATTCTTCTGAATGTATACAGAATCCGGAATCCAGCTTCTATGTGGGGAATTACAATTGGAACACCAATGTGATGTCTAATACATACAATCCAGCTTGGAAGAAGCACCCTAATTTCTCATGGAGTAATCCCAACAATGCTCTAAACCAGAACAATCAGAATGCACAAGCATCAGGATTCCAGCAGAATATGCCACGGCAACAGTTACCGCAACAACAACCGACAACATCTAGTTCTTCGGAAAATTCTCTCAATGCTTTTATGTTGAAAACTGAATCTTATATGGCTGAGAATAGTAACTTCATAAAAAGAACTGATGCTTTTATTAACAGAACCGAGATGAGATTGCAAAACCAAGAGGCGGCAATCAAATCATTAGAAAATAAAGTCGGACAGTTTGCTCAAAATCTGAATACTAGACCGCAAGGAGGTTTACCGAGCGATACTGAAGTCGCAAGAGGAACTGGCCATGAGCAATGTAAGGCGATCACCACTAGAAGTGGCCAACAACTTAAAGAGGCTCAAACCCTCTCATAAAAAAAAACTCCACAAAAAGATCAAGACGAACCTAGCGGCAAAGCCTCATATGCTGAACCAGGAATTGCCGCGGCAACCGGTAATAAGCATGCCTCGGCAACCGAAGATAAAGATGCTTCGGCAACTTGTGATAAGCATGCCTCGGCAACCCCAGTTGATAATGCCTCGGCAACTCCAGTTGTCCCGGTAATACCGTCAATCAAGTTCCAAACCAATGAAAGGATCAAAGATATCCGACTTCCACCACCATTCCCACAAAGGTTGAAGCGACAAAAGCAAGAATATCAATTCAATAAGTTTCTTGATATCCTAAAGCAAGTCCACATTAACTTGCCATTTGTGGAAGCAATTGAACAAATGCCGAACTATGCAAAGTTTCTTAAAGACATTGTGTCCAAGAGAACAAGGCTAGGAGAGTTTGAAACAGTTGCCGCAACAGAGGGATGCATGGCCATGTTGCACAATCGTATGCCACCTATGTTGAAGGATCCCGAAAGTTTCACAATACCCTGTTCCATTGGAAACCACTATGTCGGGAAAGCATTATGCGACCTTGGGGCTAGCATAAACTTGATACCTAATTCGGTTTTCCAGAAACTAGGAATCGGGAAGGCAAGACCTACAACAGTTATGTTACAGCTAGCCGACAGATCCTATGTGCATTTAGAGGGAAAAAATGAGGACATACTGGTAAAAGTTGATAAATTTATTTTTCCCACTGACTTTATTGTTTTGGATTGTGAAGCAGATGAGCATGCACCTATCATTCTCGGGAGACCATTCCTAGCAACAGGGAGAACCTTGATCGATGTTGAAAAGAGAGAACTCACAATGAGGGTGAATGACCAGCAAGTTAAACTAAATGTATTCCAAACACTAAGGCATGCCGATGATCCAGAAGAATGCCAACTTCTTCATGCCACGGTAGAGTTTAACTTCAATGAGGAATTTAGTTGCCTCGGCAACTACATTGCCGATCAAGAGGAATCTGAGGAGTATGAAGAACCGGTCAATGAGGAACAACAAGAAGAGGCAAATTGGCTAGTCAATCGACCAGGTACATACTTTGAACCACTGGATTACTCAGGTAAGGAAGGTAAGCTCGAAAAACCCTCTATTGAACAACCACCGATTCTTAAGTTGAAACAATTGCCAGAGCAACTAAAATATGCATACTTAGGAACCGATAATACATTGCCTGTAATTATTTCTTCTAAGTTACAGCCTGAGCAGGAAAAGAAGCTGATCAAAATGTTAAAGCTACACAAAAAGGCAATAGGATGGACAATTGCCGACTTGAAGGGAATTAGCCCGGCAGTGTGCATGCACAAGATTTTGTTGGAGGATGATCACAAACCTTCAATTGAGGCCCAGGAGAGACTGAATCATGCCATGAAAGGGGTTGTAATGAAAGAAATCATCAAGTGACTTGACGCCGGCATTATATACCCTATCTCTGATAGTACATGGGTAAGTCCGGTATAATGTGTACTGAAAAAGGGAGGTATAACGGTGGTAAGTAATGAAAACAATGAATTCATTCCAACCAGGACTGTGACCGGTTGGAGGGTTTGTATGGATTATCGAAAGCTAAACAAAGCCACTAGGAAAGATCACTTCCCATTACCCTTTATTGATCAAATACTTGACCGTCTTGCAGGTAAACCCTTTTATTATTTTCTTGATGGTTATTCAGGTTACAATCAAATTTCCATAGCACCAGAAGATCAAGAAAAGACAACCTTCACATGCCCATACGATACTTATGCTTTCCGAAGGATGCCGTTCAGACTGTGTAACGCCCCGACAACCTTCCAAAGATGCATGATGGCACTCTTTTCAAACATGGTCGAAGACTTCCTTGAAATCTTCATGGATGATTTTCTTGTTTTTGGTAATGACTTCGACAGCTGCCTCGGCAATTTAGAGAAGGTGTTGGCAAGATGTGAAGAAACTGATTTAGTCCTCAATTGAGAGAAATGCCATTTTATGGTAGATGAAGGAATAGTGCTCGGCCGCAGGATTTCATCCAAGGGAATTGAAGTAGACAAAGCCAAGGTGGACGTGATCGAGAGATTACCCCCACCAAGTTCGGTTAAAGGAATGTAAAGCTTTCTTGGACATGCAGGTTTTTACAGGAGGTTTATTCATAATTTTTCTAAAATCACTAAACCCTTGTGCAATTTGCTTGAATAGGATAAAGTCTTCGATTTTGATGATTCTTGCACCCAAGCATTCGAAACCTTAACGGAAAAGCTTGCCTCGGCACACATTATCGTTCCACCAGATTGGACGCTACCTTTTGAGCTCATGTGTGATGTAAGTGATTTCGCGGTAGGAGCAGTCCTAGGCCAACGCACAGGTAAGACCTTCCATGTGATATACTACGCTAGTAAAACTCTTAATAGTGCTAAAGTGAATTATAAAACAACGGAGAAAGAGTTACTAGCTGTAGTTTACGCATTTGACAAGTTCCGATCCTATTTGATTGGTACAAAGGTAATTGTTCATACAGACCATTCGATAATCAAATATCTATTTGCTAAAAAGGATGCCAAACCTCGTTTGATTCGTTGGATATTACTTTTACAAGAATTTGATATTGAAATTAAGGACGGGAAAGGAACAGAAAATCAAGTGGCCGATCACTTATCACGTTTAGAATGCAATAGGGAAGAGGATGCGAATCTAGAGATATGCGATGTATTCCCGGATGAACAAATTTTAGTTGCCTCGGCAACCATGGACGCCCACGCCTCGGCAACTCTCGATGCCGCAGCAGCCCTTGACGCGCACGCCTCAACAATTTTGGATGCACACACCTCGGTAACTCTCGACGCCGCAGCAGGCTTTGACGAGCACGCCTCGACAATTTTGGGAGCAGTCGCCACGGCAACACGTGCCACGACAATACCCTGGTATGCAGATTTAGTTAATTTCCTTGTTTGTGGTATTTTACCTTATGGCCTTACTCACCAAGGGAAGAAGCGGTTCCGCCATGGTGCTAAGCATTACTTTTAGGACGAGCCTCTTTTGTTTAAACAATGTGCAAATCAGGTTATACGCCGATGTGTCCCTGAAGAAGAGCAACAGAATGTACTCCGGCAATGCCATTCTTCACCCTATGGAGGACATTTTGGCGGAACTCGTACCGCGGCCAAAGTTTTGCAATCCGGTTTGTGTTGGCCAATATTGTACAAAGATGCCCAAAACTTTTACAAGCAATGTGATCGTTGCCAGAGGACGGGCAATATCTCTAGACGACATGAGATGCCGCTTCAGAACATCATCGTGGTGGAATTGTTCGATGTATGGGGAATCGATTTTATAGGACCTTTCCCATCTTCATTCGGCAACCTCTACATTCTACTTGCCATCGACTACGTGTCTAAATAGGTTGAGGCAGCTGCAGTTCCCAACAACGATTCCAAGACCGTGCAACGATTCTTGCAGAAAAACATATTTACACGGTTTGGGATGCCGAGAGCAATTATCAGTGACGAAGGCAAGCATTTTGACAACAAACTTATTTCCAAGATGTTGCAACGCTTCAGCGTATCACACAAGATCGCCACGGCATATTACCCACAAACCAACGGGCAAGTAGAAATTTCCAGTCGAGAATTGAAGGGTATACTCGAGAAAGTTGTAAATCCCTCTAGGAAGGATTGGTCATTAAGACTAGATGACGCACTTTGGGCATATCGCACTGCATTCAAAACACCCTTAGGTATGTCCCCCTTCCGACTTGTCTATGGCAAAACATGCCATCTATCGGTGGAAATCGAACACAAGGCATAGTGGGCAATCAAGACCGTGAATATGGATTGGGAAATTGTCGGACAAAAGCGTTTGTTGGACCTCAACGAGATAGAAGAATTATGTGCATTCGCCTATAACAATGCACGAATCTACAAGGAGAAAACAAAGCAATGGCATGACAAGAAACTATTGCCACGGCAATTCATGCCAGGGCAACTAGTTCTCCTATTCAATTCTTAGCTAAAACTTTTCCCGGAAAAGCTGAAATCAAGATGGTCGGGACCATTCGAAGTTGTCAAACCATTCTCCCATGGTGCCGTGATAATCAAGTCCATCACTGACAAACATGAATTCAAAGTTAATGGACAAAGATTAAAGCACTACAATGGTGCCTATGTGGAACGTAACAAAGAAGTGGTCAACTTAGGAGATGCATGAGCATGCTCTCCCTTCAATATTTTATTTTTATTTTTATTATTTTCAATTACTTTTATTTTATTTTATTTATTTTAGTTTTTTTCTTTCAAACTAATTATTCTTTTATTTCCGATTAGTATTATATTTTTAGGATAGATTTTCTTTTCTTTTTTTATCTTTTTAAGTTTAAGAATCCCTTTACATATCTTTATTTATTTTATTTTATTAGTCTATCTTTAATTTTAATCCTTATTTGATTTGTCCTTGAATTGTAGGAAAAGAGTTCAAGATAAAGAGGAATTTTGATCCAAGAAGGAAAATATCTTCAACAAGGAAAGTAATGGGCTGAATCTAAGGCTTATATAAAGCCTCCAACTTACCCTAATTAAACCCCCTTGCTGTCAGCCTCCCCCTAAACCAAAACCCTTTTTTTCGTCTTCCCCTAATCCCACCCACCATATTTACCACCTACATTTTCTATAAAACCCATCACCCTTAACCTATTCCTATTTTTTATCTTGTAACTCTTTAGTTTCTTTTATTTTCTTTTCTTTTATTTGTTTTTACAAAACTCACACCAAGATAATCCATGGCATCCAAAATTAAATTTTTGGTTCATCCAAGTTCCTCCAAAGAACCAAGATACAAGAAGTTTGCTACACCGGTGGTTCGAGAAAGATTTCACTCCAAGTTTGAAAGCCGGAAGATTTATGAAGAACAAGGCTTTGAATACTCCAACTCTCATCAAGATTTCGGCCTTGAACCACTCATCTTCGAGAGGATTGCACATCAAAAGTGGCAAATCTTTTGCCATCAACCGGAACCGGGCAACATCTCATGGGTAAGAGAATTCTATGCTCACTCACCTAACCCGGATAATCCTTATGTTTTTGTTCGTGACAAGGCCATACTCATAAGCCCCGAAAACAACAACACCTTTTACGGGCTTTACATTGAGAAGGACGAGCATCAAGCATTCGTTGATCAAATCACGCCCAAGCAACGCTACAAGGTGCTTCAAGAACTCACTCATCTGGGAACTCATTGGAACTACGGGAAATACAAGGGCACGGTAAATTGCCTTCGGCTTAAACCCGAGGCAAAACTATGGAATAAGTTTGTTAAAACTTCTTTAATACCCACCACACACAATACTACCGTTGATATACCACGTCTTTTGCTCATACATTCTATTTTGCATAATCGCATCATTAACATTGGAAAAATTATTTGTGATGAGATTTTTGTACGTAGCTCAAAAGATAAGGGTTCTCTTTTCTTCCCTTGCTTAATTTCTAACCTTTGCAAGGAGATGCATGTCCCAAGTGAGTCAACCGATGAAAAGGCCCTACCAAAGTCCGGTTGGAATCAAGAACAAATCCGAAAACTAATGGGAGAGGCACCGAAAAAATCCTCAAGGCTTCCAATTGCCGCGGCAACTCCTGCCGCCCTGGCAATCCCTAATGCCCAAGCATCTAACGCCCGGGAAACTCGGCCATCAAACCCGGGATACTTTGAAGTACTCTTGCAACCATTTGCGAGCCACCTAAGGCAAATTGAAGACCGACAACTAATGTTCATGCGGTACATGAAGGAGCACAACAATGCCATCACCCAAGTTATCCTAGAAAAGTACCCGGACAATCGTGTGCCGTTCCCAATCTTTCCTGCCAAGATTCTTGCCTCGACACCCAATGAAGTAGTCGCCACGGCAACCACAACAGATGATGTTGCGGAAACCTACATCGTGCCTGCACAAGCAGATGCCATGGCAACCAACCCTGAAGATGCCACGACAACCAAAGCTAAAGACATCCCGGTAACCACTGCAAAAGCCAAAGGTAAAGCACCTATGCCTGAATCAACTCCTACAGAATCATTGTCTGATTTTTCAAATTCGGACGAGTCCTCCATTGCACCAACAAAGATCGCACCAATTGAATCCTCCAAGTGAAAAGCCAATGACATTGATAAAGAGGACTGTTGCGTGTGATAAGTGCTACGCAATTGTGCAAGTATACACGTCGCAAGTAATAAAGTGATATGAGTATCGAGTATCGTCTCCACAGGGATTGGTTTGGGCCACTTTGCTTAAGTTTCTTGACTTTGTGAAAAGTAAAAACACAATTAAAGGATTAAAGGAGTTTAACTAATAACTAAACTAGAAAGCAATAAAGTAAAAGAAAAGATGAGATCGATTGAGAGAGATAGGCTAGGTTATCGTGAGTTGAGGTGTGATAGCCGATTGGATTGTCTTGGTAAAAGAGTGCACGGGCAACTCGATTCTTTGTGGCGACTTACTGTGGGGTTGCCTTGGCAACTAATTGATGGTTGCCTGGGCGACTAGTTGGGCAACTACTTGGGCGATCGGGCAGCAACTTCAAGGTTCGGCGGAGCGTTCTTCAATGGTTTCTTCTTATCCCTAAGTCGAAACTCTAGCTACTTGTGCATGCCTTGATAATACATCCTGCGTGAATCAAGGGTGAACAACAACCAATCTTGCACTCCTCTTAGCCGTTGAAATCCTTAACTTATTCCTAAGCGGATTAATCTTCACCATCATTGGATTGAATAAAGATCATATTCATTCGTTTCTTGAATCTAACTCTCCCGATATTAGATAAATGGATGAAATCACGAGATCCTCTCCCAATTCACTCGCAAACAATAATAAGAATCAAGAATGAATAAACCTTGAAATAGAAAAGTGCAAACTCTTATTACCTAAACAAAAACCAATAGTTTCTCACAACCACAAAACACAATAACCATAGCTGATCAAGTTAGTTCATGGTTGGGTTCAAAAGATATACAAAGAATAATCCCCAAACCATGAATCTAATAGAAGCAAAGAAGAAGAAGAAGTCGAAATTCCCCTAATGCTCTCTTGTCGAAATTTCCCCCTTGCTCTCTCTCTTGTCGAAATTTCCCCCTTGCTCTCTCTCTGGATTGTCGAAATCTCTTTGCTATTTATAGGGCTAGGCCAAAGTCCTTCTTTGAGGAGGAGTTTGAGTTGGAATTAAATTATCTTTAAAGAATATAATTCTTTATTATAATTTTATTCCTATTAGAACTTCTCCTATCTTCTTGGAATTTAATTCTTCTTTAATCTCTGCATGGCAATCAAATTCCTTTGGGCTTGGGCCTTGCTCCATGTCATCTTGGGGCTTGTAAAGTCATTAATTTCGACATCCCTATTGCATTTTGTCTTTGTCGACAAATGCCATGGCAACTGGCTCAGCGTCTCCTTCATGCATTGCCACGGCAACTAGCTCGGCATATCCTTCATGCATTGCCCGGCAACTAGCTCGGCATTGCTTTGGCAAGTGATCCTGCACATACACACACAAAAACACACCAAAGCAGCATCTTTTTCCACAAAAATCACCAAGTTATGTAATCAAGCTCAACGGTGGAAAGAAACATGAATTAATGCATGAATGACTAATTATGCAACTATTATGAGCTTAAGTCTAACAATAATATGAGTAAAAGGGTAATAAAAATAGTACTTTTGAACACTTATCACGCCCCAAACTCGAACTATTGCTTGTCCTCAAGCAATGCAAACTAACAATTACCCGCCAAGACTTTAATCATCAAAGACATGCTTTAAACTTGAATTCAAACCTCGGAACCGTGGCACAAAGTATGATCACCTTTTAAATTTTTCGGATAGCACAAAAATTCCCGGAACAAAACTATAATGCTCGTGACAATGTGTGTGCGTAGTTGTGTACAAGTTGATTTTCAAGATTCTATGTGAATAGTAGGCTTTTATCAATTTAATTTTTGGGGCATTTATTTTAATTTTCAATAGAGCCAATTTCGGGCACCTCTAGTAAAGTAAGCAAATTCTCATTTTATTTTAGTCGACTAGAGCCAATTTGGGCACCTCTAGCAATTCTTTAATGTGCATTAACTACTAGAGCCAGTTTGGGCACCTCTAGCAAGAAAGTGTATTTACTACTAGAGCAGTTTTGGGCACCTCTAGCAAGAAATTAACTTTTAATTTTCAATTTTAAATTTACCCAAATTTTAAGCAACCTAAGTTCACTAAGTTTCTTTGAATCAACAACCCACAACCGTGTAAAAAAATTCAGCATCATAGTAAAACTCTAAGTTCTTTTCATGCAATCCTAAAATTAAAGGTTATTTCAATTAAAGTACAGTGGCAAAAATTCATCATTGGATACTCAACAAGTCTTAAGCAATTAAATCAAATTAAAGGCATGGCAAGTAACATATGCAACCTATATGTGATTGCTAAAGATGAATGCAACTAAACATGAAACTAACTAGAAACCAACACCCCCAAACTCGAGAGAAGCATTGTCCTCAATGCATGTAAGAGTGAAACAAAATTTAAAAGAAAATAAATGAAATGAGTTAGTCGAGAGGAGGTCGTCACCTCGATTGATGAGTTTCTTCGTGCCGTTTGCTTGATTCATTTTTCGGTCGGTGGTTGAATGCTTGTGGCTGGTACGCGTGAATAGCATTGCCTTGATTTGGTCCATGTTTGCCGATGCAGGTTTACTTGCATGTGCATCGATAGTTGCCGAAGCCATTGTTGTTGCACAGGCATCTTGATTTCCGTTGTGGTTCTTTGTGGCGTAGTAGTCGGTGATAAATTTCCTTATCATGGTGGTTGTGAGTCTTGTTGTGGAAAAGAAAATAAAAAACACGGAAACTAAAGATAATGAAGAAAAATAAAATATATCCTAAAAAATAAAGAGAAAAAATAACAAAAAATAATAGAACAAAATAGTTCAAAAAATAAAAATAAAAATAAATGTATCGATGAGTTGCCGTGGCGTCGAGGGTTGCCGAGGCATGCACATCCATGGTTGCCGAGGCGTCGGGGGTGCCGAGGCGCTGCGCGTCCATGGTTTGCGGCGCGCGATCGGGAGTTGTTGCGGTGTTGAAGGTTGCCGTTTCGATACTTCTTATAGTCCATCCGCACCCTCCATCGGGTGATAATATTGCCCAAAAAGAGTTTGGCAAATGTGCTTGCCACTACTCCCTTTTGCGTTACCATGGTGGAGGTGTCTTTCTTCTTTGTTCGCTTGTAGTCCATGTATACTCTCCACCTTGCTACTATTCCCGAAGGCACATATATATTAATAGGAAAAATTATATCCATTCTCAACCATTCAATTACCTCATTCTTGTCGACTTCTATCATGGTTGGATGTAGCCTTTGTTGTCGTGGCAATTCTTTGCTCAAGCCAATTGTCGTGGCAATCGATTGTCAAATTTTCTCTAAGTCAAGGGAAGAATCAATTTTTCAAGAGCTTTATGAATCCAAACACCTTTTTCTTTTGGCCTCTCAAACATCTCCATCAGTAGAGATTTCGATGGCTTCAAATCTACCAACCTCGGTTCCTCAAGACATACCTGCAATGGACGAGGTGAGTTTTTAAAGAATTCAAAAGGTTCAACTATTACCTGCTCATATTCCATTGGCAAAGTATTATCATCTCGTTGATCTTGCATGTGGTCGAGTAATTGCCGTGGCAATTGTAGATGAGAGCAATCTATAGATTCCTGCTTCAACATCAACGTTGTAACCTTCTAGGCATCAGGTTCCTTAGAATTTGCTGTAGTATTATTGTTCTCAGCTTCACTGAGTGTTGTCGCGGCATTGCTCTGTTCAGGCTCCTCAATCATTGCCAAGGCAATTTGTTGTTCATGCTCATCATGTGTTGGGTAGTCTCTCTCATTGGCATCCTCTTGACTTTGAGATTCTAGTTGTTCCTCACACATCAGAGAGATTTCTTTGCATTGCTCCTTGTCCTCTTGCCTTGGGACTTCAGTATCCCTAGGAATGAATTGTTGGTGCATGTTATCCATGACATATGTGGATCTCCCCAATTGATCTTGAATCCCCTAAGGTTGCATCCTTTGAGCTATCCTCGTATCCATAGATTTTGATAGTTCTCGAATCTCTTCAATTGATCCGTCAAGTCTAGCCAAAGAAGCTAGTAACGTTTCCTCCAAGGAATTGGAATGCTCTTGAAAAGGACTACATTGCCATGGCGTATATCATTCTTTGCTGGCAAAATTGTTATGGTAAAAAAAATTTGAGCTTTTTGACCATACCATGAAGAATTTTGCTGATGGTTCCCTCTATGGTCCTCCATGTAGTTATATGCACGAGAAAATGTGAGGGCAATTTTCAAACACATGATGTTCTCCACACATAGCACAAGAATTTTCCACGGTATAAGTTCTTTGGGCTTTTCTCGGTTGGTATAGGTAATCATCAAAGGGTGCAAGAAACTCTTGATTGGATTGATTCATATCTCCCAACATCATCTCTCGAATAGATCGGCTTTTATTTCCCGACATGTTGATGTCCCTTAACTTTATAGCGCACCTAATTTTTTTGATAAACAAACAAAAGAAAAGTTAGTAAAACTAAGAGAAAAAAATGCAATAACAAAAACAACTAACACCAATTGCCAATCCCGACAACGGCGCCAAAAACTTGTTGCGTGTGATAAGTGCTACGCAATTGTGCAAGTATACACGTCGCAAGTAATAAAGTGATATGAGTATCGAGTATCGTCTCCACGAGGATTGGTTTGGGCCACTTTGCTTAAGTTCTTGCCACCGTGAAAAGTAAAAACACAATTAAAGGATTAAAGGAGTTTAACTAATAACTAAACTAGAAAGCAATAAAGTAAAAGAAAAGATGAGATCGATTGAGAGAGATAGGCTAGGTTATCGTGAGTTGAGGTGTGATAGCCGATTGGATTGTCTTGGTAAAAGAGTGCACGGGCAACTCGATTCTTTGTGGCGACTTTACAACGGGTTGCCTTGGCAACTAATTGATGGTTGCACGGGCGACTAGTTGGGCAACTACTTGGGCGATCGGGCAGCAACTTCAAGGTTGGCGGAGCGTTCTTCAATGGTTTCTTCTTATCCCTAAGTCGAAACTCTAGCTACTTGTGCATGCCTTGATAATACATCCTGCGTGAATCAAGGGTGAACAACAACCAATCTTGCACTCCTCTTAGCCGTTGAAATCCTTAACTTATTCCTAAGCGGATTAATCTTCACCATCATTGGATTGAATAAAGATCATATTCATTCGTTTCTTGAATCTAACTCTCCCGATATTAGATAAATGGATGAAATCACGAGATCCTCTCCCAATTCACTCGCAAACAATAATAAGAATCAAGAATGAATAAACCTTGAAATAGAAAAGTGCAAACTCTTATTACCTAAACAAAAACCAATAGTTTCTCACAACCACAAAACACAATAACCATAGCTGATCAAGTTAGTTCATGGTTGGGTTCAAAAGATATACAAAGAATAATCCCCAAACCATGAATCTAATAGAAGCAAAGAAGAAGAAGAAGTCGAAATTCCCCTAATGCTCTCTTGTCGAAATTTCCCCCTTGCTCTCTCTCTTGTCGAAATTTCCCCCTTGCTCTCTCTCTGGATTGTCGAAATCTCCTTGCTATTTATAGGGCTAGGCCAAAGTCCTTCTTTGAGGAGGAGTTTGAGTTGGAATTAAATTATCTTTAAAGAATATAATTCTTTATTATAATTTTATTCCTATTAGAACTTCTCCTATCTTCTTGGAATTTAATTCTTCTTTAATCTCTGCATGGCAATCAAATTCCTTTGGGCTTGGGCCTTGCTCCATGTCATCTTGGGCTTGTAAAGTCATTAATTTCGACATCCCTATTGCATTTTGTCTTTGTCGACAAATGCCATGGCAACTGGCTCGGCGTCTCCTTCATGCATTGCCCTGGCAACTAGCTCGGCATATCCTTCATGCATTGCCCTGGCAACTAGCTCGGCATTGCTTTGGCAAGTGATCCTGCACATACACACACAAAAACACACCAAAGCAGCATCTTTTTCCACAAAAATCACCAAGTTATGTAATCAAGCTCAACGGTGGAAAGAAACATGAATTAATGCATGAATGACTAATTATGCAACTATTATGAGCTTAAGTCTAACAATAATATGAGTAAAAAGGGTAATAAAAATAGTACTTTTGAACACTTATCAAGGACGATGAGGACAACCCTGTACGAGGATCGATTCCACCATCGGCAACAAGGAAACAACCATTGCGTTCAAGCAAGAGAATCAAGACATCGACCAAAAGGAAACTAATCATCCATGATGACGAACTCTCAGAGTAAGTCCTCGTTTGTATTTTATTTTTCGTTATTTTTATTTTTCTTTAATGCATGCATTGAGGACAATGCCTCACTCGAGTTTGGGGGGATTGTTATTAGTAGTTACCATGTTTAGTTACATTCATCTTAAGTATTACATTTAGGATACATAAATTGCTTGCCATGCCTTTAGTTGGAACAAGAATTTCCTAGATTTGATGAATATCCGATGATGACTTTGCCGCAACACTTAATTGATAGAATTTTTATTCTAGGATAACCATGGAAAAACTTAGAATTTTACTATGATGCTAAATTTGATGAAACACTATTGTGGTTTGATTGATTTAAGGAATTCTAGTGAACTTAGGTTGATAATTAAAGAAATTGGGGGATTAGAATAAAAATTGGATGAATGCTAGAGGTGCCCGAAATTGGCTCTAGCATGTGGTAAAAAATTGATTGCTAGAGGTGCCCGAAATTGGCTCTAGCATGTGTTAAAAAATTGATCGCTAGAGGTGCCCGAAACCGGCTCTAGTCGAATAAATTAACTTAAGAAAACTAAAAACAAAACACTAGAGGTGCCCAAAAGTAGCTCTAGTTAAAACATGTTAAAAAGAACCCAATGAAGTAATTTGAAAACCTCTTGTTTAAATAGAATCTGAAAAATCAACTTGCACACAACTCCGCACACACTCACAAGCATTATAGTTTGATTCCGAGTAATTCCTAAGTTTTCCGAAAAATGAAAAGCCAATCATACTTTGTGCCCCAGTTCTGAGAATTGAAATCAAGTTCAAAGCTAAGTTTGTGAAAATTGAAGTCTTGGCAGGAAATTATTAGTTTGCATTGCTTGAGGACAAGCAATAGTTCGAGTTTGGGGGTGTGATAAGTGTTCAAAAGTACTATTTTTCTTACCCTTTTTACTCATATTATTGTTAGACTTAGGCTCATATTAGTTGCATAATTAGCCATTCATGCATTAATCTATGTTTCCTTCTATCGTTGAGCTTGATTACATAACTTGGTAGTTTTTGTGGGAAAAAATGCTCCTTTGGTGTGTTTTGTGTGTATGTACAGGATCACTTGCCAAAGCAGGGCTAGAGCTAGTTGATAGGGCAATGCATGAAGGAGATGCCGAGCTAGTTGCCAGGGCAATGCATGAAGGAGACGTCGAGCCATTTGTCGGGGTAATTGTCGACAAAGAATAAGGTGATATGGTAGTCGAAATTGATGACTAGACAAGCCCAAGATGACGTGGAGCAAAGCTAAATCCTAAATGAGTTTGATTTCAATGAAGAGATTAAGGAAGAATTAAATTCCAATAAGATAGGAGAAGTTCTAAAAGGAATAAAATTATAATAAAGAATTATATTCTTTAAAGATAATTTAATTCCAACTTAACTTCCTCCTCAAAGAAGGACTTTGACCTAGCCCTATAAATTAGAGGCCATGCCGTCAACTCCAAGGAGAGCAAGTTGAGAGAATTTTCGACAAGCATCTAGGGCAAGGAGATTTCGACAAGCTTTATTCTTCATATTTTTCTTTCTTGTTCAATTAGGTTCATGCTAGGGATTATTTATCTTGTGTTTCTTTGGAACCTAGCCATGAACTAAATCTATTTGGCTATGGTTATTGTGTTTTGTGGTTGTGAGAAACTATTGGATTTTGTTTAGGTAATAAGTGTTTGCACTTTTCTATTCAAGGTTTATTCATTCTTGGTTCTTATTCTTGTTTGCGAGTGAATTGGGAGAGGATCTCGTAACTTCATCTATTTATCTAATATCGGGAGAGTTAGATTCAAGAAACGAATAAATATGATCTTTATTCAATCTATTGATGGTGAAGATTAATCCGGCTTAGGAATAAGTTAAGGATTTCAACGGCTAAGAGGAGCGCAAGATTGGTTGTTGTTCACCCTTGATTCACGCAGGGATGTATTATCAAGGCATGCATAAGTAGCTAGAGTTTCGACTTAGGGATAAGAAGAAACCATTGAAGAACGCTCTGCCGAACCTTGAAGGTTGCTGCCCAGACGCCCAAGTAGTTTCCCAACTAGTCGCCCAGGCAACCATCGATTAGTTGCTGTTCACCCTTGATTCACGCAGGGATGTATTATCAAGGCATGCATAAGTAGCTAGAGTTTCGACTTAGGGATAAGAAGAAACCATTGAAGAACGCTCTGCCGAACCTTGAAGGTTGCTGCCCAGACGCCCAAGTAGTTTCCCAACTAGTCGCCCAGGCAACCATCGATTAGTTGCCAAGGCAACCCCGTTGTGCAAGTTGCCACGGCAACTGAGTTGCCCATGTACTCTTTTGCCAAGACGATCCAATCGGCTATCACACCTCAACTCACGATAACCTGGCCTATCTCTCTCATTTGATCTCATTTATTCTTTTACTTTATTGCCTTCTAGTTTAGTTATTAGTTAAACTCCTATAATCTTCTATTTGTGTTTTTACTTTTTACAGTGCAAGATACTAGATCCTTGAAGTGGCACCAATCCCTGTGGAGACGATATCTTTTATACTATAACTTGCAACGTGTATACTTACACAATTACGTAGCACTTATTACGCAGAACAGATAACATGCACCAACAATTCATTCCTAGAGATACTGAAGTCCCAAGGCAAGAGGACAAGGAACAATGCAAGGAAAGATCTTCGATGTGTGAGGAACAACTAAAACGTCAAAGTCAAGAGTATGTTGATGAGAAAGTCTGCCCAACACATGATGAGCCTAAGCAACAAATTCGGCAATGATTGAGGAGCCTGAACAGAGCAAAGCCGCGACAACACTCAGTGAAGCTGAGAACAACAATACTACAGCAAATTCTGAGGAACTTGATGCCCAGAAGGTTACAACGTTGATGTTGAAGTAGGAATCTTTAGATTGCTCTCATCTACAGTTGCCACTACAATTGCACGACCACATGCAAGATCAACAAGATGATAATACTTTGCCAATGGAATATGAGCGGGTAGTGGTTGAACCTTTTAAATTCTTTAAAAACTCACCTCATCTATTGCAGGCATGTCTTGAGGAACCGATGTTGGTAGATTTGAAGCCATCGAAATCTCTACTGATGGAGATGTTTGGGAGGCCAAAAGAAAATGGTGTTTGGACTTGTGAAGCTTTTCAGAAAATTGGTTCTTCCCTTGACTTACAGCAAATTTTGGCAACTGATTGCCACGACAATTGGCTAAAGCAGCAATTGCCACGACAACGAAGGCTACATCCAACCATGATGGAGCCTGACAAGAATGAGGTAATTAAATGGTTGGATGTTGATATAATTTTTCCTAATAATATATTCATGCCTTCAAGAATGGTAGCAAGGTGGAATATGTGCATGGACTACAAGGGAACACGAAAGAAATACACATCCACCATGGTAATGCAAAAGGGAGTAGCTGGGAGCACATTGGCCCAACTCTTTTTGGGCAATATTGTCACCCGATGGAGGGTACGGATGGACTATAAGAAGTATCAGAAACGACCATCCTCAAGTTTTCTCAGATATGCAGTAACATTACAAGATGCATGATGGCACTCTTTTCTGACATGGTCGAAGACTTCCTTGAGATCTTCATGGATGATTTTTTCATTTTTGGTAGTGTCTTTGACAGTTGCCTCGGCAATTTAGAGAAGATGTTGGCAAGATGTGAAGAAACCGATTTAGTCCTTAATTGGGAGAAGTACCATTTTATGGTAGATGAAGGAATAGTGCTCAGCCACGAGATTTCAACCAAGGGAATTGAAGTAGACAAAGCCAAGGTGGATGTGATCGAGAGATTACCCCCACCAAGTTTGGTTAAAGGAATTCGAAGCTTTCTTGGATATGCAGGTTTTTTACAGGAGGTTCATTCATAATTTTTCTAAAATTACTAAACCCTTGTGCAATTTGCTTGAACAGGATAAAGTCTTCAATTTTGATGATTCTTGCACCCAAGCATTCAAAACCCTAAAGGAAAAGCTTGCCTCCGTACCCATTGTCGTTCCAACAGATTGGACGCTACCTTTTGAGCTCATGTATGATGCAAGTGATTTCGCGGTAGGAGCAGTCCTAGGCCAACGCAAAGGAAAGGAACAGAAAATCAAGTGGCGATCATTTATCACGCTTAGAACGCAATAGAGAGGATGACGCGGATTTAGAGATATGCGATGCATTCCCGGATGAGCAACTTTTAGTAGCCTCGGCAACCATGGATATGCATGCCTCAGCAACCATGGATGCGCATGCCTCGGCAACCCTCGATGCCGCAGCAGTTCTTGACGTGGACACCTCGGGAACCATGGATGCGCATGCCTCGGCAACCCTCGATGCCGCAGCAACCCTTGACACCTCGGCAACCATGGTTGCGCATACCCTCGACGCCGCAACAGCTCTTGACGCGTATGCCTCGGCATCCCTCGACGCCGTAGCAGCTCTTTACACGCACACCTCAGCAACTCCAGACACGCATGCCTCAACAGTCGCCATGGCAGCACATGCCTCGACAATACCCTGATCAGGTCATACGTCGATGTGTCCCTAAAGAAGAGCAGCAGAATATACTCCGGCAATGCCATTTTTCACCCTATGGAGGACATTTTGGAGGAACTCGTAATACGGCCAAAGTTTTTGCAATCCGGTTTGTATTAGACAACACTGTACAAAGATGCCCGAGAGTTTTACAAGCAATGTGATCGTTGCCAGAGGACAGGCAATATCACCCACAAACCAATGGGCAAGCAAAAATTTCCAACCGGGAATTGAAAGGTATACTCGAGAAAGTTGTGAATCCCTCTAGGAAGGATTGGTCAGTAAGACTAGATGACGCACTTTAGGCATATCGTACTGCATTCAAAACACCCTTAGGTATGTCCCCCTTCCGACTTGTCTATGGCAAAAAATGCCATCTACCGGTGGAAATCGAACACAAGGCATATTGGGCAATCAAGACCGTGAATATGAACTGGGAAAGTGCCGGGCAAAAGCGTTTGTTGGACCTCAACGAGATAGAAGAATTTCGTGCTCTCGCCTATAACAATGCACGAATCTACAAGGAGAAAACAAAGCAATGGCAGGACAAGAAACTATTGCCGCGACAATTCATGCCAGGGCAGCTAGTTCTCTTATTAAATTCTCGACTGAAACTTTTCCCAAGAAAACTAAAATTAAGATGGTCGGGACCATTCGAAGTTGTCAAACCATTCTCCTATGGTGTCGTGATAATCAAGTTCATTATCGATGAACATGATTCAAAGTTAACAGACAAAGATTGAAGCACTACAATGGTGCCCATGTAGAACATAACAAAGAAGTTGACACCTTAGGAGATGCATGAGCATGCTCTCCTTTCGATATTTTATTCTTCTTTTTCTTTTTCTTTTTCTTTTTCTTTTTCTTTTTTGAACTATTTTGTTCTATTATTTTTGGTTATTTTTTTCTTTTTTTTTTTAGGATATATTTTATTTTTCTTCATTATCTTTAGTTTCCAGGTTTTCTTTTCTACAACAAGACTCGCAACCACCATGCTAAGGAAATTCACTGCGACTACTTGCCACGACAACCGCAACTGAGGATGCCCCTGCAACTACCTCAGCAGTTGGCACGACAACAGAAACTAGTGATGCCCAAGCAACAACAATGGCTTCAGCAACTACTGATGCCCAGGCAAGTGACCCTGCATCGGCAAACATGGATCAAATCAAAGCAATGCTATTCACGCGGTACCGGCCACAAGTATTCAACCACCAACCGAAAAATGAATCAAGCAAACGGAACGGAGGAAACTTATCACTCGAGGTGACGACCTCTCTGACTAACTCATTTCATTTAGTTTCTTTTAAATTTTGTTTCACTTTTACATGCATTGAGGACAATGTTTCTCTCGAGTTTGGGGGGTGTTGGTTTCTAGTTAGTTTCATGTTTAGTTGCATTCATCGTTAGCAATCACATATAGGTTTCATATGTTACTTGCCATGCCTTTAATTGGATTTAATTGCTTAAGACTTGTTGAATATCCAATGATGAATTTTTGCCACTGCACTTAATTGAAAGAACCTTTAATTTTAGGATTGCATGAAAAGAACTTAGAATTTTACTATGATGCTGATTTTTTTACATGGTTGTGGTTTGTTGATTGAAAGAAACATAGTGAACTTAGGTTGCTTAAAATTTGGGTAAATTTAAAATTGAAAATTAAAAGTTAAATTCTTGCTAGAGGTGCCCGAAACTGGCTCTACTAGTAAATACACTTTCTTGCTAGAGGTGCCCGAAACTGGCTAGAGTAGTTAATGCACATTAAAGAATCGCTAAAGGTGCCCGAAATTGGCTCTAGTGAAAATAAAAATAAATGCCCCGGTAATTAAATTGATAAAAGCCTATTGTTCACATAGAATCTTGAAAATCAACTTGTACACAACTACGCACACACATTGTCATGAGCATTATAGTTTTGTTCCGGGTAATTTTTGTGCTATCCGAAAAATTAAAAGGTGATCATACTTTGTGCCACGGTTTCGAGGTTTGAATTCAAGTTTGAAGCATGTCTTTGATGATTAAAGTCTTGGCAGGTAATTGTTAGTTTGCATTGCTTGAGGACAAGCAATAGTTTGAGTTTGGGGGTGTGATAAGTGTTCAAAAGTACAATTTTATTACCCTTTTTACTCATATTATTGTTAGACTTAAGCTCATCTTAGTTGCATAATTAGTCATTCATGCATTAATTCATGTTTCTTTCCACCGTTGAGCTTGATTACATAACTTGGTGATTTTTGTGGAAAAAGATGCTGCTTTGGTACGTTTTTGTGTGTGTGCAGAATCACTTGCCTAAACAAGGCTAGAACCAGTTGCCAGGGCAGTGCATGAAGGAGATGCCGAGCTAACTGCCAGGGCAATGCATGAAGGAAACGCTGAGCCAGTTGTCAGGGCAATTATCGACAAAGAATAAGGTGATATGGTAGTCGAAATTGATGACTAGACAAGCCCAAGATGACGTGGAGCAAAGCTAAATCCCAAAGGAGTTTGATTTCCATGAAGAGGTTAAAGAAGAATTAAATTCCAAGAAGATAAGAGAAGTTCTAGAAGGAATATAATTATAATAAAGAATTATATTCTTTAAAGATAATTTAATTCCAATTTAACTTCCTCCTCAAAGAATGACTTTGACCTAGCCCTATAAATAGATCACCAAGCCATCAACTCCAAGTGAGAAAGAGGAGGGAAAATTTTGACAACCTCATAGGGCAAGAAGAGAGAAATTTCGACAAGAGAGCAAGGGGGAGAGAATTCGATTTCTTCTTCTTCTTATTTGCTTCCATTAGATTCATGTTTTGGGGATTATTCTTTGTACATCTTTTGAACCCAACCATGAACTAACTTGATTGGTTGGGGTTATTGTGTTTTGTTGTTTGAGAAACAATTGGATTTTGTTTAGGTAATAAGAGTTTGCATTTTTCTATTCAAGGTTTACTCGTTCTTGGCTTTTATTCTTGTTTGCGAGTGAATTAGGAGAGGATCTCGTAACTTCATCTATTTATCTAATATCGGGAGAGTTAGATTCAAGAAACAAATGAGTATGGTCTTTAATCAATCTATTGATGGTGAAGATTAATCCGGCTTAGGAATAAGTTAAGGATTTCAACGGCTAAGAGGAGCGCAAGATTGGTTGTTGTTCACCCTTGATTCACACAGGGATGTATTATCAAGGCATGCACAAGTAGCTAGAGTTTTGACTTAGGGATAAGAAGAAACCATTGAAGAACGCTCCGCCAAACCTTGAAGTTGCTGCCCAGCCGCCCAAGTAGTTGCCCAACTAGTCGCCCAGGCAACCATCGATTAGTTGCCAAGGCAACCCCGTTGTGCAAGTTGCCACGGCAACTGAGTTACCCTTTCACTCTTTTACCAAGACAATCTAATCGGCTATCACACCTCAACTCATGATAACCTGGCCTATTTACTCTATTTTAATTTCGTATATTCTTTTAGTTTATTGCTCTTAGTTTTCTCGTTAATTAAAACCTCTATTATCAATTGTGTTTTTTATTTTCACACTGCAGTAACTTAAGCAAAGTGGCCCAAACCAATCATTGTGGAGACGATACTCGATACTCGTATCACTTTATTACTTGCGACATGTATACTTGCACATTTGCATAGCACTTATTACACGCAACAGACACAACGGGATATGGTCGAGAAAATTAAAGTACCCCTGCTTATTGGCTCAAGTGAGTACCCTGTTGACTTTGTAGTTATAGATATTTGGCCATCCTACAATTAAAGTTTGCCATTGAAGGGAAGCTATTGACTGTTAATGCCGAACAAGATATCATTGCTTCGGTGACTTCCGATGCACCATATATTCAGATCGATAAAGAGGTGGTGAAGTGTTCCTTTAGGGTTTTGCAGTTTGTCAATACTACTTTCATTGCCGAAGGAAAAAGGATTCCATGCCCTAGGCTGTCGAATTGTACTAAGATGGTGGTGTAGGAAACTTTGGGAAGAGGAGCAAAGAAAGTAAAAGGTATAGAAAGGAATCTGCAAGGATGTCTGCGAGCTAAAAGTGTCATCAACAAAAAAGATCGGTTTGGGCTCGTCTTTAAGCTCAACTTCTTGCAAAGAAACAAGAATGGAAAAGGAGAGAAGAACAAAGAAATACTCGATTCAGAGGAGAAGACATTCTATGAGGCATATGACTTATTCTGATATGAAAGTATTTTTGTATTCGACAGAATAGTGAATCCCGAACAGAATGTACAAGAAGAGAATCAAGAGAGTGAGAAGCTCCTCAAGAAAGAATTGATCAGTAAAGTTGTGGAAGCAATGGATGTTAATGTGATCTCCGATGACAACAAGACTGACCAGCTTTTGACCAAGATTCACCCATGCTTACCGGGGGAAAAGCTCAACAATTAGACTTGTGTAAACATGCTTGTAGTTTTTAGGTCCGAATCAAAGTAATGCTTGGAACAACCCTATTTGCTTCTACCCGAGAGCAATTGGGATCTTTTGTAAAGGGCGGCTATGTCAACTTTATTTGCTTTTAATGAAAATGATGTTTTCTATATTTCGTTATCAAATGGAAAACATGACATTCTTTTCATTCTTTGTTTATTCGTTTGTTATTTATTTTTATTCTTCCGTAAACTATTCATTTCTATTTCCAATACATATTATTTTCAAACTCGTGCAAGCCCCTTAATATTAACTGTATGACTAATATTGAATCTAATCCCAAGGTAGATTTCGAACAACTCATGTGTTTGGAAGAAATGGGTGAAGAAGAAGACGATGTGGAATATGATATCCCAGATGAATTGTTGAAATTAATGGCAAGTGAGGAAAAATAAATCCTTCCGCATCAAGAAGAATTAGAAATCTTGAATTTGGAAACCGGAGAGGAAAGGAAAGAGGTAAAGATCGGCACCACTTTGTCATCAAAAACTAGATGGGATTTGATAGAATTACTACTAGACTTCAAAGACGTATTTGCTTGGACATATCAAGATATGTCAGGACTAGACATAGACATTGTAGTACACAAGCTACGAATAAGGCCAGAATAGAAGCTCGTCCAACAAAAGCTTCGAAGAATGAGAACATACATGTTGCTAAAAGTCAAAGAAGAAGTGAAGAAACAGTTTGAGGTCAAATTTCTAAAAGTTGCTAAATATCCGAAGTGGGTGGCTAATATAGTCTCGGGGCCAAAGAAAGACAGAAAGGTACGCAGTGCGTAGAATATAGAGACCTCAACAAGGCAAGTCCCAAAGACAACTTTTCCTTGCCCCAAATTGATACTCTAGTGGGTAATACCGTGGGACATTCTTGGTTCTCATTTATGGATGTATTTTCGGGGTACAATCAGATTAAAATACATTCTGAAGATATGGAAAATACCACTTTTGTGACCATGTGGGGCACCTTTTGTTATAAGGTAATGTCGTTTGGGTTAAAGAACGATGGGGCAACCTATCAAAGACCCATGGTAACCCTATTCCATGACATGATGCACAAGGAGGTCGAGGTATATGTAGATGATATGATAGCCAAGTCTCAGACCGAATAGGAGTACATCCAAAATTTACGGAATCTGTTCTAAAGATTGAGAAAGTATCAATTGAAGCTCAACCCCGACCAAGTGTACCTTTACAGTTTTATATGGGAAACTCTTAGGTTTTGTGGTTAGCCGGAGGAAAATTGATATCGACCCTGATAAGGTAAAAGCAATTCAGGATCTCCTGCCACATCAAACACAAAAAAGTCCAAGGATTCCTGGGAAGATTAAATTACGTATCTTGGTTCATCTCCCAGTTGATCGATAAATATAATCCCGTCTTCATATTACTCCAAAAAAACAATTCAGGGATATGGAATGAAGATTGTCAAGAGGCTCTCGAGAAGATCAAAAAGTACTTGACCAATGCCCTAATCTTAGTAGCACTGGTTCCTGATAGACCATTAATTATGTACTTGACAGTTTTTGAGAATTCAATAGGTTGTGTTTTAGAGCAGCATGATGAGTCTGGCATGAAAGAAAGGGCTATTTATTACTTGAGCAAGAAGTTTACTGAGTGCGAAACACGATACCCACCGATCCAAAAACTATGTTGTGCCCTAGTATGGGCTACCAATTGGCTTCGAAAATACATGTTGTATCATACCACTTGTTTGATCTCCCGATTGGATCCTTTGAAATTTTTGATGGAAGCGCCAGTGTTAACAGGGAGAATGCCCCGTTGGCAAATGCTATTGTCAAAATTTGATATTGTTTATGTAAATCAGAAAGCAATAAAGGGGAGTGTGGTGGCAAATTTCTTGGTAAGTTGTGCCTTGAACGACTACGAGTCCTTAGATTTTAATTTTTTGGATGAGGATTTGATGTGTCTCGGTGGAAGAGAAGCCCAATTCGGAGAATGAGTCTTGAAAGCTTTATTTTGATGGGGCATTTAATGCCCTAGGCCATGGAATAGGGGCAATTCTAATCTCTCCTGAAAATGTCTACTACCCCTTTACAAGTAGATTGGAATTCTTCTGTACCATCCATATAAGTCGAATATAAAGATTGTGTTATGGGACTATGTACGGCCATTGAAAGAAAGATCAAGATACTTCAAGTCTTTGGAGATTCATCCTTGGTAATCTATCAGCTTCAAAAAGAGTGGAAAACAAGAGATCCAAAGTTAATCAAGTATTATGATATGATTCAAGAGTTGATTAAGAACTTTGAAAAGATTACTTTTGCTTATTTGCCAAGGGAAGATAATCAGATGGTTGATGCCCTAGTACCTTTGGATACCGCGTTCAAGGCAAGCACGAAAGCCAAAATGAATCCAATTAAAATGCAAATTTTTGAGGTGTTGGCTCATTGCTATAATTTGGAATAAGAAGCAGATGACAACCCGTGGTATTATGATATCCTTTAGTACCTCAAGTTTCAGGTCTACCCGGAAGAAGCCAACGACAGTGACAAGAGAACTATTAGAAGGATGGCATCGGGGTATGCCCTTGATGGAGAAATTTTGTACAAAAGGGGCAAAGACCAAATATTGTTGAGATGTGTCAACACCTGAGGGGCTAAAAAAATTTAGCGAAAGTACACAATGGTTTGTATAGGATCCACGCCAATGGTTTCTTGATGGATAGAAAAACCATGGGACATGGTTACTTTTGGTAGACCATGGAAGGAGATTGTATCGATTATGCAAAGAAATGTCATCAATGTCAAATTTATGCCGAAAATATACATTCTCTTTCGTTTCCATTGCACACCCTGAATTCGCCATGGCCTTTTGCTGTTTGGGGGCATGGATGTCATTGGTTAGATTCATCCAAAAAGCTTCTAATGGACACCGCTTCATCTTGGTGGCTATTGATTACTTCACTAAGTGGGGAGAAGCCGCTTCTTATGCCAGCATCACAAGGGCAACAATTTGCAAGTTCCTAAAGAAAGAGATAATATGTCGTTATGGTTTTCTAGAAAGAATCATTACCGATAATGCTTTTAATTTGAAAAACAAAATGATGACCGAAGTGTGTGAATAATTCAAAATTGTACACCACAATTCACCTACTTATCGTCCCAAGATGAACGGGGTAGTAGAAGTGGCAAACAAGAATATCAAGAAGATCATAGCAAAGACCACGGATACTTTCAGAGATTGGCATGAGAAACTACCCTTCGCTGTTTTTTGCTTACCGTACATCTGTGAGAACTTCAATAGGGGTAATGCTGTATTCTTTGGTCTATGGTAAGAAGTAGTATGACCTATAGAAGTGGGGATTCCACCACTTCGAATGTTGAATGAGGCGAAGTTGGAAAAAGCCGAATGGAAACAAGCTAGGTTTGATCAGTTGAACCTCATCGAAGAGAAAAGATTGAGGGCCATCTGTCATGGCCAAATGTATCAGAAGAGAATGATGCGAGCTTGTAACAAAAAGGTTTGCCCAAGAGAATTTTGAAAGGGGGATCTGGTGATTAAAAAGATCTTGCCAATTCAAAAAGACTTTCGATGGAAGTGGATGCCTAATTGGGAAAGGCCTTATGTTGTTAAAAAACCCTTTTCTGGTAGAGTGTTAATTTTAATAGCAATGGATGGGAATGAGCTGAGCAATCCTGTAAGCTCAGACTTCGTCAAGAAGTACTACGCTTAAAAAAGAAAGAAAGAAAGAAAGAAAAAAAGTAGAGTGAAAACCCGAAAAGGTGCTTCGCAAAATGAAAATACCAGTGGCGAAAACCCGAAAGGGGTGCCAAAGGTATGAAAAAAAGAAGGGGGTTAAGATGAAAACCTAGAAAGGGCGTTTTAAAACCAAAGGAGGATCTGAATCGAAAAATCGAAAAGGGCGATTTAGATAAATTTTGAGATTTAGCATACTTCAGTCGAGGGGATCCACTTCAGTTTATGGTGAAATCCCTCTTGGCTATCAGATATTTTAGTCAAGGATGGCGAGTGAGGGATCTACTACGGTTGAGAGGCTCTCACATCATTCATATAGTCGATGTTCGAGGCATTGTACCATGTGTTATTTACTTTTTGTTTCTCATTTTCTCATGTTTGCCGTGCTTTTTAAATCAATTCAAAATTTCTTCAAATATTGATGAAATATTATTTTGTGCCATCCCTTAATTATTTCATGAGCATCCCGCAAATGGATTGACATAGATTATTGAAAAACAAAAGATTTCTCGACATTACTATGATTTAACCTATTAAGTGCATGTTACCCAAAGACAAAATTTGATTTTGTTGAAGGAAGTTTTCCAGAGTCGAAGCCTAGAAGACATTAGGCGCCAAGCTAGCAGAATTTTCTGAGATAAGACGTCAAATATTTTCTATATTCGAGTCCAAAACAAAGAGAATCCCAAGGTGAAAACCCAAAAGAATGCCTAAAAAGGGAAACAAGAAAGAGAAAAAGAAAAGAGAAAGAAAAAAGAAGGAAAAAGAAGATAAAAAAGGAAAAAAAAGACAAAAGAGGATAAAAAAGGAAGAAAGAAAAGAAGAAAAACAACTAAAGTGAAAACCCGAAAAGGGCACTTTGAGAAAAACAAATCTAAAGTGAAAACCTGAAAAGGTGCTTTAGAGCAGAGGTTTAGAAATTCAAACGGAATAGGTTAAAAAGCCTGAGTCCTAACATGAGGTGAAATAACAAGCGCGCGAAGACGAAGAAGACAACAAGAAGGAGCTGAGATCAAAGACTAAGAAAGAAGACGTCTGGGCAATGACTAGATTTTATTTCTCATGCATCATGAATAGTTAGACATCCTTGAGATAGAAGCATGCTAACTCACATCATCAAATCATCATGTCTATTTTTACAAGTATTTGAAGATTAACACAAATTGGATTCTATGCTTCATGAGTGTAACACCTCGGCTTTGGGCTTAGCGGTTTTGAGGTTTATTAGGCGGTCTGGTAGATTGGTTAGAGATTAGAGTTAGATTCGGGACCGTATATTTTTTGGTAAGGTAAAAATATGGAAAATAGTTAAAAATCATCTTTTAATATATATTGATTTTTGGTACGATCAATTTTAGAAAAGGGAATTTGGAAATATGACATTTTGGGTTAGTGACCAAAATGCGATTTTTGAAAACTGATTTAAAGTGACTAAAATCAAAAGGGTCAAATCCTTAGAATCCTTAAGGAGCTAATCTACCAAGTGATTGCTGGTGGTTTCTCTCTTCAATTAAATAATTTTAAATATGTTGAGAATGTTGGCATGTTGCATATTGAGAATGGTTTAAATGTGCGTTTTGGTATGTTTGGCAAAGTGGTATAGGAAGCATGCCTCTAGAATGGTCCTTTGGAAGTGTGAGGTTGTATGGGTTGCCTAACTTGATATAAATGGTAGTTTGTGTATATTCAAGTGCTGATCAACATGTGTGCAAGTTACTAGGGATTAATTGCATCTAAGATAGGGTGATAAACGAACTAATTTTGACATTACAGGCCCAAGCGTACTGATACGCGGGGGACTGTATTGGTACGGCTAGGCAAATAAGGCCAGGGCATTTCGATACAGGTAGGGGCATTTCGATACGCCTAAAGGTTACTGGAATTACACTTTTTGGAGAAGAGGTCGCGTACCGAAACACCAAAGGACCGTATCAGTATGGTGTAAAATGATTTTAAACCGTATTTTATACTCGAAGTAACGTACCGGTACGGGTCTTACCGTATTAAAATGATAAGTTCACAACCGTATCGATACGGGACTCAGCGTATCGATACGAATATCGTTGTTTCTGTTACTGTCCTGGAAAAGCAGTTCTGGTTTCTTTCATTTTAGTCCCTGAATCTTGTTTTGCCAATTATTTGAGCTTGGATGATCGTTTGAAGCTGATTTTTTATACATAAGCATAAAATATACTTAATAAAAGGTTGGTAACCTAAAAATAAAAAGCCTTTTTATATTGTTGAAATTGCATTTTGATTCCTAAGTCGTATTTGTGGCAAATTGGATATCGTTCGATGCCCGATTGATATGAGTACTCTCTTATGAACAATATGATCGTGTAAGAAAGCATCAATGCATCTAGACAAGATAAAAGAAAAAAATGGACGTGTTTTAGGTTTAATCTTCCCGGTTTACTTCGGTAAACATAATGTAGCTTGCTCGGTCCAATCTTGCGACTAGGCTGGGTCGAGGGGGTTACATTTGTTCTTATATGAGTTAGGTTTGTGAAAAGTTAGGATTTTGTTGTTTGATTAGTTGTTGTTTGAACTGCACGGTGGTTGTGTATGTGTTTGGTGTTTGTTTAATGTTCTATTGGGGTATGTTTTGGGAATACATTGCCTATTACCGAGGATTTTAAATGCGCTTTAAAATTAAATTGGATCCTTTGCCTGACGCTAGCCTAACTCTAATGTGTTTTGATGCTTTTGTTAGCATGGCTGACGTGAGACCCGATCTATGGCTAATACTGTCGGGGTTGGGCAGAATAATAAGATAGAAGAGAATCTCTCTCATGGTTTACATCCTCCTCCTCTAGTTGACGTTGGGGCGGGTGAAGCACCCCAGGTTCCCAAGTGCCTGTGTATGGTGATTTGACTCCGTTAGTTTAGGTGATAATGGGAGCTTTCCAAGCAGCGATGGCAGAAGTGCAGGCCAAAGAACCGGCACCCACTGTGGTGGCAAATCAAGGTTTACCCTTACAGCGTTTAAGGAGTTTGGGAGGTGAGGAGTTCCAAGTTTTGAGCCCTGAGGCAGCTGAAGGTTGGCTGGAAAAGATGGTTCGCATCATAAATCAGATGAGATGTAACGAGGAGCGCAAGTTGGGTTGCATTGTATATCTACTACAGGGGGATGCATATCATTGGTGGGTGACCACAATTGCTGGCGTTCCTGAGGTGGACGTTACTTGGGAGTTCTTTTGGAGAGCTTTCAAGATGAAGTATCTTGGTACCCAGTATTTGAATATGAAGAAGCGCGAGTTTATGTCGCTATCTCAGGGATGCATGTCTGTTGCGGAATACGAGGTGAAGTTTGTCCGGTTGAGTTAATATGCTCCGAAGTTGGTTCCAGATGACTAGTAGAGATGTGACATGTTCCGTTATGGTCTTGTTAAGGACATTAAGACGTGTCTCCTAGCTGTAGATTACAAGGATTTCGATGTATTGGTCAATCGGGCCAAGGATAATGAGAAATCCTTGGGTGCACTAGTTCATGTTGTAGGTGTGAATTTGGGTAAAAGGGTGGCTAACTCTAGCTATTCTGGGAGGTAGAATAGGAGGTTCATGGATAAGAGACATAATCCAGATCATAGGCGTGGTGGTGGAGTTAGCCAGGGTACTCAAGGAGCTCGTGTTACACAGAAGTGTGAGCGATGAGGTAGGCATCACGCGGTATGTGCTGAGGTAATGCTGGAGCTTGTTGGATTTGTAGCTCATCTAATCACTTGAAGCGTGATTGTCCTCGGGCGATGAGAGATGTACCAGCACAGGTTGCTGTACCTGCTAGGGGCAAGGGTCGAGGCCGTGGCAAGGGTATTTTTTAAAGGCGCAAGGATGGTCAGAGGGGTATGGCTCATGCTGCAACAGTGAGACCAGAAGGTTGTGGACCGGATCGGGTCTATGCTCACCGAGAGGGTCATAATGACATGGATGTGATCGTAGGTACTTTTACTTTGCAATCCTTGTCATTGTTATCTTTGATTAATTCAGGGTCTACGCATTCATATATCTTGAGTGAACATACATCTTTGGTACATGTTTCTGTTGAGATCTTAGATGTTGGCATGTTAGTCACAAGTTCTTTTGGGGAGACAGTTACAACAAGAAGGTTGTATGGTGTTGTCCTTTGGTGGTGCAAGGTCATGAGTTTGCCGCAGATCTGATGGAATTGTCATTCCATGGTTTTGATATCATTTTGGGTATAGATTGGTTAACTGAGCACGGAGCAATTGTGGATTGTGAATCCAAGATAATTTTCTTGAGGTTGGCTGACGATTATGAATTTATGGTTGTTGGCAAAAATATTAAGTTTCTGTCCAATGTGGTTTCGGCTGTTAGGGCAGAGAAGATGATGTTTAATGGCTGCCAAGCTTATTTGGCTATTGTTATGAATCCGGAAGCCAATAGTGTTCTAGTGCAAGACATTCGAACTGTTTGTAACTTTCTTGAGGAGTTGCCGGGTTTACCTCCGAATAGAGAGGTGAAGTTTCGTATTAAGACATACGAGGGTACAACACTGGTGTCTATTGCTCCTTATATGATAGCACTGAATGAATTAAAGGAGTTGAAGTCTCAGATTCAGGAGTTGTTGGACCATGGGTTCATTCGACCAAGTGTTTCCCCGTGGGGTGCTCTTGTTCTCTTTGTGAAAAAGAAGGATGGTACGATGCGTATGTGCATCGATTATCGTCAGTTGAACAAGTTGATGGTAAAGAATAGGTAGCGGATTGATGACTTGTTCGATTAGTTTCGTGGAGTAGCGGTGTTTTCCAAGATAGATTTAAGATCGGGGTATTACAAGTTGAAGGTTAATGATGTGGATGTACATAAAACCGCGTTTCGTACGAGGTATGGGCATTATAAGTTTTGGGTCATGCCTTTCAGTTTGACAAATACCCCGGCTGCGTTTATGGACATGATGAATAGAGTGTTTATGAGTATCTTGATCAGTTCGTGGTGGTGTTCATAGATGATATTCTCGTGTAATCTCGTAGGTCATGTGGTTTCAGCGGAAGGTATTCGCGTTGATCCACAGAAAATTGAGGCTATTCTCAATTGGAAGCCACCTAAGTCTGTATCGGAGGTGCGTAGTTTTCTTGGGTTGGCTGGTTATTATCGATGTTTTGTTGAGGGGTTCTCGAGTATAGCAACACCGTTGACCAAGTTGTTGCAGAAGAATGTTCCTTATGTGTGGACGGAGAAGTAGCAACACAGTTTTGAGAAGTTGAAGGAGGTTCTTACACATGCCCATGTGTTGATTCAGCATGAATCTTGGAAGGAGTTTGTGGTTTATAGTGATGCGTCATATGTTGGCTTGGGTTGTGTGCTGATGCATGATGGGAAGGTTGTGGCCTTTGCATCGAGGCAGTTGAAAGTTCATGAGCGCAATTATTCAACTCATGATTTGGAGCTTGCGGCCATGGTTTTCGCTTTGAAAATTTGGTGACATTACCTCTATGGAGAGAAGTGCGTGATCTTTACGGATCACAAAAGCTTGAAGTATTTGATGTCCCAGAAAGATTTGAATCTTACGACTTGACAATTGAGTATCATCCTGGTAAAGCCAATGCAGTGGTGGATGCATTAAGCCGTAAGGTTGCGGTTGAGCTTCGAGCTATGTTTGCAAGGTTGAGTGTGACGCGGGAGGGCGGTTTGCTGGCTGAATTGCAAGTTAAGCCTACGTTATCACAGTTGATTAAAGCTAAGCAACCGTATGATGATTTGCTGGTTGAGCATGTTAAGGATATAACAGTTGGTAATCTGACGAAATTTCATTTTTGATAATGATGGAGTTTTGTGTTTCAAGGGTCGAATAGTGGTGCCGGATGATCCGGAGTTGAGGCACACTATCTTGATGGAGGCACACTCTAGTCCTTTTGCTATGCATCATGGTAGTGTTAAAATGTATCGTGATTTGAAGGAGGAATACTATTGGGTTGGGTTGAAAAAGGATGTGGCTGAGTTTGTTTCCAAGTGCATGGTATGTCAGCGGGTTAAGGCTGAACATCAATTTCCATCTGGGTTGTTGCAACCGCTGAAAATTTTAGAGTGGAAATAGGAGAGAATCACCATGGATTTTGTAATAGGTTTGCCGTTGACATTGGCTAAGAAGGATTCCGTTTGGGTGATTGTTGACCAGTTCACAAAGTGTACACATTTCCTGCTAGTGCATACAACGTACACCTTGGACAAATTGGCAAATTTGTATATAGCGGAGATTGTACGCTTGTATGGTGTATCTAAATCTATCGTTTCGGATAGGGATCTGAGGTTTACGGTAAGGTTTTGGAGGATTTTGCACCAAGCCTTGGGTTTGAGGTTGAGTTTTAACACTGCATACCATCCTCAGTCGGATGGGCAGTTTGAGCGGGTTATCCAGGTTTTAGAGGATATGTTGAGGTACTGTATTATCGAGTTTCAAGGAACCTGGGAGAAGCACTTGCATTTAGTTGAGTTTGCTTACAATAACAGTTATCAGGCGAGTATACAGATGGCACCTTATAAGGCGTTATATGGCCGGAGGTGTCGTACGCCTTTATGTTGGGCTGGGGTGGGGGAAAGGCATGTTACTCTACCAGATATGTTGAAAAACATAGATAAGAAGGTTTTGAAAGCGGCTGCAGATCGGCAGAAATCTTTCATGAATTTGGAGCGTAAAGGGTTGAATATGTGGTGGGCATTCGCGTATTCATGAAAGTGTCACCGAGGAAAAAGGTGATGAGATTCGGATGTAAGGGTAAGCTTAGTTCGAGGTTTATTGGACCATACGAGGTTATTGATCATGTGGGTCCTGTGGCATACCGATTGATGTTGCCTCCTGAGTTGGAAAAAATTCATAATGTGTTCCATGTTTAGATGTTGAGCAGATATCGATCAGATCCATCGCATGTTATACCGGTGGAGGATGTGGAGTTGAGGCCGGATATATCCTTTGATGAGGAACCGGTAGAGACCCTCGATACTAGAAAGAAGGTCCTACGTGGTAAGACGATAGAGCTCGTGAAAGTCTTATGGCGACACAGAGGTGTTGAGGAGGCTACTTGGGAAAGCAAGGCGGATATGAAAGAGCAATTTCCGAATATGTTTCCTCCAGGTAATTTTGGGGATGAAATTTCTTAAGTGGGGGAGAGTTGTAACACCCCGATTTTGGGCTTAGTGGTTTTGAGGTTTATTAGGCGGTCTAGTGGACTGGTTAGAGATTCGAGTCAGATTCGGGACCGTATATTTTTCGGTAAGATAAAAATATGGAAAAATATTTAAAAATCATATTTTAGTATATATTGATTTTTGGTGGAATCAATTCTAGAAAAGGGAATTTGGAAATATGACATTTTAGGTTAGTGACCAAAATGCGATTTTTGAAAACTATTTTAAAGTTACTAAAATCAAAAGGGTCAAATCCTTAGAATCCTTAAGGAGCTAATCTACCAAGTGTTTGCTGGTGGTTTCTCTCTTCAATTAAATCATTTTAAACATGTGTTTTAAAAGGTTGTTAATAAGGATTAAATATCTAAAGTTAGTTATTAGCTTTTAAAAGAAATTCACGTAACTTTTCCTAAACCTTTTCTCTCAGCTTCTTTTCTTCCAAACACTCAGAATTTCATCAAAATCCAGAGGTAAGGAACTCTTTTCACTCAGATTATTGATTTTAATTTGAACTTTGTTTTGCAAAATCTCATTGAAATCTTATATTTTCTTAGCTTTAAACAAGCCAATTGAAGGAGAAATCACATAACAAGGGTAAGGTACTGGATCTCCTCTGTTAAATGGTTCTTTATTGATATTCCCAAGTATTTGATCCTTGATTTATAAGTTGTAATGTGATTTTAATGTTTTATCAATGTTTATTTGATTTATTTTAGAAATATTGATGAAACATGGTGATTTTCGAAGTGTTCCAGTGTTTAAGATTGATTTAATATATGTTTTGATATTGATAAGTTGTTTTTATCAATAGAATCCCAAAACTTTTGAATCTCTAATTGTTTAGGTTGCTAGTTTTGAGTTATTGTGGAGATAATCGAGTTTAATCTTTTTTGGAGGTAAAAGGATGTTAGGAAAGGGTTTTTGGATGTCATTAGATGTTGGTTGATGGGTTGAATTGTTGTTTTATGGCTGGGTTAAGTTTCATAAACGTTTGATGGTGTTTTCAGTATGTTTCAGATAGTTTTTGAGTGGGCAACTTGGGAGTTACGGGAGATTGTTGTTAGGCAATGGTTTGAATGCATTTTAATGTATTTATCATCTGGTTTTATGTGTTGAAAATAGGGGATAATCAAGGCGATGAAGCTTGACGTTGTTTGGTTGCTTGCTAGGAGCTTGTTTTGCTCTGGCAAGGAAGGCGAGGCGTATCGGTGAGTGCCAACTGGTTTTAAATGCTTTACAAAGGTTTGTCAAGGTTGTTGGGATTTTAGGGTAAGCGTGAGGCACTTACCTAAGCTCGAAAGTAAGTTTCCTTTATTTTGCTCTTGAGAATCGGCTTAGATTTGAGCATGTTGTTTGCATGTTTTTGGTGGTAAACATGGTATGATTTACTTACTGGTAATGCATGATTTTGAGTACATGTGCAGGGGTTTAAAAGTATATTAAATGCTATTGAGCATTGGTTTTCATTCCGGTTGGGAATGGTGTTATTGCATTGGCAATGAGATTTGCATATGTGATGTGTTGTTAAATACATTGTAAAACAGTAAGTAAATGGTTTGTAAATGGTATATTGGCTATGTGACAAGGTGAGAAAACAATCGGATATAGTTGGCATGCCATAGAATTAAAAGTGCATTATAAAATATGAACAAAATCGATCGTGGCCATAGGTCCTTGGGGTATGGCGGTGTAACAAGGCCACTCGGACTGTTGGGGACCTCATTTGGGACTTGCGGTTTAACTAGGCAACCCAAATTGATGGTGATCTTGCGGATTAACTAGGCAAGGTTGGTACACTTGTGGTTTAACTAGGCAAGGGTGAGATCTCACGGTTTAACTAGGCGAGGGTGTCAAATATTGCGGTCTAACTAGGCAAGGTTTGGGATATCATGCGGTTTAACTAGGCATGGTATGAGAGATCCATGTATCCGATATGTTTATAGGATAGAGGTAGTCTATACGGGTCACTATAAATGCCAATATATGAGAAAGTTCATGTGTTGAACCTTGTTTGTAATGCTTTGGGATTTAAGCATGGTTTGTTTAAAATGCTTTGGGATTTAAGCATGAATTGTTTATGATGTTATATGAAGCTTACTATGTTTTGATTTGGATGGAATCATGGACAAATGCTTAGGTTGTAAGCCTGTTTTGGGAAAAGCAAGCATGTAGTTTTTAAATGGTTTTTAGTGCATCATTGTTTATGAGCATCCTCACTAAGCATGTGTGCTTACGCTCTCTTTTCACTAATGATGCAGAGCATTAAAGTTCGAGGCAGCAAAGGAAAGGTTTGCAAGGATCTAAGAGATAAACTCGGTTTACGTTCCGGTTAATAAGGCAATGTGTTCGCCATGGTTTTTAGGAATTGTAAATCCGTTGCATTGAGGTTCTCTAGAATGATTTTATGCTGGTTTTTTATGATGGTTATATGTTGTTTAGCTTGATGTTGTTATTTGCCTATGGTTGAGGTTTAATGGATGATTAGGTATGCATCTAGAGTTTCTTTGTAGGTTGCTATGTTGTGCTGGTTTGTCCAGGTTTAATATGCTATGTTGAGTATGTTGGCATGTTACTTATGCTGAGAATGGTTTAAATGTGCATTTTGGTATGTTTGGCAAAGTGGTATAGGAAGCATGCCTTTAGAATGGTCGTTTGGAAGTGTGAGGTTGTATGTGTTGCCTAACTTGATATAAATGGTAGTTTGTGTATATTCAAGTGTTGATCAACATGTATGCGAGTTGCTAGGGATCAATTGCATCTAAGATAGGGTGATAAACCAGCTAATTTTGACATTACAGGCCCAGACGTACCGATATGAGGGGGACCGTATCGGTACGGCTAGGCAAATAAGGCCAGGGCGTTTCGGTACAGGTAGGGGCATTTTGATACGCCTAAAGGTTACTAGAATTACACTTTTTGAAGAAGAGGCTGCGTACCGAAACACCAAGGAACCGTATCGGTACGGTGTGAAATGATTTTAAACCGTATTTTATACTTGAAGTAGCGTATCGGTACGGGTCTCATCGTATTGAAACAATGATTTCACAACCGTATCGATACGAGACTCAGCGTATCGATACGGATACCGTTGTTTCTGTTAATGTCTTAGAAAGGCAATTTTGGTTTTTTTCGTTTTAGTCCCCGAATCTTGTTTTGCCAATTATTTGAGCTTGGATGATCGTTTGAAGCTGATTTTTTACACATAAGCATGAAATGTACTTAATTAAAGGTTGGTAACTTAAAAATTGGAAAAGTCCTTTTATATTGCTGAAATTGCATTTTGATTCCTAAGTCGTGTTTGTGGCCAATTGGATATCGTTCGATGCCCGATTGATATGAGTACTCACCTATGAACAATATGATCATGTAGGAAAGCATCAATGCATCTAGAAAAGAAAAAAATGGACGTGTTTTAGGTTTAATATTCCCGGTTTACTTTGGTAAACCTAATGTAACTTGCTCGGTCCGGTCTTGCGACTAGGCCGGGTCAAGGGGTTACAATGAGAGGAGAAGTAGATCCCAACAAAGAATCAAGTGTCCATTATGATTTCTAAAAGTCATCCAATCTTCATTTGTCTATGAGCGATGAACATCTTGTGCCAAGACGAACAAAAATTAGGGCATTTCGACAATCTCTAAGCGAGATACCCTTCGATGTCAAGACGACCAAAAATCGGGGTGTCATCCTAAGGTTTTCAGTCTTCAAGGAAGTGAAAATCTTCTGGTAGTCTCAAGGTGAGATACCATTCCATGACAAGATGAACAGAAATCGGGGTGTTCCGGTAATCTCAAGGCTAGATACATTCTCATGCCAAGACAAACAAAAATTAGGACATTCCGGTAGTCTCAAGGCGAGATACCATCTCATGCCAAGACGAATAGAAATTAGGCATTCTGGTAGTCTCAAGGCGAGATACCATTTTGTGTCAAGACGAACAGAAATCAGGATATCATCTTAAGGTTTTTAGCTTTCAGGAAAAATGGTGAAAACCTTTAGGTAATCTCAAGGCGAGATACCATCCCACGCCAAGACGATCAGAAATCGGGGCATCATCTCGAGGGTTTTTTTCTTCGGTCTTTACGTAGGAAGACTTAGAAGCTCCAGGATTTCGGGAAGAAGAAAGGTGAACAGTTCAATATAGGAGGAACTCACAGCTCGAAATCTTTGGACAGAGAAGTTTGGTAAAATTAGTGCTTATGGTATTTGCTTTATTTTTGTTCCACAAGGATAAGCAAAAAGGGGCAGCTGTAATCACTAATTTTATCTAGGTGTTAACCCATTTTTAACTTTTTGTTAATTTTTGCAATAATGGGATTTTATTGTCTATTTTCATTAATATTTTTTATATGTTATATTATTATTATTTATTACTAGTGACTATGTTTATTATTATTAAAACTCCAAAACAAAAAAGGGGATTATTATTAGTATTGACTATACATATTATACATAAATAAAACCCAAGTCTATTATTTTAAGTACTTTAAAAAATATTATTATCATTATTATTACAAAATATTATATTTGATATTACCATTAGTAAATATTAACTATTATTTTTGTTTGTATTATATATTACTATTATTTTTATTAGTTATTATTGTTTTCAATTATAGTTATTATTATAATTATTGGGTATTATTATTATAAACCAAAACTAAAAAAACCAAAAAGATTGATTAAATAAATAAGAGCCCAATATTATTATTAAACAGTCCAATTACATAATTTGAAAATGCCCAAAAAAATATTATCATGATATTACATCTGGCCCAAATAAGGTTCAAACTCTAATTACAAATTTAACCTAACCCTAATTTGCTCATTGTTTTTATACAGTCGCCTCATCCACAACCGTTAGATCTAGATTAGATCTAACTGTCAGGAAAACAAGCAAGAGAGGTCATCCATCTTTAGCACGCGCCCACGTGCTTGTCCGTTTACTCATTCACGCACGCGCGACTCTTTAGCCCTCTCGTGAACGCTCCAGCTTCTCTCGTCTCCATGTCGGCCATCCTTTGTTGGTCTCTTCCTCACAACAGCCACGTCGTACGACGGTTTCTCCTACTCTACTGGTCCCCGCCTCCGAGCCTCATATGCAACCAAAACGCACAAATGTCAGAAGCATAATGAAAAATCAAAGGCTAACACACAATTTTTTAGAGCCGTTTTGGCAGTGGCTCACATGAATCCAGCCAAACGTACACAGCAACAGCCAATAGCAATTTAGCATTTGTGATTTTCATTTTCATATTTCATGTAATTTGAAAGGCTATAAATACTAAAGCCAACATTTGTAAAAAAAAGAGGAGACGGACATTTCTCCAAAAATTAATAGAAGTAAAAAAAGTTTGAAGTATACATTTTTTCTCTATTTCGAATGCATGCATGTTAGATCTAGGGTTTTAGAGAGTTTACACTCGCCTTTCTGGTGGCCGCATCTTCTCCCGGTGACAACTCGTGGCCTTCGCGCCTTCAGGGTGAGCCGAGATGGTGTCGGGCAGGTTTTTGGTTTTTTTGTAGAGGGGGGTTCAAGTTTTTTGAAAAATCAAAATGGGTTCCGATTTCTCTATTTTCAAAAAAGAAAGTTTTTTTTTGTTAGTTTTTTTATTCTCTTTTTTATATTTTATATTTTTTAAAATTTTAAAAACGGTTTAATCCCTTTATAAATCCATCCACATCTTTAAAATCATCTCGTGGACCATTTCGCCTTTCTAAATCATCCCCTAGGTCTTTCCAGAATTCCTCTGGTTTTTAATTTAGTCCTCTTGTTCAAGTTAAATCCATTTTGAAGAGGATTAGTACCCATTTGGCCCCTAAAGTTTTATTTTTGTTTTGATTTTGGCCCTTTTCCAGTGGTTAGATTCCACATTAGCCCTTATTTTTCAGTTTCTTTAATATTTTACCCCCTATTGCATTGCATGTTTAAGTTTCAGCATATAATTTTGCATAAATCATAATATTGCACTTATTTATATTTGCTTTTTTTTGTTTATGTTGTTGTTATATGCACTTGTGGTTTGATTAGTTCATTTTTGTAGTGTGCTTTTAGGTTTAGTTTTAGGTTCTAGAAATTTAATTTAATTAATTTAAATTATTCCCTTGGCTTATTAGGGTGTAATTTTAAATTAATTAAATTAAATTTAGGTTTTAGGTTAGTTGAAGCCTTTATTTAGATTTAGGGTTTGAATTAATTTAATTAATTTAAATTTGTCATTGGCTTATTTGGAAGAATGTTAAATTAATTTACCATCTCTTAATTATCTTAGGTTAAAATTGACATTCGACTTAGATGGAAACTTAATTAAAATCATAATCATTAATATGATTCATTTTAAATAGTATCCTTGACTTAATAGGACGCTAGCTTAAAATTAATCAAATTAGTTATTTTGATTCAAGATAATTCATAAAATGTTAGGGTTTTTTAAATTTTTTTAGGATTTAATTAATTTATGGTTAATATTAGGCTAACCTAGTTGATAATTAGATCACTAATTAATTTTTCAAAATTTGGGCCTTTTAGGTTAGGACTTTAGTGGGCCTAGGTTTTATTTCATGCAATTCTATGCCATGCATTTTAATTGTCATTCATTAGACCTTAATTATTTTAATTGGACATGTTACTAATTAATTGACTTAAATTATAGAAAGGATGCATTTATTAATTCCGATATTTGTGTCGTAACAGTCTTGATTCATTGGATGTTGACCAAATATTCGAATTAATTCTTATAGTCCGAAGGTAAACCTTAATTTGAGTTAAAAGTTGATAAGTCATGGCATCATTTGTAAATGCTTGCATCATGCATAAATGTGATGTACGAAATTCGAACCGTAAATTAACCCGGCAGTCAGGCTTATTCGATGTCGGTTTAATCTACTGTCTGATGTATCATCACACTTTTTAATTAAATGTTTTATTAATTCAAGCTCAAAATTTTGACAAAAGCCCGTTTAATTAAAGTCTATATCCAATCAAGAACATTTAATTAAATTTAATTTAAACTTCAACAATTTCCATCAATTAAAAGCAACTTGTATTTCGGTACCGATTTTCGGGCGTGATGGGGTGCTAATCCTTCCATTCGGTATCTCTAACCATGGTGTTGCAACACTCTCTGGGTATTTGGATCCCATCAATCAAGAAGACTCAACCAATCAAATGCCTACTCAGCATGCAAGCAACACGATCCCAATGATCTCCCTATTGTTGCTAATCAACATCGCATCATTTATTTTATATTATCGAGTTGTTAATACATTATGGAGAAGTATATAATTAATCTCATTTATTGTCTTCATTTATTAAAGCATAATTCAATTATTAATATACACATCAATTTTCACCCTTAATTTACATTTATTGATTATATAGCATATCAGGTACCGATACTCGAACACGAGTATCAATACAATACCCTCAGGTATCGATACTCACACGTATACCAATATTGAAACTGTTTACTGGAAATCTTAATTTCCCTGAGTACCAATACAGGTCGACCCGTACCAACACAACATTGAATAGTGTACTGGTATAGCCGAAGCCTGTATCGATACCCTAATCACTAGCTTCAATGTATTAGCATAATTAGTGATTCACGAAGCCTTACTCGCTTCTTAAAGCTTATGAAAGTTCTTAAGGTTTGTTTACTAAGGCATTCAATCAAGTAATATTAATTAACGGCTTCATAATCATTTAATCGAGTATTTATCCTTTAAGCATAAATCCCCTCAAATTACGCCAATCTATTCGAACAAACATACAAGGCATCACAATTAGAAATCAATCAGACAATCATTAAGTAATCATACAAGCATCTCAAATGACCCTACACGGTCTCTAAAGCCTCCACGAGTCTCATCATTTTCGTAACATTACCATGAATCTCATAGAAATATCAAGTCTCATAATATCGGTCTCACAATATGCTTATTCACTGTATACCTATTTTGCGAACACTAACAAGTTGCGAACACTAGCAAGCAAGGTAATCACACTTATGATGCTCATGAAGCAATAGGAGTTCGAGATGTACTAACCTTAAGCGATTATCGATAAATCCTTACTCGAGCTCCTCAAATGCTCCCCTTGATCAAGTATTCAAACCCAAACAATCCTCATAAATATACGAATACCATAATTATTAATTAATCGTATTCACTAACTAATCCACAAGGTCAAACTCATAAAAACATCTTACTGGGTTCAAATTTAGCGAAACAAACTACTCCAACAGACTCAGAATATCGAGAAACCCCTGGGTAGGGTCTCTTGGAAAAAGTCAACGTCGATCAACAATCAATGGTAGTCAACGGTTGTAGTAGCGGTCAATGGCGCGTTGACGGCTCGAGCTCGACTATCAGGCCGGCTCCACAGTTGGCCCAACGGCTTGCCATATCCCAGCAGATGATATAGTCGCCTTACCTTCGGCTGGAGTTTGCCCACGCGTAGAGGCAACACGTACGGCGGCTATCAGTGGCCGGACGGTGACGACAAGCTCTAAATCCAAGTTTTTGGCGACAAGGAGTCCAACGGTGGCCTCAGTTTTTGGTTTTGAGCACTCGAACCTCTTTGTTTGAACAACCCAAAACTTTACTCCATTTACCCCTCTCAACGGCAGCTCCGACGGTGATGCCATGACCACCAACCGACTCGTCTCGGCGAGATGAACACGATAACGATGGAGGTTTCAAAATGAATACTTCGATTGCGGTAGATCAGACTTGAAAGCTTGTGAAAAAAGGAAAAAGAGAGAAATGATAAGGGATAAAATAAGAGAGAGAGAGAATATGAGATCTGATTTTTCCCTCCCCACTTCCCTACTTTAATTCAAAAGAAAACCCCCTTCCAACACTTATCGGTATGATTGCATCATAAGCCCCCAACCTCTCATCTTTACACAAAACGTTCATCGCTTACCTTAAAATTAATCTTCCAAGATCCCATTCTTTCAATTTAATACTTGAATTAAATATTCAACCTGAAACAAAATATCGAATGATCAACCCAAAAAATAGGTCTTTACAGATTGTATTTGGGACATAATCATATTCTTCAAAAAAATGTTATAAAATATTTACATATATAATATAAAACGTAAATAAATAATATGTAAAATAAATTAACATAAAACAAAATCAATTAAAAGAACAATTATTCCCTTTAGAGGTTATAAGGAAATAAAATGAAAAGACGAATTATTTCTTTCAGAGGTTATGAGGAAATCAACAACATGCAAGTGAGTTGGTCCAACAACGCCATAATTATTTTTTCTATTTTCGTAAATAAATTTTGTTTATATTTTCTTTTCTTTATCATTCATGATTTTGGATAAAGGTCCATAATGATTCATCGTATGACAAGTACGAGATCAATGGTTTGTTCCACTGCATTGATAATATAAAGATTTTAATACGATCTTTATCACTATTGTCATCCTTATAATCCCACTTTTGGTGGGTATAAGCATTTTTAAAATGATCATCTTGTCCATGTCTATGTTCTGGAATCAATCGCGACCACAATTGTTAATGTGACATTTATTCTTTCCGCTATAAAATGTGGAATTCATTTCATGGAATGGAGCGAAGCCGATAGATCTTTAAAACTCTTTTCATGATATTGTGTTTGTAGGACAACATTATCTGCATGAAAAGTGAAATATATTTTTCTAATATATCCTCATCAGTGATACTCTGACAACATAATTTCAATTTAATTTGAAATATTCAAATAGTTGAGTTTTATTCACTAATCATATAGTGAATTATCATGTTTTAATTCACTTCAAGGATTGCCTCCCATAAAAATTCTTGAATAAATACGAATTTTCGTAATTTAAACTTAAGAGAAGTCTATAGTCGAGTTTTTCGACGCATGAGAATTAAATCAAATGTAAACCAATACATGAAAATAATTTATGCGGAAGTACAAACAAATTGACATACATAAAATAATTTATGTCTAACTTTATGCGGAAGAATATTAAAGTATAGATTTATGCCAAATTTATGCTTTAATTAAAGAGAAGCACTAACGAAAACTTTTTAGAATAAAACAATAATAAAAGTATTGTTTTTTTTATTAGAACGAAACATTAATGTAAACAATGCTTCCATCCTACCAAAGTCTATATGCTCGATCCCGTCTTATCATTATTTGCAATGATGCAACATGGTTGGTCCTTTGGTTTGAAGCCCCATTGTATTTGCTAGCATCAGGGGAAATGCTTCTCTTGGATGCTTTGAGTGAATCTAATTCTACAACAAGCGCATGTTCTTTGTTGCGAATTTATGAGGCGGCGTTAATAACGTCATTTCACGTTTAAACAACAATAATAGATTGCTACAAAACAAGATATTAGTATTAACTGAAAAAATAAATTATGTTTATATGTGTTGTGGTATATAACCATGTCTTAGAAATAAATTCATCCTGATTAGTGTAGTTTTTAAAACGGACCGTCGCCTAACAAAAACCACAATAATTTAGCGAGATCATACTGACAACGTGTTGTAAATAAAGTAAAGAATAATAAAAGCGAGATGAGAGACAAATAGAGAAAATTGTATTATCTCAATGTAGGTTTGTGTACAATACTTTTTTCATTCTCTATTCTCTATATTTATAGGCATAAAAAAGAAACCCTAATTCTAATGGCTATTAAACTATAATAATAAAATACATAAAAATCATTTAATACAAGATGTCCATCATAAATAAATATTCATAACATTTATATTACTTTGTCTCATATTGAATTATATAGGAAACTGGGTAGATAACCTGAGTCACGGACTTGATAGGAGCCTGCCTACTCAAGAATATCAGACTCCGAAGTTTGTTTGCACAACCTACCATAAAGTATCTAGATTTTGGTGAGTAGCAAAATTTCCAAGAGGCAGGTTTTGTGGAACGATGGTTTTGTTCAGTTAATTGTCATCGTCGTGCACATATATACTAAACATAACTTGAATAAAGCGCAACAAGTAAACAACCATTTTATCATAAGAGTTGGCAAACAGCTGGATTCACTTGAATGGACCGCAAGAATATCCAGTGCAGAGACCCGTGGCACTATTGTAAGGGAACAATGCGACGGGTCGACAAGCTGGCAGCTCTGGAAATGGTGTGTCCATGCTCAGATACCCCACCACCTCCTCCATGCTAGGCCTACCTTTCGACTCATTCAATGTACAAAGCAGCCCAATGTCCAAAACCCTAATGGCTTGCTCCGAGTTAACTAGTGACCCCATCCTCCCATCCACCACCTTCACCTTCTCATCCTTCACATGCATTCTCCACGCATAATCCACCAAGTCCCTTTCCTCTTGCTCTGCTTCCGGCTCCAACCTCCCCCGTCCCGAAACCACTTCCAACACGAAGATTCCGAATTCGAAAACATCAGCTGTCTGGCTGATTGCTGACTCAAACCTTCTGGAATCCGTTGCCGAAAGCACCATTCCGAAATCACCTAGAACCGCTCGGAAGCTTACATCGAGGAAGACGCTGCTTGTTTTCATGTTCTTGTGAGCCAGCTGCTTTGAATGAAGGAAGCTTAGTGCTTCTGCAACGTCGTTGATGACTCTGAAACGTCGTGTCCAGGGAAGAACCCCCGCGCCGAAGAGCCATTTGTCCAGGCTTCCATTGGAGTAAAAGTCGTACACAATCATCATTTCGCGGTTATCATGACACCATCCCCTGATGGGAACCAGATTCGGGTGACGAACTCGGCCCATGGCACCGATTTCTTTGAGAAGCCGTCGTCTATCCAAGCCTTGCTGTGAGTTAAGAAACTCGGCTGCCAGCCTTTTAATGGCCACTTGACAGCCATTGGAAAGTTTCCCTCTGTAATAAACACCTCTGGCATCGCTACCTAACATTTCCGCCTCGCTAAAACCCCGAGTTGCTGCTGAAATCTCAGAAAACGTGAAGCGGCGGGGCTTGTTTGGAGGCCTGGGTCTTTGGGTTTTCTCTGATAACGCTGAAAGTTTAGAGTTGTCAGTTCTTCCCCTGCGGCTACAAAAAAAGAAACCAATCATGGTAGCCAAAGCTAGTACAGCAACGGCAATGAAAATAAAAAAACTGCTGGACGGTTCTTTAGTAGATCTCTTTTGGGTAGTTTGACTTTGAGTAGCCTCTGTTTTCTGGAGGTTGGTTTTACTCTCACAGGTTTCCTCCGAAGGGAAACGTAGAAAAGCTTGGCTGGTTGCGCTGAAGTTCCAGGAGAGTACGTTATGAATTTGCGTCTTGTTTCCTGTGGATGCTGAGAATCCAATGAACATGTACTCATTCAGATGAGGAGACAGATCCAGAGAGCCAGAGAAGATAGGCGTAGAAGGGTAATCATGGCCATCTGATCCGAGGTGGATGTCCATCCATCTACGCAGACCATCATATGTAATCCAAGCTCGGTGAACTGAACCATCGTTAAGCAACACTCCAAAATCTGATGCATCTACAATCTTGGCGGAAACAATGCTAGCAAGATTAATGCCAACATGATTGTCATTCGGATCGCCGAATTCCTCATTCTTCCGTGTATCGAATTCAATACCAACGGCCTTGTAATCTTCCTGACAAGCATCATTGAGCATACCTAGCCACGGTCCAGGTCGTCCAACAGTGAACTCATCAGGGACTATGATAAACGTGAGACCACTTCCTCCATGATGAATCCCTTCGGCGCTTGCGTTAGACGAATTGCTGAATTGAAAAGCAAAGGTGGTTTGGAAAGATGCCGGGGTGTTGGTTTGTGGATCAAGCAGGCGGACCGGCGAGGAGTAAATGGCTCTCCCTGCTTGATGTCTCAGATCAAAGGCCACTGATTCATCTGGAATTTGGATAACACCTTTTTCCACTGAAAGTTTCGCACTCCCAAGAAGCTTCACTTCTGATATAACTCTAGGATCATCAAGGCTGAAATGTGCGAAGGAGATGTTCTTGGTCACGTTTATAACAGGTCCACTTGTTGCAGGTGACGAAGTCACGATAACCAACAAGTGTATCGAAGCTAGAAGATGAAGGATCGAAGATGAACAACAAATTCTTTTTCCCATTTTCTTTAGCAATGAATTCTTGCAGGGGTCGTCTATGAAGATAAGTTTCTGGAATGGCAAAGTTCCAAAGCAGCAAGTTATCGTTTCGTTTTGGTTGGGGTGGGGTGGGGGAGTAAAAGATATGGTCCTAGCAATTAGCAAACATAATGTTAAACCTTATACGGATGTGGTTATACAATCTCCTCCCATACCAGTCGAGCATTTCTTTACAAAACATGATTAACTTTTTGTCGTTTGTCCACTATCTGTGACCCAAACGACTAGTTTAAGATAATTACAAATACCCAAAATCTCACATATCCGATGAGAGTCACATGCAAACACGTTTCATGAGTTCTATATTTGCATTATTTCATGGTGGGGCTAATGATTGCTACGGTTGATTACTGGTTTTCCAGTCATCTTCCTTGGTCCCCTACTCTATTATTGAGCTGTTTTGATTAGAGACCACAATCTAACTGCCAATTTACTAAATAATACTACCACTATAACTTTTCTAGAAACTAGTCAGCTAAAACAAATTTATTAACATAAATAATAAAGATTAATATAATAAGTAACTCATTTCCTTATTCCAAATTAAATTTAAAATAAAAAATAAAAAGGAAACCAGATTAATGCTAGAAAAAACAGAAGCATTAAAAAATGGTAGTAAGTCATTTGCGGCCAAAACATTCGGTGTTGTACACATGCATAAGAATGGAAACGCACACTCGGTGAGAAGGGTATTTATTTACGTGGTTTCCACCGAGCCAAGACAGAGTAAATGCAAATGGGACCAAATCATTGAGTGAGGGTTGGTGAGAAGCGTAGAAAGGACAGACAATGCTTACTAGAGATAAGAACAATTAGGGGCGTTCATAGGTTAATTGTACCGTTTAGCATAAACAGTTAGTTAATCGTTATAGCGGTATTAAATTTGTAACTTAACTATTGAGAAATGATTAACCGTTAAATTTTTAAACGGTAAATTACCATAGTGGCTAACTGTTACTCAACGGTACGGTTACAGGTTAACATGTGTAACTTATTATAAATTTTTTTTCACATGTTCACTAATTCTTTTGACAATAATGAAATTATCTCTCTAATAAATATTATATTAAAATTTTCAAAAAATAAATATTTTAAATAGATAAATTCTAATCACAAACTTCATTTTATAGGTAAATAATTTCATAACGGTTAACCTACTTAACCATAACGGTTGGTTAACCATTAACTATTATTTTTAGCTGTTGGTTAACCGAAACTGTTTAACCTTAACGGTAGATTAATTAACTTATAAGATTTAACGGTTACGGTTTATTTTACACACCCCTACGAACAATATATAATCCATTCAGCAATGGAAATAACTTCTTTTCCCCTAAAGGCTAAAACATGGGTGAAAATAAATCAATGCTTGTCCTTCGATCAATCAACCATGAAAATAAACTGGTTCTTCCCAATGCAAGAGTGTCCATTATTGCAGCTTTTCAATTAAGGTGCAAAGCTTTAGTTAACTATTAGCAGAGGCCAGAGGTAGAAGAGCCATTGCTATGCTTAGCTCCTTATGAGGGATTGAAATAGCAGCCGCTATATAGCGATAACGATACCGTCCGAAACTAATGTTGAGAAAAATAGAGGTCCACAATAACAACAATACATATGTTATTGTTCGCAATCACGATAAAAAATACGACCGCAACCGTAATTTAAAATCATGCTCCTTACAACTAAGCAATCCCGTGTCAAAGACTTTGGCTCCTTACCAGCGTTGGTACTTGGTAATGTAAGATGGATATAGATTCTTTCAAGAGATTATAGATGATATTTAGACTTACTTACATTGAATGACTAAAGCAAGTTTCACACAAATGTTGTGATTACTTAAGGGTATTTTGCATATTCTCCAAAGTCTAGGGTTTAAATCCAATTATAAAACATTAGGGTTATTTTGGTTATATACATATCTTAAGGATAGTTTAGGAATTTGTGCAAGTTAAGCTTGGTGGGTCATTTATAATAGGCTTAAATGAAAAATAGGTGCTCAAAGTATACGACTTTTAAACTTTAGGTACCTAAAGTATTTTTTTGTAAAAATAGGTGTCTAGTTATAATTTTAGGTGTCTGACCATTAAGCGGTGTTAAAAAAATTACCAACCAATCAATGCTTGACACGTGGTACTAATTTTATTTTTTAAAAATATTTTAAGGAAAAAACCCGTAATTTTAATTTTTTCATAAAATCCTAAAAATTTGCATTTTTTACAAGATAGTCCACAAATCCCTAAGATTTCCCAACCCCCAAATCGTTGCCGCTTTCGCCGCCGATCGCCGCGCCTGAGCACACCCATGTGGTCGCCGGACCTAGGCGGTCATTTCCCAACATGGCGTCGTCGAAAATGCCGAACGGAATGCTAGCCGAACGTCGAACCCGAAATTGACGTTTGGCTGGCATGCCGTTTGGCAATTCTAGCAACGTTGTATTGGGGGAAATGACTGCCTAGGTCCGGCGACCACATGGGTGTACTCAGGCGCGGCGATCGACGGCAGAAGCAGCAGCTATTTGGTGTTCGGGTTTCGGAAAATTTAGGGATTAGGGGGTTGTTTTGTAAAAATTACAAAATTTATGAAAATTTGAAAAAAAATTAATAAAAAATTGTTTTAAGTTTTTAATTTTGAAAAAAATAAAATAAACATGTCATGTGTCAAGTATTGATTGGTTAACAAATTTTTAACATCTTTTAACAGACAGGCACCTAAAGTTGTAAAATTTTAAACTTTAGGCACCTAAAGTCATAACAGTTAAAACTTTGAGCAACTATTTTTATAAAATAATACTTTAGGCACATAAAATTCAAAAGAAGTATACTTTGTGCATATATTTTTCATTTAAGTCTTTACAATATAATGGCATCTCGATCCTTTAAGCGCATAAGTGTATTTTAGTGTTTTAAGCACACATGCGTTTTATAGTTTTCTGGGTGTATGTAAAAAAAAAAAAGTTCAACTTTTTTCAATCATTTAGGTTTGTTTTTTTTTTTTTTACAAATTTTAAATCTAATTATAATCTTACTTAGAAGAGAGATGAGGGGAATGAGGATTCTAAAGAAAGAAAAAGGATTTTCCTAGTAGGTGTAAAACTTATGATCTAAAAAAATATAAGGGTACTAAGATGAACAGCTTAGCCAACCGACCAAATGTGTTTTCTAGGTTCTATGTCTAATTAATAATAAGCCTTAAGAGTACTTCCACTCATTTAAAAAAAAATAGGACTCCAAAACCAATTAATAAATGTTATGAGTATTTAAGTGATTTTGCCTCATAGGGGCATTTTTAGTAATTTTACATATATAAGGGTAATTCAATAATTTAGCACAAAATGAGTATTTTAACACCTATAACTTCAAACTAGACATAAATGATCGTTTTAAGAAGGTGAAATTGACCCAATATTGTGGTTGAAAAAAAATCAATATATAACAAAGCTCGAATTATTTTCGGATCTATTGCATTTTGAATAGTGCACTTGAAATCAGAATACGTGAATTTCGTACTATTACAGTGCAAGCTATTTTAATAATAATAAAATAAGACCCACTTTTAAGACGGTGCTACAGTGACCTTGCTACAGTTCCGCATGATTTTCCATCCACGCGCCTACCAAGTGTCATCCCTGCCCCCATCCATCTTCATCCTTTATTTTTTTAATTAAAAACCATCTTCGTACTTTATTTTTTTAATTAAAAAATAGAATATTGTAGCAAGACGGAATTCATGAATTCCGACCTCAAAATATACTGTTTAAAGTGTAATAAATTCGAAAATAATTTGACTTGTGCTATAGATTAAATTTTTTTTTTATAACCATAATATTAGGTCAATTTTACCGTTTTAAAAAGGTTGGTAGACCCAAATTAAGTTCAAAATGACTCAAAAAATTTAGATCAAAACCCTAGTTTCAAAACTTAAGGATTAGTTTCAAAATCATGACTTGGTTTCGAAACCATACGTCAATTATGGCATACTGGAACTTCAGTTTCGGTATCGAGGCTCTCGATTTAGGTATCAAAGCTTAAAAATTCAAAAGTTAAGTTTTACTCTATAATTTTTTGGACATTTCAAGCTTTTGGGACAAATTCAGGCCTTCTTATGAGAGGCTTTGAGCTTAGGTAAATTAAATGGGTCTCTTTTGAGAAAAAAAATTGAGGGATTTTTTGATATATTTGCCTATTTTTAAATTTTGGGTTAACCACTCATAATTTCCTCTGCATTCACGTGGGGGAAAAGGTAAGTGTCAAGCACCCTCCTTTCACCCTCTCGTCCTCACACACTATTCCTTTTTTCTTCTCTATTTCTAATCATGAAAATCTTAGCTTTACATTCTTACAAGATACTCGAGCTTAACAAAGATATTAAGTTCTTTGATTCAGGAGCTTCAAGAATATTTAATTATAATCATTTTATTTTGGGTTAATAATAAATCATTCTTATCCATTTAATTGTAATAGATTAAACTAATAATAGACAGAAAATAGCAAAAATAGAAGAAAAAATTAGATTGAAAGTAGCTCAAGCTTAGAGAAAAAGAGAGAAAATGGCAGCAACAAAAAAAAAGAGTGTTGGGTACTCGTTTGAATTTTAGTACATCGTATCATCCTTAGACGGATGACCAGTCTGAACGTGCGATTCAGATCTTGGGGGACATGTTAAGATGTTGTATCATCGAGTTCCAAGGAACTTGGGAAAGACATTTGCCTTTGGTTGAGTTTGCGTACAATAAAAATTATCAAGCAAGTATAAAGATGACACCGTATGAAGCCTTGTATGGTAGGAGGTGTCGTACGCCCTTGTGTTGGGCTGAGGCTGGGGAAAAGTATGTTTCCATGCCTGCTGTGTTAAAAGACACGGATGAGAAAGTAAAGAGGATATATGATCGTTTAAAAGATGCCTCAGATAGGCAGAAATCCTACGTGGATTTGAAGCGTAAAGAGATTGAGTACGTTGTTGGTGAAAAAGTGTTCTTAAAAGTTTTGCCTTGGAAGAAGGTGATGCATTTTGGGGGTAAAGGAAAGTTGAGCCCAAGTTTTATTGGACCGTATGAGGTGTTGCAACGCATTGGTCTTGTGGCTTATCGGTTGAGGTTACCTCATAAGTTGGAGAAGTTTCATGATGTGTTTCATGTGTCCATGTTGCGGAGGTATTGCTCGGATCCGTCGCATGTTATGCCAGTTGAGGATGTTGAGTTGTGACAGGATTTGTCTTATGATGAGGAACCAGTGGAGATTCTGGACTCCAGTAGTAAAGTTCTTCATGGCAAGACAATTGAACTTGTTAAGGTGTTGTGGCGACATCGCGGTGTTGAGGAGGCTACATGGGAGGGTAAGTTGGACATGGTTGCTTAGTTTCCGCATCTGTTTCCACCAGGTAAATTTCGACGACAAAATTTCTTAAGTAGGGAGAGTTGTAACTCCCGGGTTTTGGGCCTAGGAGTTTTCCTAGTGGTTTAGAAGGTCCGGTGGACCGAGATTAGAGATTCGAGTCAGATTCAGGATTAAAATCAGAATAAATAATTTTGGTGCGAGGAAAATATGGGAAAATATCTAAAATCATTATTTAATATATGGATATTTTTGGTAAAGTCAATTTTGGAAAATGAAGTTTAGAAATTGGACATTTTGGCTAGTGACCAAAATGTAAAGATTGAAAACTATTTTTAATGACTATTTTGAATAATGGTCAAATCTTAGAATCTTTAAGGAGCTAATTTACCAAAATTTAATATTAGTTTTTTTCTCTCATTTAGGATTATTTTAAAAGAGTTTTAATTGGGTAATTAAGAGGAGAATTAACAAAAAGTAGTTATTTTCTTAAAACCAAAAATTGACGTAACTTTTCCTCCTAAACTTTTCTCTCAAAGTTCTTCAGTCAAACACTCACTTTTTCATCAAAATCTGAGGTAACACTCTTGATTTCTTAAATTCTTGTTTATTAATTGGTTCTTCAATCTTGCTTTGCAAAACCTCATTGAATTTCTTTGTTTTCAAGATTTAAAACATCCAATCGAGAGGGAAATTACTCATTAGGGGTAAGTTCATTCTTCTCCTCTAATGAATGGTTCTTTATTGAAATTCTCAAGTATTTGATCATTGTTTAATGTTTTCTAATGAGTTTTGATGAGTTAATTGTGGAAATTGATTAAATCAAGGTTTAATTGATGAGATTAAGTGATTTCCATTTTGGATTTATTTTTCTGGGTTCTTTATTGGTTATAATCATGATTTTGTTGTTTTATAATGTTAATAAGTTGGTTTTAACATTGGAATCCCAAAACTATGTGAATGTCTAATTTTCTAGGTTGATAGTTATGTGTTTTTGAGGAGTTGTGGTGGTTAATTGAATGGTGGAGATATAAGGATGATTGAGATGTGTTTTTAGATTTTAATTGATGTTAATTGAAGTGTTGAAACATTTGATTGTGGCTGGGTTAAGTTTGTAAGAGGTTTGTTTTTAATTTTGAGAGTTGTGGAGTGGTTTTGGGTAGAAGATGTTGAGGTTTTGTGTTGCTGTGATGTTGATTGCACTTTGATGCAATGTACCCCTATTTTGTGTGGCTAAAAGCAAGGGAGTCTGATCCTCAAGCTTGAACGTGAGTTCTGAAAGTTTTAGAGGCGTGATTGTATCATCGGCAAGCGAGGCGTTGCGAGTCGGTGAGTGGAAACGTGTTTTCAACTTTACAAAGGTTTGAAAGTTATGTTCGAGAGTCTAGATCGAGCTTGAAACGCTGATTTAAGCTCAGAAGTAAGTAAATGATGAATTCTCTCTTGAACTCGGTTTGGCTAATAGTTTGATGCACTTGTTTTACATGGTTTGATTTCTCACTGTCTATGCATATCTTGAGCATGGTTTAATGCTAGAAGTTGGTTTCGAAATGATGTTGATGCATTTGGAAGTAATGCACATTTTGTTAATGTTTATGAACATTGCTTAATTCAAAGGTTGTTGTATTGGTTTAATGGTTTTGATGATGCATATGAAAACAGTGAGTTAATGATGTTAAAATGAATTATATTGGCAAGTGGTGGTATAAAATGGTTTGAAAATGAAACCGGATATAGTTGGCAGGCCATAGGATTGATAGTGCACCATAAAAAGGCGCATTAAATGTTGAGGGGTTTATATGGTGTACCGAATACTCCATCCAAGTACCCTAATGGTTGAGGGGTTGTACGGTACCATAGACTCCCGTTAGTGGATTAAACATCATACCGATGAGTGGTGTTGAGGGGTTTATGGGTACCGAATACTCCACCACGGGTGTCACAATGGTGAAGGGGTTTATGTGTGCCGAATACTCCCGTGTGTGAACCTTGTGTTACTGGTAGATTGTTTGTTAAGTGTTGTGGGAACACTTGTTGAATCCGTGTATCCGATGTTACGTTTTGGTAAATGGAACTTGGTAAATGATCACTTGGAAACCAATATGATTGTTTATGTATCATGAGATAGATTACGTTGTTTAATGTGATTTAAACATGTTTTACTCTTTAAGCCTTGCATTGGTAGTATGTATGGGAAAGCTTAAATTGAGAGTAGCAAATGGGATTTTGTTGTGGGATCCATGATACATGTTGCATATGGTTTAATATGTTGTTTTGGAAATGTTAGTACATGGTTTTGATAAGGCATGATAATGTGATGATGTTCAAAAGTGTTTTGAAATGTATTCAACAAATGTATAAGGAAATGGTTTAAAAATGCATTGATGATGGTTGTTGTTTGAGCATTCCTCACTAAGCCTAGTGTGCTTACGTTCTCCTTTCCATCAATGCAAAAAATTAAGGTTCGAGGCAGCAAAGAAGCAAGGAAGGGAACTCCAAGACTTGAATTCAAAGTATGGTTTGGACATCGAAAAATAGTAATAATGGCAATGTGTCGATTAAGGCTTTGGGAGGGTTTTGATGAACTCCATGTTGTTGCAATTTATATTTGTTGTTTTGGACTTGTAATATTTTTTAAGTGATTGTGATATGGTTGGTTTGATGCTTTGGGTGTGGATTAGGAAGCATGCCTCTAGATTTGATTGATCGAATATGCTAGATGTCTAGGTTGGCTTCTAGTGTTGCTACGTTGATGTTCAAGCATGTTTGTGATATTATATGTTGATTAGCTGTGTGCTAATGTTGTTTGGGATGAGCTAAAGTGTCATATGTTGGACCTAGAGGTCATTACAAGCCTCTACGTACCGGTACGGGTACCTAAAGGTTCGGTGCGCGGGGTCCTATAGAGGCTCAAATTGCTGGAAATAAGCCTAGCGTACCGACACGCCTAGCCAACGTATCGATACACATTGAAGGAAAATAGTTCTAAGTGTCGAAACATGGGCCAGCATATCGAAATGCCCCTTCGTTATTAACTAGTCGTATCGATACGCGGGGTACCGTATCGATACGGATTTTAGCTACTAGAATTCTGAGGTTTTCAAAATAAACACGGGGTATCGATACGGGTCAACATCGTATCAGTACGATGTGGTCAACATACCGTATCGATATGTGATAAGAGTGTATCAGCATGGGGAGCCGTTAAGTCTGTTAAGCCGCAAAGTTGATTTTGTGCTTTTTGATGATGCTAAAGTTGGAAATCTTGCAATATAGTCCCTGTTTGCCATGAATGAAATTAGTTGAGCTTGTGTGATTGTTTTGGAATAGAAATTGACCAATGTGTATGTAATTGGATTAATTAAAGGTTGGTAATGTTAAACTTGTAATTCGCTCTGAAGTTTATGAAGTTTGAGTTTTGGTCCTTTATGAGTTATGTGGGCAAGTGATCTTCGAATTGTAATCTGTTTAAAAATGAAACGCTACCGATGAGACGTGTACACATAGGACAATATTAATGTGCATCTAGACAAGATAAAAAAAGGGGCTCGGTTTAGGGTTTTAGTTTAGGTTTGCTTCGGCAAACCTAATGTGGCCCTTTTGGTCTGGTTTCGACTAGGTCGAGCTAAGGGGGTTACACGCAGGACCTTATGTTTGTATTGTAACTCTTATTTTGGGATTTTAACTTGTGAGTCGAATGTTTTAATTATGTATTTAAATGGAGTTCTCATGTAACGTTTTCAATTGGTTTATCAACTCAGAAATATTCAAACGTAATGGATTTTATGAATGAATGTGATTTGGGCTAAATCTAGTTGCAAAATTTTATGGTTTTGGGTTAGGATTGAGGCCCAAATGTGACATTCGGGGTGAGGGTGTTACAGAGACGGTTGGCATAGGACCCAACAATCCTCGGTTCAGATCATTTAAATCTACCCGACGATTCGCTTCGAACCCAGAGCTTGAACCACAAAAAACATTGGATCCTTTCTTCTACTCGGATCTCGGATGCCTGTAGACAATCTCACTGTTTTAAAAATGTCGTTCAGGTATAGAGTAATGAAATTCTAGATTTTTGCCTCTAACTCTGCAGCATGTCCTCCTCGGATGAAAGCAACAACGATGGTGGGAGAATTTTTGGTAGCATGTCCACTGTCATCACAGGTCGAGGAATAGAAATGATGGCGGGAGGTATGAGTGACTTAGTTGTAGCCTCTGTCGGAACCTTAAGTTCCTAAAAAAATTAAGCATGGATTCGATGCCAGAAATATGGGATTGCATGTTGGATTTGAAGGTAGCAAGCTCCCTCAAATCTCTAATAGGAAAGACGAAAGGGTTCCTTTAATGGTGCCTTCCACTTGAGAACAACGATCAACCACTATTGTTTCCATAAGGTGAAGGTCAGATTGTAACTGTTGAACATCCAATTGAACCTTTTGAAGCTTTTGTTGAGTTTGATTCGTCATATTTGCCAAGAAGTTGAAGCTCTTGATACCTTTGTAACAGATTAAACTAAGAATGAATAGAAAAATAGTAGGAACAGAAGAAATAAATTAGATTGAAGGCAGCTCAAGCTTAGAGAGAAAACAACATGAGCAAAAAAAATATTTTCATTTAATATTCAGCCTAAGCCAACCCTAAAATAATCAGGATTTTAATATGTGACAAACATCTAAAATGACAAATTATTAAGGAATATAAAACTAATGTTGAAAATGACATCGTTTTCAATTAAAATGAAAACATTGTGTAACATTAATCACCCTTTTGTATTAATAATTCATTTTTTATTAGCTCATATTTTAATTCTTCTTCTAAAAAGTTAGAGACTTGTATCATTTTATATCATTATGTATTAGTTCAAATTTCAGAAATACTAATACTTAACGACTAATTTCACTATTTTTGTTTTTTTTGTACAAATTCCGTCTTCTTTGCTTTAGTGTGAGAATCTTGGTAATGTAAAGAAGTTGTATTTCAGATTGGTTAGATATAGACTCTTTCAAGTATTTATATGTTTTTTAGACTTAGGCCTTGTTTTTTGTTGCGTTTGGAGAGTCAAACTAACTTTTCTGGTCAAGAAATTTTAGAAACAACAAAAAATATACAGCATTTGAGTGTCAAAATTTTAGTTTGTCCTCCAAACTAGCTTTTCAAACCTTGCTTTGCCAAAAGCTAATTTTTCTAGCTTTTGCAAAACTTTAATTTGCCCCAAACTAAAGTTTTTCCAACTTAACCAAAAACAAAGACTTACTCAAATTGAATGACTAAAGTCAAGGTCCATACATGCGTACCGTCGACCCGATTTATGCCCATGTTAGTGTGTGTGTTTATGAAACGTAATGCGTGAGAATCATTTTTTTTTTTGACGCTCTCACTTAAATTTATCATATCTTTATATCAGGTTATCTTTTAAATAATAAACCATTTTAAATGTCGTTTATAAATTTTATTTTTTAAACAAGTTGTTACGGATATTGGAGGGAGGTTTCCATCCGTTTAGATTTTTATGGAAATTATTGTCTTCCTATTTTACAGTCCCCCGGGCTTAAACTCTTCATTTTACACACCGCAATTGTATGCTCTATCTTTTTGCTATTCTTGTTCAAAGAAATCTATGAAGTTTACTATATTTCCTTCTTCATAAGAAGAGTATTTCGCTCCTGTGTTAATTTTAGAGGACGGCGTCTATTTTGAATTGCACCGATTAAGAAAAAAATTACTTCTAAAACTGTGATTATCCGCACAACAATAATTGTTTTATTACTTTAATTTCTTATTATTTTCAATTATCATTGCTAAAAAAAATTGTTTTTGCGATAGTAACATTTCCAACAACAAGTGCCCTTTCCCTTGTCTCATCAATCTTTTACTAGAACCAACATGGCAGGTTAATGCACAAGAGGTGACCATGTTTATGCACAAGGGGCTACAATGTATTAACAGGATCTCAAACCTGTGCAGAAGTTTCTGAAAGGGGATGCGTTTCAAGGTTTGTTTATCAAGAAGTAATATCAGCTTTTCTTTAAGGGCTTTGGTAAGACTCGTCTGCTGAACTAATAGTATCAATCATTACAAATGTAAACAGCATTGGGAGTTATAAGTCTGACTAAGCAAAATAAAATTTGAGTTTCCAGAAATAACAGTTTCTGAAGTATGATGGAACACTCTAAGCTCTAGCTTTCCTCGGATCTATGATCACAAAGAGATGAGAGGTGGATTGTTTTCTATTTCTTTCCTTGGTTTGAACAGCATTAGAATTGTGATGATCCACATCGACCTCGTGTGCTGGTTTGTTGGCAAAGTCTTTAAGTTGGCCCGTTGTTGGTTTGGTGGTCTCAGCAGTTGTCACTACTTGTCCTACATTCATAAAAATTGACAAATTTAATGAAATGATATTAACTTGTGGCTTCTCCAATTGTAACTAGAATTGGCAAATTTGACCTGAGACCTGATATTGACCCGAACTTTATGATTTGAACTTTATCCGAAACTCGAAATAAACGAACCGAAACCAACTCGAAATTTTTTGTTGAACTGGAATAGACCTAAACCGATTTCACTCGAACCGAATATCGACACGATTTTAACCCGATAATTAAGGTATAGTAAATGAATAATTTATTATTATTGTTAACTATTTTTAACAATATGATAAATAGTAAAATGATGTATGTTTTATTATTTTTTTGTATTATATTATGGGAGAGACCATTGCTCTTCTCAAAATTCTAGTATAATAACATTTTATGTCATTTTAAGTTTAAGGGTTATATTTTGATACACAAGCTGTGTAAAAAAAATTACACAACCCTTCTATAAAATTTAAAACCTAAATCTCAAACCCTAGCACCCTAAAACCTAAACCTTAAACCCTAAATCCTAAATTCTAGCCATAAACCTTAAATTCTACACCCTACACACTAAACCCTTAAACCCTGACCTATAACCCTAAATCCTAAAATTGAAAGGCTTGTGTAAACCTGTGTATCAAAGTATTTTCCTAAGTTTAAATATTAATCTCATAAACCATTAACACTAAGCTCTAAAAATCCTAAATCATAAACCTTAAGCCATATAAATTAATCTCATAAATCAATAACCCTAAACTATAACATAAACCCTAAATCATTAACAATAAGGCCTAAACCCTAAAATTAGGGACCATCTTCTACATCAACAAAGTCTTTGTGAATCATAACCCAACTCAAACCGAATTGACGCGAAAATTTAAAGATTGATCTGACCCGAAACTGATCCAAACAACCCGATTTTGACCTAAACCGAAAGCGATCGATCCGATATTGACCCGATCCGAAAACAAATGATCCAATTTTAACCCGATCCAATACTCGAACCAGATCAGACATATCATAGACCTGAACTAAATCCGAACCAGACCCGAACCTAAACCGATTCAAGACAGACCCGAACTAACCCGAATCGAAATGATCCAACCCAAACGACCCGATTGCCACCTCGAATTGTAACCCTAGAAAGTTAATAAGGTGCTGACCTGATCAGCATCGGTCTCAACAAGCCGAGGCTTCTCAGATTATAGTTCTCCCAATACAAACCGAAGCTAAGAATTGGAAAGGACAGCAGCGGAAAGGGATGTTTTAATACAGGTAGAGCTTATGGGGTTAATACCTTGTCAATTGGCATTGAAACAGGACATCGTTATTCTCTCTCGTGCATTTCTTGCCAGGGTGTGAGTTGGATGTCAAAAATGAAGTAGATAAGTTAGCAATAACTTATAGTACATTAATTAGAACCACGCTGTTCATGTTTTATACGGATGATATCCAATTCTTACAGGTCATCTACTCTATCTGTTTATAAGTACTATCCAAATCTGCATTAAACAAGTTCCAAAATATCAGAATCGGATTAAAGCACGTCCACTGCTATCTCCGTTTATCTTCTCTTGAAGCCTTAAGCTCCAACGAGACGGATCATTTATCGGTTATTGACATTTATAACATTCGTCATACTTAAACCTGGTAGTAGAATGTGGCAGAAAAGATAAAGCTTTTGGTGGTCCTAAGGAGGCTTCACCATAATGGGATATTTCGTAGATATATAGGTCATCTTTTATGTATACAATCCAAGTACCTTAGTTCAATTTCCGGGAAAGATCGCTTAACCAAGAGTCATATTGAGGTGGGTAAATTCACAGTGTAAATGACTCGAATAATTTCGATTATGATATACACAGGAAAAGCAAACGTAAAAGAAGTCTAATCATGTATATATGCCTATGACTTACACAGAGTTCTCTGACTCTGATTGTATTATATATATGGCATGACATTTGTAACTGTAAGAAACTCTTGCTCTTTGGATTTTCAATGTCCCTTGCACTTATTTCTCTTCTCTGCAACCCCCTTTTCTGACTCTTTTGTGTTTATTGGGAATCAGAAGAAAATATATATACGCAAAATTCCACACAAAATAATTTGGGGAGAGTCATTTCCGATCTTCCTTTTGGCAACTAATTTAAGGCGTTTCCCTTTCTCTTTCACTCGCGTTTTCTTGAAAAAGAAGTTGAAAACGATGGCGACGGTAATGGAAACAATGAAGAAATGGTCGGGTTGGTCACAGATGCTTGCCGGCATGTTGGCGGTGCAAGTGTTTGCGACGGGGCAGCAATTGCTTTCCAAAGTCATACTGACTCAAGGAACCTTCATCTTCGCCCTCATGGCTTACCGGCATTTGGTTGCTGCTCTCTGTGTCGCTCCTTTAGCTTTCTTCTTTGAAAGGTTTTGCATTTGCTCCACATTTTTTCTTTAATAAAATAGTGTAATTACATAATAGTATCTATTTATATTTTTTTTAATCCTTTGATAAGGTATGCACATTGTACAAACAGATGCTCGAACTTGGTCTCATAAGATAAACATCATCGTTAAATTCATTTGCCGAACAGTTTTTAGTTTCCTTATATTCAGTATAAATTTATACATGGTAGGCTGACAAATTTTTCTAAGCTATACATCTGAAATTCTCTTGAGCATTCGAATGTCTCATCTGACATTTAATTCAAGCGGTCCTTTAAACATTGATTAAGAGTTTGGAAATGGTATCATTAGTATTCATTTTAAGGGTTTTAAAGATTATAGTATAATTTATATGTGGCGATAATGAAACGTCTTGTTAAACTAAAGCTGAGATGTGTGTGGGTAATTTTGCAGAGAGAATTGGAAGAAGATGGGGTGGTCGACTTGGTTCTGGCTCTTCATCAGTGCCTTAACAGGGTAGGGTAACCCACTTTTATTCCCTGTTTAGATTTCGATTAAAATTATCAAAAATGATGGGCGTTCGGATATAATCTAAGCATTGCGTGGAAACTACTAAGCTTTTTTCTTTTCCTTCCACCAACCCTTCTTTTACTTTATTGTTTTGCACGTTTAACTGTTTAATGATTAGCAGCAAAGGTGTAGCATATGATGTAAGATTACTTTCTTCACATCATTTCAAATAGTGAACAACTCGACTCGACTCGTTAAGAATTCGAGTCGAGTTCGAGCTTGACTTGAGCTTGAGTGTGTTGAGCTCGACTCAGCTCGACGACTCGGCTCGGTAAGAACTCGAGACGAGTTCGAGCTTTGTCCGAGTTTAATAGAGTCGAGAGTTGATCGAGTCGAACTCGAGTAGCTCGCGATCTGTCTCGTTTCATTTACAAACCTATTATTATTATTATTATATCAAATTGTGTGATTTTATTATAGATATAATTATACAAAAAAATATTTTATGTACTTCATTAAAACCCCTTATCCTAATCGGAGAAAAGAGTACACATGAAAAAATATATAAGATTAAACTAAAAATTAAACTAACATAACATAACAACCAAAAACACACGACCTACATTTTAGTTCACTTTAATTTTAAAAATAAAAAATAGTATATTATATTTTCGAGTAGTTCGCGAGCTTTTCGAGTCGGTTATTAAGTAACACGACTCGGCTCATTAAAAACTCAAGTCTAGTTCGAATCGTATCTAATCGAGTCAAATATTAGCCGAACTTTGATTGAATCAAACTCAAATAACTCGTAATTTGTCTCGTCTCACTCACGGGCCTAATTCCAAATTCCAAACATCATTTTATTTAATCCGAAATAAATCCACTTTTCCATGCATCTTTATGTTAGAAATTAGAATCCGTATGATTTGATATCAAATTCTGTAGTTACGTAGAAAGGTGGGTGGCATATCACAACCAAGCTTCCACGTCCAGCTTTTCTCATAAAGCGTAAAACAGATGTTCCTTTCTTTTTCTTTAACAAAGTTATAAGGATAACAACCATACTTTCCATTTGGTTTGGTGAGATAGGTTTTTATTTTATTTTTGAGACGTAATATCAATAGTTGACAGAGACGCATAACTCTGGGGGCAAAGGTTGATTGCTTTTTTACTTTATTTATTTACTTTGTAATGATGTGAGCCACGAGGAACTTAGGTAGCTTTCCTATAATTTTACGATAGAATTCATCAAAATATCTTACGCTTTGCATAAATATATTCTCAGTAAAAATTATTGATAATGTGTTTAACTTCATCCAAACTTCTGCTTAATTCAATGAAATTATCATTGACAGTTGTCTCATGGTTAAAAGGTTTAATTTTAGATTCATTATTATTATTGAATTAACATTATTGTGTTGACAGTGTATAATTTTATGCACCGTCAATAAATAACATTATGATATATATATATGTATATTATAGATATTTAGTGTTAAAATTTTATGATATATTATCATTTGAATTATTGACTATGCATAAATTCTAAACACGGTTAGTGCATCAAATATAAAAATAGAATTTTTCTGTCCCTTTCGGTATTCCTTTATATGTCCCCACACTATAAAAATAAGGGGTTTAGGAAATTATGTGTATGATGTATTTTTTAGGGTTTATGGTTTAAAATTTAATGTTAGAGCTTAAAATTTAATTTTTTAATATTAAGGCAAAGAAATAAGTACTGAAAAAGGTAAAGAATTTTTGTCCCAAACATAAATAGATTTATCATTTAATATTTGAAGAAATCGAGGACTTTTTTTTGGCCAAGAAAGAAATCGAGGATTCAAAAATAAGTTCTTTAACCCGTTCCAAAAAAAAGTTCTTTAAAATTGAAAAACCATGTTCTAATTAGTGAATCAAATGTATACGTTTCATTTAATTTTCAGTTCGAAGACATTTCTCCTAGTCCTTGATGCAGCACATGATCATCCATGCAGGATAACAGTGGCCATGGGACTGTTCTATTATGGACTTCGAGATACTACAGCTACCTATTCTACAAACTTCCTCAACATAATTCCGATAGTCACCTTTGTTTTCTCCTTGGTTTTACGGTAAAAAGGGTTATTTTTTTTATAATCACCGGTATTTAAATAATTAACTGACGTAATATTTGTTAGTAAAAATCATTCACTCATATTGTATATTGTAGAATTGAGAAGCTCGGTCTAGGCAGCAAAGCAGGCAAAATCAAGACGGCGGGTGCAATTCTGTGCGCGGGAGGAGCACTAACAACAAGCCTGTACAAAGGAAAAGCTTTTCATGTGGTTGATGGTCACCATTTCCACAGAATAGCGGCCATGGACGTTTCCAACTCTCACTGGACACGCGGAACTTTCATGCTCGTCGGTAGTTGCGTCAGCTACGCTAGTTGGTATATATTACAGGTTTGATCCAATCCAACCATCTAATTATCAATCAACTAATCTTTCTCTTTGTCTTTAATTCCCTAATAAAAAGATGGGTTTTGTTCTTTCCAACAGGTGAAGTTGCTCAAAGTATTCCCATCAAAATACAGGGCAACGCTGATAACATGCATCATTGCGTCCTTACAATCAGCAGCAATAGGCCTATGCTTAGACAGGAGTAGGGCAGCATGGAGATTGGAGTGGAATTTGCAGTTGATCACAATAGTTTACTCGGTAAAGTTACTCATCCTTTTTTATAATTGTCTGATGTTTATATTTTCCTAGAAGACCAAGATCTGAATTAGGTTAGATGTTTACTTTATGCAGGGGGCACTGAGTACTGCAGCAACATTCTGCTTGCTTTCATGGTCGATTGCTAAACGAGGCCCCACTTATGCCCCTATGTTCAATCCTCTGACCCTAGTTTTTGTTGCCATATCAGAAACTTTACTACTTGGTGAACAAATGAGGCTCGGAACGTATGCTCTGTTTTCCTTCTACCTTCTTTATTATCAGATATCATGGTGGTAAAACCGGACAAAAATCCCCGACACTTTTTCGGTGCTTCTTTTTATGCTTCAACACTAATAAAATAAATTTTAAGCTATAGTCTTAAATTTCAAATCTTAAATCATAAACCAAACCTTAAAAAATACACCCTACTCATAATTCCCTGAACACTAACCCATAACCTTAAACCTTACCATTAATCCTAAACTTAATTTTTTAGTGTGACGCATAGAAATGAGCACCGAAAAGGAATAGAGTATCTCTATTCGGTAAACCCCTAGTTGAACTAGACAAGCCAACCCGTTAAATCGGGAATTAGTTGGTCTGGTAGTTCAATCCATATTTAGGGAACCATTCAAAATCAGTAAAAAAACAGAAATTTTATTACAATCACTAACATTATTACAATGGGTTCATGATTTCAGAGTGCTGGGAATGGTGATGATAGTAGTAGGATTGTACTCGTTTTTGTGGGGGAAAAGGAAGGAAATGAAGCGCTTGCAGTTGGCTCAGTCAAATGAATTGGCGGAAGCAGTCCCTCAATCTGTAGAGTTGAAGACCTTGGAGCCTGTTTAAATCCTTTACGCCATGGAACAAGGAGGAACCCGTTTTTGTTACTCGGAAATTAAATAATCCAACCTTCCTAAGAAACTACTTTTGGGCTCTTGATGATTTGGGTAATAAATTCAAAGGTTTCTTCCATAGTTTTCTTCTAGAACACAGTGAAATAAGAAAAATTAAGAACAACACAAACTCAGAAAAGCGTTTGAAATTATGTGATGAACCTCGGGTGACTTGAGAGCGATGTAACAATAAACCAACTCTTCCATTGCATTCCAATCCCTTACGCCTGCATCATCAATCATTTCCAGTATCGATTCTCTCACATCGGAAAAAGGGTCGTTGGATAACTTAACTGCGCAAATAGTACCAGCAAAAACACCGCTAACATCATCAGGCAGGGTGGCCGAAAAGCTAAATCTCTGGTGCCGCTTTTTCTTCTTTTGAATGTTGTTAAGCTCCCCAGCACCATCCATCTTGGCTCCTGCAACACCAAGCATGGCAATTACCAGCTCAATGAAGATCTGTGATCTGTCATTTGGTAATAGCCTGCTTAAAAGGTTAGTGGAGTCGATACCAGGCGCGGCGGGTCAGGATTTGTCTCGTTGAGCACATTAATTATTCAAACACATGATGGCTATGTTACAAAGGCGCATGAGCCCATCCCATGCATGTTCGTTAATTAATGTTCCTGTTAGGTGGTTGGGAGCTCCGTTGAACTATTCATGGCCTAATGCACTGTAGAATGGTACATTTAACTTTGGGTAAGAGTTTAGGGGCTAATTTAAATTTTTTAAAAATTTATAGGCTTAAACTAAAATTTTTAAAATTTTTGAGAATTTAAATAAAAGTTTTAATAATTTTTTTGAGATTTAATAATAATTTTTAAAAATTATGAGAGATGAAATCTTTGAAACTTAATATGAATTTTTAAAAATTTTGAGGGATTAAATTATTTTTTTTAAAATTAGACTAAATTCTAATTTTCCAAAATGTTGGAAATCATGACCCCTAGTTCTTTATACCTTCCGTTACATAGAGTTGACCGACAAAACTAGAATAGTCTTTGGAATGTGATCGAAATTCAGTATTGATTTTTTTTTTAAATATAAACTCACTATTGATTTGTATTGTATCAACGTATTTTTATTTGGTTTCATTAATATTTGCCTTATTTATACAAAGAATCCAGCAAACTCAATAACTCCTCTGTTAAAATTACAATTTTATAAAGGGTTTTATGTTGATACACAGCCAGTGTAAAATATTTTTACACAACCCTTCTATAAAATCTAAAATTTAAAACTCTAACCCTAACACCCTAAATTCTAAAGCCTAAACTCTAACTCCTAACCATAAACTCTAACCATAAACCCTACAACCTAAACCCCTATCCCCTAAATTTAAAAAGCACGTGTAAACTATAATTTACACATATAGTGTATCAAACTTTTTCTCTTTTATAAATGTGTTTCAAAAAGTTGTAGTTTCTAAATTAATAGGGTTAACTACACCAGTGACCACCGAACTATCGAACTCGTCAATCAGACCACCAAACTTATTAAATTGACCTATTTTGACCACCTCCGTTAAAAAACTAACAGAGAGGTGACGTGGCAGTTAAGAAAATTTTGCAAAATTGCACATTTAATCCCTTTTATTTACTTATTAAATTAATTTATTTAATTAATAGATTTAACCAACCAACCAGATTGTGACATCATCTAATTGGCTGTGAACAATGAGAGGAAATAAAATTGAAGGGAATTGCACTTGTGGGGAATTGAACCCACACCTATAGCAGAGACGGGTAATGCTCCAACCACTAAGCCAAGTTCATTAATATGATATAAGATACTAACATATTTTATTAAAGGATTACTTTGTTGGTGAAAACTAAAGAGAAGAATTAATGGGATTCGAACTCGCGGCTAATTGTACGAAACTAAAATACTAAACCACTAAATAAACCTTATAACATAGGAATATGTTCAAATATTTTTTCATATTTAAATTAAATCAAACTTAGATCACTTGAGATGTGTGAAATTACACAAACATCGATTTAATTTAAATATAAAAATTATTAAATATTCGATTTTAAAAAATATTTGATTTCAAAGAAAAGAAATTCGATTTAAAAATTTTGAATATTTTTTCTTTTTCATATTTAAATTAATTCGAATATTTATTAAAATGTTAAATCGAATATTTATTAAAAAAATTAATTCGATTTAATATTTAAATCGAATATCAAATATTTATTAAAATATTAAATCGAATATTTTTTCTTTTTCATATTGAAAAAACCAAATATTAAATCGAATAAATTCTCTGTTGATACCTCCTCTCCCTTTAGGTTTTGGGTTCTAGACTTAGTAGGAGTAAATTTCTCCTTCCTTCCCCTGGGTAGGAACTGTTCAATATATATATATATATATATATATATATTTAGTGTACTCACATTGATGAGTAAATTGAAATACTTTATGCCTTTCTTCGTTTCTCTTATCTCACTTTATTTTTCCCAAGATCATGTTATTTCTTTTGAAATATCAACACCAACACATTATAAGTTAATTAAGTTACATTAGTGACTAATTGAATTTTTGTTAGTGCTTTAACCGTTGGTTAATGTTATAAATGCTAATTAAGTTTATGATATAGTTTAATAAATGTTAGTAAATTTAATGTTGTAAATAGAAGAAGGAAAGCTGGAGTCAGTCGTAAGGATTCTATTAATGAACCGATCACACTGCGTGTAGGATAGTCCTCAGGATCACGGTTCGCGGCACTGCATGAGGTTCAAGAAGTGATCGTTATCCCTGACCAGGGGAAATCGATTGAGGCTACAGTGCCTAGAAGCGAGGTTCGCCGAACTTCTTCATTAGAGGAAGCTAAGACAAGTAAGCATGTTCATGCAGAATCGAGCAAACAAGGAGATTAACGGCTGGAGACTACAAATGTTAGTGAGGGGAAAGATCTGGATAATGGACCGCATCACAAGGGGAGCTCGATTGCAACTGGTAAGGCATCAGATGAGAGCTCCAGGGTGTTTAAATTTAATTTTGTTGTACAAGTGGCTTCGAGGGACAAGGTAGTCTAGGCTGCAACCTCATTGAATAAGGAGAAACATAGTGCAGTTCTGGTGGTGGATGATGAGGAGAGCCAAGTGCTCCGGGAAAAGAATGGTCGGGTTCTTCCGAGTTCTTTACAGGTTGCAGTAAGGAAAAGGGCCTCCAAGTCCGTGGCAGGTTCCAAAGGTGTACAAAAGTCGAGTTTAAAGGCCAAGAAAAGAGATGATCGTGGACCATCAAAACCAACCCTTGTGAATTGTCTCTCGGTCTTGATCTTGAAACTGGATCAAGCAAAGGCAGTTGAGTCTCGGGTGACGTAGGCTCCCACGGTATCTACAGTAGGCCAGGAAGCACACGTTCCGTGGCATGAAAACACAATTTTTGTGCAAAAGGGTAATGATAGCATGCAGGATTAATTTGTGTGTGTTTTTCATATTTCAATTACTCTTTTTAATGGTTAAGTTAATCTTCAGGAATATTCCATGGGCACTTGACCCCGGATTTAATAGATATTTTAAGCTTTTAGTGAGGAATCAGAAATCAGATGTCTTTGCTTTGATGGAGCCTTCTGTTAGTGGTACTTTTGCGGATTATTTCATTCGAAAGTTTGAGTTTGATTTCTCTTACAGGGTTGAGGCTACTGGATTTTCGGGTGGTATATGAGTCCTTTGGCATGATACTGTTAAATTGGATGTCCTTACGGTGTCTAGGCAATTTGTCCATGGTTTATACACACCGTCTCACGGCGAGAGTAGCTTCTTTGCGACTTTTATATATGCTAGTCCTAATGTGAGCCAGCGGCGTACCCTCTGGGATCATCTTAAAGCTTTAGAACCCGATGTGAGTTGGCCATGGGTTGTTGGGGTGATCTTAACGTTATTGGAAGTAGTACAAAAAGGAAGGGGTTTCAGCCATTGGGTAGGGGGTGTATTCGCATTTTATTAAGTTCTTTTTCTATTTCGGGCTGATCAACATAGGGTTTATTGGTCCTAATTTCACGTGGAAACGGGGATCCTTGTCACAATGGTTATATCGCTGCCTAAGCAATACTGTGTGGTATGATATTTTTGCTCTTTCGGAGGTTGTGCATCTTCAGAAAATGGGGTCTGACCATAGACTGATATTACTTGATATATGATGTCGTAGCAATGGGGGACAGTCTTGGCCCTATCTGTATGTTGCTGCTTGGAATGATCATCCAAATTTCTAGAATTTGTTGAAGATTGCTTGGATTGGTAATAGACCCATCTATGATAATGTTGTGGATTTTCAAGACAAGAGTCGGGTATAGAATCTTAAGGTGTTTGGGCACATTGGTCGGCACAAGACTCTCCTCCTAGCTAGGATCCGGGGTATCAAAAAGGCCTTGGAGAATTCGAATAATCCTTTGGAGTTGAACAGGGAGTTGGATGTGGTTCTTGCTCAAGAAGAGAGCTTGTGGAACCAAAAGGCTCACTCTTCTTGGATTGAGAAAGGTAGCAAAAATACTTCATATTTTCACGCTTCCATGATGATTCGGACTAGGCACAACTTGGTTAGAATGCTTAAACTTTCCGACGGGTCTTGGGGTTCAATGATTTTACTCTTAAGTCACTTGCAGTAAACTATTTTCAGTTCTCTTTACAAGTGAGCCGCGACCTCTGCAGGCAGTGGATATAGTAGGTTCTTTTCACCAATTTAGTGATTTGGAGCTTCGACCATTGCTTGCCGAGGTAACTTTGGAGGAGGTCCATGGGGTTGTGTTTGATATGGCCCCTTAAAAGCCCTAGGAGCGGATGGTATACCTATTGTTTTTTCTAGAAAAATTGAGAGACGGTTGGTCCTTCATTCTTTTGATTTGTCAAGAATTTATTGGACACTGGGTCCCTAGAGGAGTGGGTAAATCAGACTTGGCTGGTGTTAATCCCAAAGGTAGATAGTCCTGAGTCAATTAGCCAATTGAGGCCTATTAACTTATGCAATATACTCTACAAGGTCATCATGAAGCTTTTGGTGTGCCGTTTGAAGCTTTTTCTATCTAAATGGGTTTATTGTGCGCATGCAAGTTTTGCTCCATGATGTCATTATTCTTGCCTAAGGGGTTATTCATTTGATGGCCTCTAAGTCTGGTAGAAAGGCGTGGATGGCTATAAAAGTTGATTTAGAAAAAGTGTACAATCGATTGGAGTGGGACTATATTGAGGAAAATCTCTTTGCGGTGGGGCTTTCACCCAAATTTATTAATCTTATCATGACTTGTGTACGCTCGATCACTACACAAATCTTGTGGAATGGTGAGATTACTATCAATTTAAGTCGTCTAGAGGCATTCACCAAGGTGACCCAATGTCTCTCTATCTCTTTGTTCTTTGCATGGAAAAGTTGTAACAAGCTATTGTCGACAGTGCGAATATTGGTGATTGGAAGCAAATAAAACTCTCCTAGTCTGGTCTTGGGTTATCACATCTCTTCTTTATGGATGATTTAATTTTGTTCGCAGAGGCTTATGTTGATCAACTAGAGGTTATCATAAAGGCGATAGAATCTTTTTGCATCACTTTCGGACATCGCATCAGCGTGGCCAAGACTCAAATCTATTTTTCAAAAAATTGTGTTACTGATACTCGAGCCACTTTGGGCAGGCTCTTTGGGTTTGAAGTGGTCACCGATTTGGGAAAATACCTAGGGGTTCCCCTTTTTTCATAAGGGAGTGACTAGAGCTACATTTGATTATCTCGTTGAGTAAATGGAAAATAGATTATCTGATTGCATAGCAAAGACTTTGTCGTTAGCAGAGCGAATTACGCTAGTGAAGTTTGTTCTTCAAGCTATACCGGTTTACGTCATGCATGTAACACCCCTTTTCATATCCATACAATGAATACGAATCAGGAATGTCACAACTTTACTATCCTTAAATATTAATGATATTTGAAACAAAATTTAAGTTTTGATAATTTTGAACCCAAATCTTGAGTACTGGTACACCCTGTCCCAAAATGCACATTCTTGAATTTTTATATTTCTAATTCATCCTAATTCAATTCCCAAATGTCTTCGAATGTTATGTATGCTTATAAGGAACAATTGACTATTATAAAACATACATGCTCTCAATTATCTTAGCATGCAACTCATCACTTGAGGTTACTCTTAACTTTGAATCTTTCCAGAAACGCCAATTATCATGAAACCATAACAAACTTTAAAGGCCAATCACAACTCAAATAGGTTTAGCAAGTATACATGCCACTATAATAATCAAACCTCAATTAGGATGTCATTACTCTGATTACCTGTTGAGCTTTCCAATATTGATGCAATGCTCTTCTCACTCTCATCTCGATTTACCTATGTGTGCACAATCAAACACAAGCTAAGTACGAACTTAGTGAGACAATAAATGAAGTTAATAACAATAATTTAAACTTTATTTGACTTCATGGCTATGTTTATATAACATGATATATATGCCAAAGCATCAACTTTCACATTGCATTAGTAATGATATACTACATGCTAATGTCATAAGACTTTCATGCTTGTTTATTTGTCATAATATGCCTTATATGCATAAATGCATCATGTTCACTGGACATGTAAATCCATCATGTTATTCATATATTAACATGATATAAATCATATATAAATTTCTTACCAATATACTTGCCATTTATTCCAAAAGCTCATAAGCTTATTCACCTGTTTATCATCTATTAACCATAAACCATAGCCCAAATATAAGCCTATGAGGACCCTGGGTACACGAGTAAAATATGCACCGAAGTGCTAATACACATAAGGTCGTGCCTACTATAATACACATAAGGTCGTGCCCACCATATGCACTAAGTGTCCTTTATATACACTATAGTGCTAAACCGAGTATGCAGCGTGCTGTTGGACTCTATGGCATGCCAACTATACCCTGTCCATCAATGACATACAATGGCATATATTCCATATTTACTTCATCCATGGCAATGCATATCAACATAATTTAACATTGGGCAGTTCATACCCGAAATAATATTCATAATATAACATCATATATAACTAGTGATCCATGCATTTATATTCAACTTTTGATATATTTAAAATATGTCAATCATATGCTCCATGACGTAAATAATGACAATAAAATTTGGGTACGCTCATCTCAAGCCATCCCAATGATGTATAAAACATCAATATGTCATGATATGTATGCAATTGTACTCACCTTGGCCACTTAACACAATGCCTCACTAAGTCTCGTAGCAATGTCCCTCTCGCTAAAAAAGTATTCGTCGAAGTATTTGTTGTCTTTCGGATATAAAAATGTTTATTCCGTGGGGGTTTTAAAAAATCGCGTTTTATTTAGAAATTGGAGTCACCACCAGCCACTTAGGTAGGTTGGACACTGTAAAACCAGAGATTTTTAAACTGTTGGGTTCGAGAGTCGGTTACGGATGGGGAAGGATTAGCACCCCCACACCGCCCAAAATTGGTACTTTAATAATTACCGCTTTATTAAAATTAAACTTTCCAGATTAAAGTGACGATTAAATTAAGAATAGGTTATAAGCACGAGTAGATTTTAAAGGCCCCGTTATCCGGGAGCAAACGTCCAACCACTATCACTACGCCTGATACTGGCCTCGTTTGTGCTCGGATAAAAGGGCACCGCATTGACAATTAATATTCCATTATGCAAACCTAACAAAAAACATTATAAACAAATATTTACAAAGACATGGAACTAAAAAAACATAAAAGACATAAACATAATAATATTAAAATGCAAAATGCATGAACAAAAACAATGTAACATGTCCTAAAAATAAAACAACAAATACAAATATAAACATGCAAAAAGAGACATGCTTCCCAAAACTAAATTAATTAAATCTAACATACTTACACATAAAGAAAACACCAATGCAAAATATGCATGACATATACACATGACATATAGCGATACTAAATTAACAAAATAACATGTAAACATAACTTAATACGTAACACAAAATATGCATACATAATATAAACATGTCATGGCAAAGTTAACAAATTTTCATACTAACATGTAACCTAGGAAACGAGGCAAACATAAAAAGCTATCTCTTATTTTATCATAACCAAACAAAGCTAAACATATGATAATGCACAAAAAAGAAAATATGCATGAATAAACATGACTAAAAACACATATAAAAACGTAAAAAAAAGAGATGGACATAAAAACTAAACATGCTATAAGTTAATATGTAACATAGCATACAAAACAAACATGAAAACTAACATATAATCCTAATATGCAAATTAAACTACACATAACATATAAGGTAGGCATGCTTGCAAACATAAACAAATGAATGAGAATATAAAAGCATGACATAACATACCTAAAAAAAAAAACATGATAGAAAAACATATATGAATATAATGAGCAGATTATACATGCTAAAAACACATAATACAAACAAAAATAACATAAATATTCAAAATTTACCAAGGGACTGAAACGAACGAAAAATAAAACAGAAGGTCAGAAATTAAAAAAGAAGATACACATTTGAGGATCAAATTAAAAGCTGGAAGAAACTCATAGGGACTGATCTTGTAAAAGGACCAAGGGGCAAGCTCAAAGTGCAAGATTCAAAAAGTGGAGGCCCCTAAGGTGTAATTCTACCATTATAAAATAGATTTTGGTTTAATTTGGGGATTAAATCGAAAGACCTTAAAAAGAGGGAAGGACCATTTGTGTGAATTAACTGGGAAAGAAGGACAAAGGGAGTATTTAACCATTTTGTTTTTAATTAATTTCTATAAAACCCCTCCCTCAACTGCATATCAATCCTTTTGGCCCCAAAAAACCCCTAAAACATTAACCCATCCCCCTTTTACTCTATTTCTAATGCCTAACCGAAACCAGAGGCTCTAACCCTTCCCAAGAACATCGTGCTCTTGTGGTCTCGGAGAGGCTTGGCCGTACCGACGGCCTCGAGCTATCATCGACCACACCTCCAGCACAAAAAAACCCAAAACCTTTATTTTTAGACTCCCGTTGCTTTTGAGTTTCGAAAAGAATCTAACCCCTTCATCAAAGAGTTCGACCCTCACTGGTTCACCAAAGTCAATCAGAGACCGAAGGATTATTACCAGGGAAAGGGGAAAACAAACCCCTAGGTAAACTTTTTTTCTCTTTTATTACTCTTTTTCCATTTTTAATGCATGCAAAAGAGATGAAAATAAAAATTGAGATTACTAGTGGAAACTCTGGGTTTTTTGTTTATTGATATCTTCCAAAATCTCCGTTACAGATCTGATTACATGCATTTTCTTTTATATCCAGCTTTTGTTTACACAAATAAGCAACCGTCAATGGTTGTCTTGTTGATAATGGCAGACTGATGTCATTTCCTTTATCTTTATATTTTTTCTTTGCTCTTTGCGCATGCTTGGTGGTTGAGGAGTTGGCGGTACGACAGAATAGCGCTCATGGCCGGTCGGCAGGCTACGGATCAGAACGTACAGTGGCTACCAATGAGGATGTGAAAACAAATCATTTTAGCCAGATCTATTTTGGGCCGTTGGATCAAATCTGATCCAACGGTCAAGATCCCTTGGAGATGAACGACCCTAATGGCTTGGGAAGGGTGATGTGGAGATTCGCAATGAAGCCACGTGGCACGTGGAATGCAACCAGTCAGCGCGTGCATCACACTCACGGCCAGATGGGTCGTCGTGATTGATCTGGAGCCGTTGGATCAAAATCTGATCTAGTGGTCCAGATTGGGCTGCGCAAGAAAAAAATTAGGGTTAGATGATAGGGTTTTTGGATATGGGATTTGGGTTTGGGCCGATCAGGCCTTGTAATAATATTAATATTTTTAGGTCATGTAATATGTAATGGACTTGGACTGTTAATTATTCATTTTGGGTTTAATATTTTTTTTGGATTTTATCTTATATTAGTCTAATAATAATAACATTAATATTAGTAATAATAACATTAATAATAATAATACACATATGATAATACATACGTACGTACATATGCACACACACATACGTACAACACACATGCAAACATTAATTAATATAACATACTAGCATACATGCATATATAACCATACACATAATTAACATAAACATCCACACACATTATTCGTAAAAACAATGCGCTCGTACTAAATGTAGATACATACATGATACACATACACCATATTAATTATTAATACGTATACATACATAGTTTATAATATACATGCACACATCACACACACTTTACGTATATTAATAACACTCATGCACATAATAAACATATAGTATAATAATATAACACATGTATACATGCAATGCTAATATACTAATAATTATACTAATATGGTATTTACAGACCATATAAAAATGAGTGATTACAGTTGTCCCTCTTTGCTTGTTCTCGTGGAATGAGAACAAAGCAAAGATTTATAAGCACTCATTTTTATCCGACTTCCCTGTTTGTAGCTTTGGAAACACGTGTTCTTCTGGAACTCTCCGTTTTTCCTCGGCTGAATCTTCGGGCTCGTAAGTTCTTCCTATATAGAGCTTCTTCACCTTCCGATCTTGGAGCTACAAGTCCTTCCTATCTAGAACCCTTCACTTTGAAGCCTCGAGTTATGAGTCCCTCCTATATAGAACTTTTCACTCTGAGACGGTAAAGCTCAGAATCCTTCCTATATAAAACTCTTCGCCTTCAACGCGGTGAGTTTTTCCTATATAAAACCTTCTGCGCCACGGATGGATTTTTTCGACTGAGAGTTCCTCCTATATAGAACTACTAGTCTTCAAACCCCAGAGCCGTTAGTCCTTCCTATATAGAACTTTTAGTTTCTGAAATCTCGGAGCTACGGGCTCTTCCTATATGGAACCTCTCACTCTAAGACAGTAAAGCTCGGAGCCCTTCCTATATAGGACTTTTCGCCTTCAACACAACAGGTCTTCCCTATATAAAACCTTCTGTGTCATGGGTGAATTCCTTCGGTTGGGAGTTCTTCCTATATAGAACTGCTAGTCTTCACCTTGGAGCTGCAAGCCCTTCCTATATAAAACTTTCAGCTCCTGAAGCCTCGGAGCGGCGGATTCTTCCTATATAGAACCTCTCACTGCGGGCATTTGAAAATATAGGCCCTTTCTATATAGAGCCTTTATTTTCACATTTGAGATTCACGCCAAAATGGCTACCGATGCTTCTTTAAATCTGCAGATACCTGTCTAGAATAAGACAAAACGCTATGACAAATGATTTAGCATGCTCCTAATCCTAGGGATGTCTAACTATTCATGATGCATGAGTGTCAATATCTTGGTGGGCCTGCTTTGGCCCTTAGTCAATCTCGACTCTACGCTGCTCGCTTTCTCTTTTTTCTTCTTCTAGCGGCGATACCCCATTTCACTGTCCAACCTTTTTTTCTAAATTTCTGGTTCGGGGTTCTAAAGTGCCCTTTCGGGTTTTCACCTTAGAGATTTTTGTTTTTGTGTTTTTTCCTCTTTTTGTTTTTTTGTTTTTTTTTGTTTGAGGTGCCCTTCCAGGTTTTGACCTGGGAAATCTCTTTTGTTGTCTCAAATGCTTTCTTTAAACAAGCAGGGCATGTGCCATTGGTCATCTTACCTTGGTGCTCGAAACCTTTTGCTTATACTGTTTCAACATAAATCATGTAGGCAACTAGAGGGTATGGTTAACATTATTTTCTAATCACCTGCATCTTCAGGGTTAGATCACAGTAATGCTCAGAATCTCTTATTTATCATAAGCCTATGTTAACTTATTTGCATGATGTTTATGGCAAATAACAAGAAGACAAGGAATAGAAGCTCAAAAATGTGATTCTATTATGATTAAGTATTTGAAACAATTTTGAGAAGGTCATGGCAAACTTGAAGAAAAGGAAAAGCCAAACATGAAATGCAAAACCTCCCAGTATCGATAGTATGAATGGTGCACGATCTTGTCAACCAGAGTAGAATCTTTGCCTGGAACTTCTTCTTTTTGGGGCTCATGGGGACGACTCCTTTCTTCGGAGGTCCAACCTCCCAATTTATCTGAGTCACCCTTTACGGGTTTTTGACTCAAATCCTTCATTTGCTTCAAGACGCCATTTTTTGGGTTTTCGCCCTAAGCTCTCTATTTTTTTACCTCTTTTTCTTTTTTTCTCTCTTTTTCTTTCTTTTTTCTTATTTTTTCTTCTTCTTCTTTTTCAAATATAGTATTTCTTAACAGCATCAAAATTTACAGGATTTTTTAACTCATCTCCATCCATTTCGATTAAGATTAAGGCCCCTCCTGAAAAGTCCTTCTTAACAACGTATGACCCTTCCCAGTTGGGCATCCACTTCCCCCGAGAATCTTTCTGAATCGTGAGGATCTTCTTAAGCACCAAATATCCCTCTCTGAATTCTCTCGGGCGTACCTTCTTGTTGTATGCCCGCATCATCCGTTTTTGGTATGTTTGACCATGGCAGATGGCCTTTAGCCTCTTTTCTTCTATGAGATTCAACTGGTCGAATCTGGCTTGCACCCATTCGGATTCTTCCAATTTTACTTCATTTAGGACCCAGAGCGATGGAATCTCAACCTCAATGGGGAGTACTACTTCGGTGCCATACACTAAAGAATAGGGCGTTGCCCCTATCGATGTGCGAACGGATGACCTATAGGCGAAAAGAGCGAATGGTAACTTCTCGTGCCAATCCTTATAGGTATCTGTCGTCTTCGTGATGATCTTCTTAATGTTCTTGTTTGCTGCTTCCACTGCCCCGTTCATCTTGGGGCGATAGGCTGTGGAGTTATGGTGTGTTATCTTGAATTGGTTGCACACCTCCGTTATCATTTTGTTATTCAGATTGGAAGCGTTGTCGGTGATAATCCTTTCTGGCAAACTGTATCGACAAATAATCTCATTCTTTAAGAATTTGCATACCATCGTCCTTGTGATGTTGGCATAAGATGCTGCCTCCATCCATTTAGTCAAGTAGTCTATGGCGACCAAAATAAAGCAGTGCCCGTTGGAAGCCTTCGAGTGAATCTGCCCAATGACGTCCATGCCCTACGCTACAAAAGGCCACGGAGAATTCATGGTGTGTAAAGGTAACAGAGGGGCGTGAATCTTGTCAGCATAAATTTGGCATTTGTGGCATTTTCTGGCGTAATCGATGCAATCTCCCTCCATGGTCGACCAGAAATAGCTATATCTCATAATTTTTCGGGCTACAGACAGCCCGTTGGCGTGGGTCCCACATAAACCATCGTGTACCTCCGCCAAAATCTCAATCGCCTCCCGGGCGTCCACACATCTCAATAATGTCTGATCATGGCTTCTTTTATATAGGATCTCCCCATCCAGAATGTATCCCGCTGCCATTTTTCTGAGCGTTTTTTTGTCATTATCATTTGCCCCTTCGGGATATTTTTAAAGCTTGACATATTGCAAGATGTCATAGTACCACGGGTTGCCATCAATCTCTTCTTGCACATTACAACAATGAGCCGACCTTTCAAAAGTCTGTATATCAATGGGCTTTATTTCTGCCCCCGTGTTTGCTTTAAACATGGAAGCCAAGGTTGTCAGGGCGTCTGCCATCTGATTTTCTTCTCTGGGAAGGTAAGTGAAACTGATCTTTTCAAACTCCCTGGTAAGCTCTTGGATCAATTCATAATATTTGACCAGCTTTGAATCCCTGGTTTCTCATTCTCCGCGCAACTGGTAAATCACTAAGGATGAATCTCCGAATACTCGAAGTTCCTTAATCTTTCTTTCAATAGCTGCGTCCAGTCCCATAACACAGGCTTCATATTCGGCTATATTGTTGGTGCAGAAGAATTCTAGTCTGCTAGTGAAAGGATAATAGACATTCTCTAGAGAAATCAACACAGGCCCTATCCTGTGTCCGAGGGCGTTGAAGGCTCCATCAAAGTAAAGCTTTCATGAGTTGTTATCTGAAACATCTTCCTCGGTTATAATACACATCAAGTCTTCATCCGGTAAATTAAAGTTCAACGACTCATAATCGGCCGAAACACGACTAGCTAGGAAATCCGCTATGGCGCTTCCCTTCATGGCTTTCTGGCTTACATACACAATGTCAAATTTGGATAAGAGCATCTGCCAGCGGGCCATCCTCCATGTTAGTGTTGGCGCTTCCATTAGAAACTTCAAGGGGTCTAGCTTGGATATCAACCATGTGGTATGGTATAGCACGTACTGCCTAAGACGTTTGGTGGCCCGACTAAAGCACAACATAGCTTCTGAATTGGCGGGTACCGCGTTTCGCAATCATTGAACTTTTTGCTTAGGTAGTAGATGACTCGTTCTTTCTTCCCCGACTCATCGTGTTGCCCCAATACGTAACCCATTAAATTCTCAAAGACTGTCAAGTAGAGGATTAAAGGCCTGCCTGGTATCGGCGCGACTAAAATCGGAGCATTCGTCAGGTACCTTTTGATCTTCTCTAGGGCTTCTTGACATTCCTTATCCCAGACACCAGGATTACTCTTTCTAAGTAGTCTAAAGATTGGGTCACAGCTATATGTTAACTGGGAGATGAAACGGGAGATATAATTTAGCCTCCCCATGAAACCAAAAACTTCCTTCTAAGTATGGGGTGGTGGGAGATCCTGGATGGCTTTCACCTTATCTGGATCGATCTCAATCCATCTTCTGCTCACTACAAACCCCAAGAGTTTTTCAGATGTAATGGCAAAGATGTATTTGGCTGGGTTAAGCTTTAGCTGGTATTTTCGTAGTCTTTGAAATAGTTTTCTCAAGTTCTATAGGTGCCCTTCTTCTGTTTGGGACTTAGCGATCATATCATCCACATATACCTCTATTTCCTTGTGCATCATGTCGTGGAAAAGAGTCACCATCGCTCTTTGATAAGTCGCTCCCGCGTTCTTGAGCCCGAAAGGCATCACCTTGTAGCAAAAAGTGCCCCACATGGTCACGAATGTGGTTCTCCATATCGTTCGAGTCCATCTTTATCTGGTTGTACCCCGAGAAGCCGTCCATGAATGAGAACCATGAGTGTCCCGCGGTGTTGTCCACCAGCGTGTCAATATGTGGCAGAGGGAAATTGTCTTTAGGGCTAGCTCGGTTGAGATCTCTATAATCTACACACATATGGACCTTCTCATCCTTCTTCGGTACTAGTACGATGTTTGCAACCCATTAAGGGTACTTGGCCACCTCCAAGAAGCTATTATCAAACTTCTTTTTCACCTCTTCTCTGATCTTTAACAACATGTTCGGTCTCATTCTCTTGAGTTTTTGCTTTATTGGCTTGCATTATGGCTTCGTCGGTAGTTTGTGTACCACTATGTCAGTATTCAAACCTGACATATCTTGATAAGTCCAGGCGAAAACATCCTTGAATTCCTGGAGTAAGGCTATCAGTTCGTGCCTGGTTTTTGAGGAAAATGTCATCCCGATTTTTACTTCTTTTCTCTCTTCTTTAGTCCCCAAGTGTACAACTTCTGTTTCTTCTTGGTGGGGCATGATTTACCTTTCTTCGTTGGCCATCATCCTCATCAGCTCTGCAAGGACCTCACACTCTATCTCATCGTCCTCTTCTTCGATTCCTGCTGAGATCTCGGGACATTCAAAATCTACTTCGGGATTGGACTCAGCATCATTCATACGGTTAATTATGGGAGACCTGCATTAAATGAGAACAAATGTATCGGGAAGAGAATGGTTTTATATGAGGTGAATGAATATGAATAATGAATAAATGAAATAAATGAGATGTTCGCCATTAGAGAAAACAGGGAAGATATCTTTTCATTTCAAACAAAAAGTTAACATAGGTGCCCTATACAAAAGATAAATCACTAAAACTTTAGTTAGTCTAATGATAAAATTTATATTTTAACCTCCCAATTTAAAAACTTTGTACCATTTGATAATAACTTTGTACCATTTGACAATAACGCACCAAAAAATATATCACTAAAACTTTAGTTAGTCTAATGATAAAATTTATATTTTAACCTCCCAATTTAAAAACTTTGTATCAGTATGACAAAAATATTTAAAATTATTTTTTAGTCCTTTTGAGTTTAATAAAAATTTAAAGGGTAAACTACACCAGATACCACTAAACTAGTAGCGCTGACTTGTTTATACCAATGAACTTCTAAATTGTTCAAATCTAACACTAACTTTAGACACTGACTCGTTTATGCCACTCCGCTGCTAACTCATTAACGGGGACAATGACGTGGCTAACGACAGCCACGTGGACGTCGCACCAAAACGACGTCGTTTTGCTGGAAGAAAAACCTTAAAAACATGCACTTGAAAGGATTTGAACCCAAGACCTTTATATGCAAAAGTTAACCTTAATCACTATGCCAATATGAAATTATAAAATGTTTTACCACAAATATTATATATGTCGAACTACACTTGAGATTAGTTTAAATTATTTTATGAAATAAATAATACTATAAATAATATACTTCGATATGTTCTTCAAATATCATATTCCATTATTATTAAAATTTTAATATTAATGTATAAATAGAATATTTTAAAATTATAAATAATATTAATATATAAATAAACAATATACTTTTATACTTTAAATCACATATTATATTATTTAAAAAACTAAAAAATAGATTTTAAAAAAACTCAAAAATTCTCAAATTTTTTATAAAAATACCAAAACCATGAAACCCTAATCCATAAATCTCAAATTCTCCCAATACATTTCCCGATCTCCATGCCACCGTTGTCGCATTGAAGTCGCTTTCTCTCACTGCACACGCCGTCCGTAGCTCGTCTTCCTTTTTTCGCTGTTCGTCGCACAATTTCGTCATTCAATTATAATTTCTGTGTTCGGCTTTCAACAGCCGATTAACATGCCATTTGTTAATTTTCGGCAACGGGAAATGTGACAATTGGTCGTAAGGTTCCAACAAAGACATGAATGGACAGAGAGGTCGCTGGTGATAGTGAGTAAATTTAGGGATTTAGGGTTTTTATTTTAAATTATGAATATTATGGGTTTCTTTTGAAAAATAATATATTTATATTATAAATAATATATAAAAATATAACAATAATATATTTTTATTTATATATATTGATATATGTGTAAAAAATATTATATATATTGATATTATTTGTAGTATTATTTATTTCATAAAATAATTTGAATTAATTTCAAATTTATTTTGACATATATAATATTTGTGGTAAAGCATTATACAATCTTATACTCCCTTCGTCCTATTTATTTTGTCAATTGTTGACTTTTCACACAGTTTTAGGATGAAAAAGTTTGTGTAAGAAATATGATGTAAAATAATTGAAACGACAATTTTATCCTTGAAAAGTTGAATTTTGTTTTGTTGGGAAACTAAAAAAGGGTATAAAGAGAAATGTGCCTTATAAAAATTGTTGATTTTTTCAATAAAATATTTTAAGTGAGACAATTTCAAAACACAAAAGAGACATATTGAGTGGGATAAATGGAGTATTATTTTAGTGTTTAAGGTTTAGACTTTGAATTTGAAGATTTTGGGGTTCAAACCCCTCTAAGTGCATGTTTTTATTATTTATCATCTAGCAAAATGACATCGTTTTGGACATTAAAACAGCCTCACTATAATGACATCGTTTTAGTGCAGTGTTCATGTATACTGTCATTAACCTCCTAATTTTGCGATTTAAGTTTTATTCGATAGAAAGGAAAGAAAATCGAAATGACGAAAAAACGAAAGAGAGAAAATTGAAAAGATTAAAAATTTTAAATGATTGGATTGTTTATCAAGGGATAACTTTTAAAGTAAGTTATACTTACGGAAGGAATAATAGACAGATGATATAGTTTGGCACGAACTAATTTTGATAATCTTTTTTAAACTAAGATACAATTTATATGATACTTTTAAAATATTGAAAAAATACTTTATGCACAGCGGTAGAAATAAAAAGTTATACAAATATTGTAGTTTTAGGGTTTAGAAGTCCAGCTTAGTGCTTAGTGTTTATGAGTTTAGGTTAAGAGATTTAGAATTTAAGGTTAGTGGTTTGAATCCAGAGTCTACGATTGTAATTTAAGGTTTAGAGGTTAAAATCTAATTTTCTAACCATATTATCCTAAACTTAAATCATAACCTCTAAATTCTAAATCCTAAATTCGAACCTAATCTTAAATTATAAACCCCTAAACCTAATCTCATAAACTATAAACATTAAATTAAATCCATAAACCCTAAGTCTCAGACACTTTTAAAAACTTTTAGTTTTTACCGCCGTTGCATATTATAATTACCATAATATATTTTTCAATTTATTTTCAAACTATAAAAAGAATGATTCAAGTAAATTTCAAAAATTGCATCACTTTATCTTATAAAAAACAAAATACAAATTCGATCTATTAATTATTTTTTGACATGTATTAATTATTATTTGAAGCAGAATAGACTATAATTCAATAAAAATCAAAACAAGCATAGGGATTTAAATTGATTTTCTATTTTTGTTGAACCTAAATTGTAATAATCATTTTAACCATTTAAGTCTACTAATTTTGAACTGATCTGGAATTGCTTCTTTTTAGTAATATAATTGTTTTTTCTTTCACATATATATTAAAAAATAAAATGGGAGAAATAAATAGGGGTGAGCAAAACTCGACTCGAAAAAACTGAATAACTTGACTCGACTCGAGGGGAAAATACTCGACTCATTTTGAATCGACTCGAAATTTTATAAACTCGACTCGAAAAAAATTCAAATAAAGCTTGAGTTGTAAAATGGAAATTCGAATAACTCGAATAACTCAAAATTTTTAGTAATTAGTGGATTTATTTTTAAGTTCGAGACGAGTCCCTTAATTTTTTATAATATATATATGCTAATATATAAAAATATGAAGAAATATTGCAACATATGAAAAAAATATGAAGAAATATATATATGCATGTCTTATATAATTAGAGAAAGTCGTTTAAATTGGAATCAAACCGTACTATAACATGATAAATAATTACAATTAAATTTTTATAAGAACTCAAAAACTCGACTAGACTCGAATTTCTTAAACTCGACTCGAACCAAAAAAATTTCAAATAATGTTTAAATTGTAAAATATGATACGTCAACTTGATTAACTCAAAAAATTTTGACTCCATTCGACTCGACTCGATCGAACGTTCCCCTAAAAATAACCCTATAATCCTAGTAGTTAAATAGTATTAATATTCTTTTATTTAATGTTCGAATTTTATTCTGCATAAAGTTATATAAAAATAAAAACTCAAACAGTTATTGTCATCGACCACCACATAATCGTAGTGGCTGACACCAAAGTTGGTCTTTAGTTCCCAACTTCTAGTGCAAGTTGGGGAATTTTGGTTTTAATTTAGGTAAAAAGAAGTTTTAGGCTCTTCTTCGATTTTGAAGTTTGGTAATTATTTTTAAAAAAAAGTAATTTAGTTGTGTTGGTTAAGAAAGTGAATAATTAAAGATAATTTATCTCAGTTTTAATGTTTTCCATTAACTTTATATAATTATGTTCGATAAAATAAAAAAATTAGCTATCAAAATTTTACAAATTATGTTAATTTTTAGTAGTCTTAAGGTAATTATAAGGTAGTATTTGTTCAGACTTTTTTAAGTTATTGATAACACACATTGCAGACGAAATTACTCGAACTCGAATCTCTCAGAATGAATAACATTCTCTTTTCTACTGAGACTACTCGTTAGATTCACAAATTAAGTTAATTTAATCTTGGTTCTATAAAATTCAACACATGATTTATCTATTCTATAAATATTGAGGGCCAAATCTATTGATAATTTTAGAATTTGAACTAAATTTACATAGTGTTAATGTTAAAGGATAAATTTATTATTACGTGATTCAAAATTCTGTAAGATTAATATAAACATTAATATCATAGTTAACTTATTTTAAATACTATTTCTCAAAAAAATTAATTACTCATTTTTAAAATTGAGAAGAGATTAATTATGTTTATGAGACACTAATTCATCTATTTTTATTTTGATAAATAAGGGAAAATTTCATGTGCATCGAAAAAATTTTCTAAACTTAGTTGAAAGAAAATAGTATACATGATAACGTAAACAATAAGCATCTACGAGAATCTAAAAAATTGTTTTATATTATTGGTGGACCGGTGAGGCATCATGGTATCAATTACAGGCAAAGGAAGTCTGTTTTGTGCCTCATCTTCCCAAGATTCTGCCATTTTCAATTCATCATCGTTCCCAATTGATTCTCAAGTCTAAACCTTTTTACATTTTTCCATTAAAGTGTACTTTTACCCATATTTCTTTTTATCAACTGAACTTATAATACTAATACAAGATTGATGCTTAATAACTACATGTGGCTTTATGTTTACAGAGATGCTTCGATTGAAGAGTATTTGTTCTTTCAATGTTTAGTGTGTTGAGACAAAAATTTATATAAAAAAATGGTGAAAATTGAAAAAGCAAGTGATCCACCGTCACAACTTTCGGTAGTAAAAAGAAAGAACAAAATCTGTGGGCTCCTCAATGGGCTTCTGTTTATCCCTCAACTACGACCCTATTAAATCAACTATTCTGATTTGATTTTTTGGAGTCTAAAGTACAGCAGATCTAGGGTGTAGTTAAAAGACGATAAATTTTAAAATTTGTTCAAAAGCATAAAATGTTAGATTTTTATAATATTTTAGGTTATTTTTTGATTTTTTACAAGTTTCAATACTTACAAAATAAGTTTCAATACTTGTTTTTTAAATAACATTTTAGGTTCTTGGACAAAGTATCGAAACTTGTCAAAAATGATAAAAAAAAACAACCTAGAATGTTACCTAAAAGTCTAAAATTTTAGGTTCTTAGACAACTTTCCAAACTTGTCTTTTTTAGCCGCACTGTAGACTTGTTGCACCCCAAACTCGCCAATTCTTTTGAACCTGTACTTCGATTTAACATCCAAGTGTTATATATATGTATATATATGTATGAATATTGAAAAAATATTTGAAATTAGACTTAATACTAAAAAGTGTTTAATTATATTTTTTATATAAATTCTTATTTTTTTTTTCAAAATAGAAGCATGAGATTTCATTTTCGACACGTTTTAAAGTTTTTTTGGCACTTATTTGGCCCAAAAAAACTTGAACTCTTATTTTAACAACAACAAAAAAACTTCAGACATCTGTATAAAAAAACGAGTATAATTTGAGAACTTATTTTAATACTAAGCCTAGAAATTTCTCTCTAAATTTTCTCTTTACTAAAAATGTTAATTTACAACTTCTTTCTTTCAATTTTATTTATTTAAATTTACACCCATGCGCTGCAGTTCATCTCTCTAATTATTTTCAAACTTAAACCCTAAAGATAATAAAAATAATAAAAAACTCTCGTATAAAATAAAATTACTCATTTTTTAATGTTGAACCGATAGAGTTACAGTCGTTGTTGCTGGGTTATTGGCAACATGCCACTGGTGTTGGGTAGTTGGTACTCTCGACTGTTGCTAAGAGTTGGGTTGGGGTTGTTTTTTGTGCTTTAGGGAGGTGCTGTTTTGCCATTGTTTCTCGAGGTATCTCGATGGGTTTTCTATAACTACAATCACATGTACTCTTTTTCCTCCATTTAGGATTAGGGAAGTTTTTTAACGAGGCATGTTGTTGTAGTATTTTCCTTTCTTATATAAAAAATAACATTTAAACTTTCAAGTAAAGAAAAATAATATATAATAATGTATATACTGCATTTTTCTTGTTTATTTTATAATTTTTGAATAAATGATTATATGTGTGAAGTTTATTGATGAGTATTGTTGATGTCCAAAATGTCAAACACCAAACAAGGAGGTGGAGATGGGTAAGAAGATGATGGTCGATGGCGGTTGGTGGTGGTTCACCCATTCTGATATGGGCGAAGAACCATTGAGGATGGTGGAGAGGAGTAAAGAGAGATGGGGAATGACTCGGTTGGGGGATTATTCCTTGAAGGTGGTTCTCTTTAGGTTAGGGTTATATATATATGTATGTGAGCGGTACTATTCAATGAGACTGAGCCAGGTCTAGTGACAGCACTGATGGGTTTAACCAATAGGCTTTTCAGTCTGGTCATGTAGGTCGGTACATTAGGCCTAGTTGGCAGACAATAAACTCAGTTGGTGCGTCAGATGGACCTGATGGTTGTAATGTCGAAGGTAAGCCTGAGGTGGAGGTTTTGAATGCCATGGTGCCTTGTATGCTAAGAGCTCCAAAGGTATGGACAAGCGGAGGTATGTTTCTTATGGGCTGACACGTGACGGTTGTTGAATGGAGGTATAATATTTGTCCCCCTAGTCAAATAAGTGCTATAAAATGGCATGAACTGAGACTAGAGGCTAGGGGTCATATCTTTCATCATTGCGTTCGTGGTGTGCTGTTAGAGGGGGGTTGTTTCCCGAGAATGTAGGCCATCATTAACGAGATATAGGTGGTTTTGAAAACTTGTATTAGTGGCGTCCTCTGAGTGGTTCGGAGCAGAGAACGCAGATTTTGGTCTTTTGAAGCGTCATTTGGCAGGATATAAATTAGGGGAGAGTTAAACCCCTAGCTCTACTTCAGATTCTTTTTCTTCAACTATGGTAAGCTTTGATTCCGTCAAGCTTCATTTTTGTTCTTCATTTTCCGCTAAGGTGGTGAGGGGCACGAAAACCATAGCAAAGAGAGCCGAGGTTAACCGACCAATGGATGTGATCGGGACTTAGTTGAAATGTATGACGAGTTAAGATGAGGTGGTGAGACTGCTAGAGTGTCACGAGTTGCGATGGTTGAACTTTGAGTTTGACATTGAGGATCTAGAGGGGGCGTACAGTTTAAGTGCTTGTGGTGAGGGGGAGAATGGAACGATAGAATGGTGATATTTGCCTTTGTTCTTGTTTGAGGCTGTATTCCATCTACCGTTATAGGATTTTGCTCATCGGGCATTGGTCAAGTATAGTGTGGCTCCAGGTTAGTTGACTGATGAGTGCGTAGATGATCTATTTTATATGCTCTTTTTACTTTTCTTTTGCATGTTTTCCAGCTCATATAGTTGCATTTAGGATAGATTGTATATAGTTTGCATGTAGATAGAGAGTTACATCTGTGCTTTAATGTTATATATTTTGGTACTTTTCACCGAAAATATGGTGTTTTGTGATGCATGTGCAGGGTGCTAGAGGATGCTGAAGGAGTGTTGGAGCATATGAGTAGCATATCTTATGGTTGGAACTAACGAGGCATAAAGAGTTAGAGATGAATCTACTTTTGCCCACGTCGACTTTCTCCATGATACAAAATATTAAATATAGTGGGAAATTAGTGTATTCTTTAATAAAGTTACACACACTTTAGGGTTCTTAAAACCCTAGTTTCACTGGCTATATAAGAGAGACTTGGACGACAATTCAAGGGAAACGCGATTATAGACAACAATCCTAGTCTGAAGCTTGTGAAGAAATATCAGGGTAGAAGCTAGAGATATTTCCTCACGACAGAAGCTATCGAGAGAGGCTAACAGAGTGGCAGACCTATGTTGCGTGATTTAAGTGCAATGCAAATGGTGCAAGCGAACACGTCTCAAGTAATAATATAGATTAAGATCGTCTCCACAGGGATTGGTTAAACCTTGATTTGTAGCTTCTTACACTGAAAAGAGAATAATATTGAAGGTGATAAATGGTGATAAATAATAAGTAAAATAAACAGCTAAACAAATAAAATAGAAAGAAGTAATCAATATGAGGAAGTAGGTCGGGTTATTGTCAGTGATGGTGTGATTACCAGATGAATTGTTGTGGCTAATAATTGCTAAGGCAAGTAAATTGTTGTGCCAAGCCAATTACTGTGGCAAGTTAATTGTCGTGGCAAGTTAATTTCCGTGGCAATTGGGTTTTTATTCAATGTTCAACGGAGTGTTCTTCATTGTCTTTGATTTATTCCTAACCAAAGAACTGATGATTGTGCAAGCCTTGGTGATACATCTCTGCGTTAACCTTGGGTGGACAACATCGATCTCTTCACTCTTCTTAGTCGCTAAAATTTGATCCTTATTCCTAAGGCAAATTAGTTCCCATGAATTGGCTGATTCAACATAGGAACCGCATCCAATTAGTTTTGTGAATCTAGCTCTCCCGGGCCTAGATAAATAAATACATTCAAGTACTTTCCTAAGCTTTCTTGAAATGAAATAAAAAACCAAGAATGGGCAAACACTAAACTTAAATATAATTAGAAACCAAAATAATCATTTGTCTCTCAATACCATAAAACTCGATAACCCAAGCCAAACTAATCTAGTTCATGGCTGGGTTGAAAGAAAAAAGAAAAGAATAAAACCAGGACATGGATCGCAAGATACAAGAAAAAGAAATGGAGAAGATGGACTTCTCGGGCTGATGAAATCTTGCAATATGATCTACTCTTCTTCGATCGACTCCCTTCTTTGTTTTTGTTGATCTCTTTAAATAGATATGGGTAGAGAGTAAAAATCCATGTGAAAAAAGTTCAAGTGTGAGGGTATTTGATGAGTGTGTAGATGATCTAGTTTATATGCCATTTTACTTGTCTTTTTCATGCTTTCAAGCTCATATAGTTGCATTTAGGATAGATTGTATATAGTTTGTATGTAGAGAGGGAGCTACACTGGCTGTGCTTTAATGTTATATATTTTGGTGCTTTTTACGGGAAATGTGGTGTTTTGTGATGCATGTGCAGGATGCCAGAGGATGCTGAAGGAGTGTTGGAGCAGATGAGTAGCATATCTCATGGTTGGAACTGACAAGGCATAAAGAGTTGCATATGAATCTACTTTTGCCCACATGGACTTTTTTTCTGATACGAAATATTAAATATAGCGGGAAATCAATAGCATTTTTTAATAAAGTTACGCGCACTTTAAGGTTCTTAAAACCCTAGTTTCACCGCCTATATAAGAGAGACTTGGATGACAATTCAAAGGAGAGGGTGATTATAGACAACAGAACTAGTCTGAAGCTTGCGGAGAACCATCAGGGTGGAAGCTAGAGAAATCTCATCACGAAAAAAACCATCGAGAGAGGCCGATGGAGTGGGAGACCTGCAACAATAGTTGGATGGCACAAAGGGAGTTTGTCGAGGACACTCGGCTATTTTCTTTTCCTTGCTTGATAAACTATCGTACTTTAATATTTTATTAGGGATGTTTTAGGCTTAGACATGAGCTAAATACTTTAGTTGGGATTATTGCTTCCCAGGATTTTACGTTTTGATTATCTTATTTTAATGCTATGGTTGTTTTCCCTTTATCTATTATGTTCATCATTCTTCATGCATAGTTATTGTAAGAGTTATCGAGAGAGGCCTTTTAACTATTGATCTGTGGCTTAATATCGAGAGAGTTAGGTTATACAAACGTGAACAGTGGGGCTAAGCTATTAACTTAGTCTTAATTTAGCTTAGATATAAGTTTAGGGTTTCAATGACTAAAAGAGAGTTCTTATACAAATAATATAGTTGTTAGGATTCGCAGACATGTATTACCTTAGCTTCAATATTATTAACTTCTAGTGTAACCCCCTTAGCCAAGCCTAGTCAAAACCAGACTAAAAGGGCCACATTAGGTTTGCCGAAGCAAACCCGAGCTAAAACCCTAAACTAAACCCTTTTTTTGTATCTTGTCTAGATATGCGTTATTAAAAGTCTTATGAGTACACGTCTCAGCGGTAGCGTTTCATCTTAAACATATTGCAAAACAGAGATCAATTACTCAACAAAACACATAAAGGACCAAAACGCAAACTTCATAAACTCTAGGGAAAAATACTTGTTAAGATTACCAACCTTTAATTATTCTAACTACATACACATAGATCAATTTCCATTCCAAAACAATCACTCAAGCTCAACTAATTACGTTCATGGCAGACAGGGACCATATTGCAAGATTTCCAAACTTCAGCATCATCAAATAGCACAAAAACAACGTAGCGTACTGATACAGGCAAGCTTGTATCGATACGGCTTGGTAGACTTAACAAATCCATGTACTGATGCACATGTATCACGTATTGATAAGTATGTTGACCACACCGTACCGATACAATGTTGACCCTTACTGATGCCCTTTGATTATTTTGAAACCTCAAAATTTCAGTAGCTAAAACACGTATCGATACGGTACCCCGTGTATTGATACGGCTTGTTAATATTGAAGGGGCATTCTGGTATGCTGGCTCGTGTACCGACATCTTCGCCTGTTTTCCTTCAAGGCGTACCGGTATGTTGTCTAGGCGTATCGGTACGCTAGGCTTAATTTTAGCAATTTGAGCCTCTACAAGACCCCGCGTACCGAACCTTGAGGTACTCGTACCGGTATGCAGAGGCATGTAATGACCTCTAGGTCTAACATGTGACACTTTGGCTCATTCCAAACAACATTAACACATATCTAACCAACATATAACATCATCAACATGCTTAATTAGCAACTTAACATCATCAAAATCCATCCTAACTTTCCTAGCATACTCAAGCAATCAATTCTAGAGGCATGATTCCTAGTCCACATTCAAATCATCAAACCATCCATATCTCAATCACTTAAAACATATTACAAGTCCAGGACAACAATTAAGACTTGCAACAACATGGAGTTCCTCAAAAACGCTCCCAAAACCTCAAACGACACATCGCCATTATTACTACTTTTCAACGTTCAAACCGTACTTTAGAAACAAGTCTTTGGTGCTCCTTTCCTTGCTTCATCGCTGCCTCGTTTTCAATTCTCTGTATTGATGGAAAAGAGAGCGTAAGCACACTAGGCTTAGTGAGGAATGCTCAAACAACAACCATCGTCAATGCATTTTAAACCATTTTCACTTTTCTTTTACAAAATACATTTCAAAACTCTTTTAAACATCAACACATCATCATGCCTTATCAAAACCATGCACTTAACATTTCCAAAACAACATATTAAATCATATGCAACACGTATCATGGATCTCACAGCAAAATCCCATTTGCCACCCTTAATTTAATATTTCCCATGCATACTACCAATGCAAGGCTTAAAGAGTAAAACATGTTTAAATCACATTAAACAACATAATCCATCTCATGATACATAAACACTTATATTGGCTTCCAAGTGATCATTTACAAAGTTCTATTTACCAAAACGTAACATCGGATACACAGACTCAATAAGTGTTCCCACAACACTTAACAAACAATCTACCGGTAGCACAAGGTTCACACACGGGAGTATTCAGTACACATAAACCCCTCCACCGTTGTGACATCCGTGGTGAAGTATTCGATACTCATAACCCCTCAACACCACTCATCGGTATGATGTTTAATCTGCTAATGGGAGTCTTCAATACTGTACAACCCCTCAACCATTAGGGTACTTGGATGGAGTATTCGGTACACCATATATACCCCTCAACATCCATGGTGCCTTTTTATAGTGCACTATCACTCCTATGGCCGGCCAATTATATCCGATTTCATTTTCAAACTATTTCATACCATCACTTGCCAATATAATTCATTTTAACATCAACAACTCACTGTTTTCATATGCATCATCAAAACCATTTAACCAATGCAATACACCTTGCATTAAACAATGTTCATAAACATTAACAAAAAATGCATTGCTACCAAATGCATCAACATCATTTTGTAACCAATTTCTAGCATTAAACCATGCTCATGCATATACAATGAGTAATTAAACCATGTAAAACAAGTGAATTAAACTATTGTCAAAACCGAGTTTGAGAGAGAATTCATTATTTACTTACTTCCGAGCTTAAATCATTGTTTCAAGCTTAATCTAAACCCCCAAACACAACTTTCAAACCTTCGAAAAGCTGTTAAACACGTTCTCACTCATCGACTCACAAAACCTTTCTTGCCGATGCTACCAACACACCTCCAAAGCTTCTGAAACTCACGTTCAAGCTTGAGGACCAATTTCCCCTACTTTTGGCCACACAAAATAGAGGTACATTGCATCAACGTACAATAAACATCACAGCAACACAAAAACTCAACATCTTTTACCCAAAACCACTCCACAACTCCCAAAATTAACAATAAACCTCTTCCAAACTTAACCCAGCTACAATCTAACGTTTCAACACTTCAATTAACATCAATTAACCTCTAAAAACACTTCTCAAACATCCTTACATCTCCAGCATTCATTTAACCATCACAACTCTTCGAAAACACATAACTAGCAACCTAGAAAATTAGATATTCACATAGTTTCGGGATTCCAATGTTAAAACCAACTTATTAACATTATAAAACATCAAAATCATGATTATAACCAATCAAGAACTCAACAAAATAGATCCAAAACAAAAATCACTTAATCGCATCAATTAAACCTTGATTTAATCAATTTCCACAATTAAATAATCAAAACTCATTAGAAAACATTAAACAATGATCAAATACTTGGGAATTTCAATAAAGAACCATTCATTATAGGAGAAGAATAAACCTTACCTCTAATGAGTGAATTTCCTCTCAATTGGATGTTTACTCTTGAAAACCAAGGAAAAGCTATAAGATTTTGGAAAACAAGATTCAAGAATCCACTAGAAATCAAAGGTTTAAGAAATCAAGAGCATTACCTCAAATCTTTGATGCAAAATAGAGTGTTTGGCTTAAGAGAAGTTGAGAGAAAAGTTTAAGAAAAGAAGTTACGTCAAACATGTTTTTAGAAAATAAGTACCTTCTTTTAATTAATTTCCCTTTAATTCTTTTAATTAAAACTCATTAAAAATAATCCCAATTAAGAGGAAACTCAAATTAAAACACTGGGTAAAATATCTCCTTAAGGATTCTAAGATTTGACCCTTTTCAAAATAGTCATTAAAAATAATTTTCATTCTTTACATTTTGGTCACTAGCCAAAATGTCCAATTTCCAAATTCTATTTTCCAAAATTGACTTTACCAAAAATATCCATATACTAAATAATGATTTTTAGATATTTTCCCCATATTTTTCTCGTACCAAAATTAGTTATTTCGATTTTAATCCCGAATTCGACTCGAATCTCTAATCCCTATCCACTGGACCGTCTAATCACCTAGGCCCAAAATTAGGGAGTTACATCTATTCATCAAGAGAGTTAGAAGTTCCTTAGAAAATCTTGTCGAGTAGATAAAATATCTTAATGGTTTATGCATACATGTATTTTCAGTTGCTATAACATTGAAATAAGTAATCAAGCATATATCATTAGCAATAATCTCAGCTTCCATAATTATTTATTATTTGCCGCATCGTTTGTTCGTCTTAATCATTGCTTTATTTAGTTTAATTGCTTTTAGTTTTGATAAACCAACACCATCCAATACTTGCAAACACATTCTTAAGTTTGATAACTCAGTAATTATTGATCCAATCCTTATGGGTTCGACACTCTACTTATCACTTTATTACTTGATTCGACGAGTATACTTGCTCTAAAGTGCATCTATTCGACAAGCATCATTGACGGAGACATCTTGGTGGCTCATTATTGGCTACATTATTTGGAGTGCGAACTAGAGTTATAGGTCGTCCGTGAATGTGTTACGGAGGTTGTTTACCCTTAGACCATTGGCTCTACAAACTTCTCTTGGGTTGTTGAGTTTCACGAGGCGTCACAAGGAAGGTGAAAACATTGGGGAGGCCATTGTAGGTGGAGCAACAAAGTAAAGCTTGGGTTGGAGCACTCCAAATATATTATGGTGACACCGAGGTAGCCTGGAGGTTTTGGATTTTCTCTCGAGTTTGATGATTCCCAGGGAGGATACAAGGTCATCTATTCATGTGTTGATTACGGCGGCGGAGGACCAAATTACTACTTTGAGGGAATGGATGTGGCTAAATGTGTAGGAGTATATCACTTTATACAGTGTGTTTGGTGTGTGCCTTTATGGGTAGTGTCCCAACGACTACAAAACTTCTCAGCTAATAGAGGGTTACATACCTCATCTAGGTGCGTTGTAGGGAAGCTGCTTGGCCTTACAATGCAAAGGACAAGCTCGCCTTAGTGCTTACTAGGGAGAAGGGAATGAGGGAAACTGACTAATTTTTTATAGGGGTTATCCTCGTAGGGTGTGGCCATCAACTCTGGCTCTTAGAAAGGTAAGGTGCGGCAAGGGCCCGACTTCAAAGGTAAACTCGAAAGACAACTAAAGTGGACAGATAGATGAGTACACTATGGAAGGTAGTGAAAGGCTCTCCGTGGAAGAGAAAACAAGGATATGAGGCATTGATGCTCTGAAGGCATCGAATGTCCTAGCATATGTTGGTACAACTTCCGCAATGCTCGCAAGAGGTAGGGGAAACTTTATCACAAGTCATTTTGAGCCATAGAGCGGGTCATGGTCTTGACAGGGGTCATGGTCGAGTTGGGAGTGTGAGTGGCTATATTCCATGTCTTCCTCGATGCCTCATTTGATTTTTTGTGTTCTAGTAGTTCCCTTGACCTTCCCATTGAAACAAAAATGTGTTTACTTTTTTATAGCTATGCTTACGAGCCAGGCTTAACATTTTGATTTGTTGCCTAAAAGTACTGGGTGTCGTACCCCATTGTTCTTCAATGGCGAAGACATATGGGGCGTCTTCGCCCAGTGTCCCAGCGGGTCCGCACCAAGGGAAAACTGTGGAACCCCCTGCTAAGGAAGTGGTCGAGGTGGAGATGCCGAAATGGTCTGGGCCGTGGAAACGATTAAGCAAGAAGGCCGCTTTATTAGGGGGTAAGAAGAGAAAGATGTCCCAGGTTTCGAACCAAATAATGTACCGAAAATTCTCGAGATTGACAGATTTGTCCCAACTCCAAACAGACTGGAGCCTATTTATAAATGATATTGTCATGTGTTGGTATGTGTTAAATGACTGTTCTAAAGTAATGAACATATCTTAAGCATTATAGTTGATATCATAATTGTTTTCGTTCTAGACTAATGCATATTCATGATACTGTTGCTTTTGGGTCACACAGATTTTCTGGAAGTTCAATTTGGAAAATCAGAATGGGACAGAATATACAACTAACAAGTTTGAAGAGTTTTGAGCATCAATTGACTGCCTATGCTGCTGGTGTACATGGAATTAATATTTTTTTATTGTTTTGGTTAACTCAAATTTTGTTATTGTTTTAGAATTAATATGTTGTCCCATTCTGATCTGAAACAATCAGTAGTAGGTGATTGAAAGTTGAAACCTTTCGAAAACAATGAACATTTCTCTTTATAAGACTTTGGACGCTTGGTTTCCAAACAATGAACATTTCTTTATATAGTTGCATTATAGTTGCAATGAACATTTTCGGATATCCAATTCAAAAAATAAATTATATATTCACACACAATAAATTTAATTTTTAAACCGAGTAACGTTTCACAATCTTGTGCTTAGATTTACGAATTAAAAGATGTATAAAAAAAAATAAAGAACCGATTCATTCACTGTCAAGCCAAACACATGCTCATGAAGTTTGGGTGAAAATTGTAGCTTATGACTAATGTGTTGTCACTTACTGTAATACATAGGCATACCAGTTTAGATCACTACCGACTATCTCTTTTGCCAATTGAAAATTGACAATAATCTTTCATCAAGTATCATTTATCTCTAGAACTTAATCTAACATGTTGCTATTATAACACAAAATAATTAATACAAATAGACCACAACTATATTGATTCAGATCAAATCAAATACTAGTAAGGGTGAGCATTATTCGCTTTTAACCGATTTAACTGACAATACTGACTTACACTGGTGTAAGTTAGTCATTTCATTTACTAAACTATCAACACTTACTTACACTAATATTAGCACACCTCGTTAAAAATATGCTCAAATTAAAGCCAATTGATGATTGAGTAAAGGAAAGAACTAACTTACACCAATATAAGGAAGTGTTGATTGTTTAGTAAATGAAAAGACAAAGTATTTTTATAAGAAAATATAAAAATTTGACATGAACCATTTAAATTTAAGGGGTATTTGTTTCTAAATGATGTAACTTTAATGAAAAAGCTGTTAATATGTGGTTAAAATCCTCACATCAATACTGGTGGAATAGCATATTCATTTGCAAATTTTGTATGGGAGTGTTGGCTGGTTGCAAACTGTTAACGAGAGCGAAGGACGTTGGAAGTTTATATTCGTTTACAAATGATAGCCTACGAGTGGCAACATCTTGCATCGACTGGCTTATGCACCATAAATTTGAAATTGTCTACATCTCATCAACGAAAGAATGATGTTCTCAACATTTGTGGCAGAAGATGAAGCCATCGATTTAATGAGTATTGGCATTGTGGTAGATATACACTTAGAAAATTTCAAACCAACCTCAGCAGGCAACTAAGACCTTAGTTTGCTCTGAATTTGGGTTTGATTACATTTTAATTACTGTTTTGGGCATAAATTGCAAGCAAAAACAAATTTTAGTTAGCTTATAACGTTTAATGCCCACATCCAGACTCCAAAACAACATCACATCATTTTTTTAAAAAATATATATAAAAAATAAGATGAAATGGAAAATTGGTGGGATAATTTTATTTGGTATAATTTATTAACATGTTATGAATGTGGTACCAGTGAGAAACCAAGTCAGCAACATCTATGGAAGAGTCAACAATCTAATATAGTTGAGAAGCTTAGGCAACAACCGAATACAACACATGAAATGGAAGAGTGTCGTGTGTAAGTAGGTGCAACTAGGTGTTGGTGGTTGATTAAAGGAAAGAACTAATGTAACACCCTTGGCCCAGATGTCATATTTGGGCCTCAAGCCCAAACCATTGCCATAAAATTTTCAACCTAGTTTTGCCCAAACCACATTTATTTCATTTAAATCCATTAAGTTCAAATATTTCAAAATAGATAAATAGTTAAAAATATTACACGTGAGCTCTATTTAAAATACATAATTACAAGTATTCGACTCATGATTTAAAATTCAAAAATAAGAGTTACAATACAGCATAGGGTCCTACGAATACATAGCCCAAATAATCTAAGTACTATACTCGGACAACAAGTCGATGTTGAAGTCATACTCCAATAGTGCTCCAACGATACATCAACCTACTAACCTGCAAACGAAAACAACAATTATGAACGCTCAGTGGATACACTTTCACTCAACCATGCATCATGCAAATTATAAATACGAACATGCAACTAAAGATGATAACATGACAATATAACATCATATAAATATGGCGCTACCTCTAGCCGCCTAAACATATAACAACAACAAGTAAACGTAGGCTTCATATAGTATATAAGCATTATTCCACAAACTTGGAGTGAGGCCCGCATCCACTAAGCATCAGGATCATACACTCTGAGTGAGGCTCGTGTCCACTAAACATCGAGATCCTACACTCTTTGGGGTGATGCCTGTGCCCACTAAGCATCATGTCATACATTCGGGAATCTTTAACCAAGGTGTTGCAACACACTCTTTCTCTCACTAGGTATCTGGATCCGAACAATCAAGGGTGACGCAACTAGACCTGTGCCCTTAAGTGGCACACAACATTACTCGATCCACCAAGGATCCTTATTGTTACTAATACAAACAAGTCACCAAAGGTTTTACCAGTTATCTTCCATTATGTTCGTATAAAAGGTTTAAAACTTTGTTTCTCGGTTTTACTATTTATTTTACCACAATAGAGGCCCACTGGGCCTTAGTCTTTGAATTATAAGCCCCTTAAACTTAAATTACATTTTTTGGGCAGATTGCCCAGTGGGTATCATACCCACCCGCGTGTACCAATATGCCTCTCTGGGTACCGATACCCATCTATCCATACTGATACTTGACTAACACTTGAATGGGGTTTAACCAGACCTCGTACTGATACACAAGGGTCGTATACCGATACCCATTTAGTACCTATACGCTCCCAAGCGTACTAGTACACTTTTTGCTACTGTAATTTATTGAAACAAAGGGGTACCCATACTCATCTTAGGCATACCGATATGCCCTTCAAGAATTACCTATTTTCTTCAACAAAAATCATAAGATGCCAATATGCGTTAAACTAGTATCAGTACTCGAACCCAGAATTCATTTTCTAGAGTTTGAAATTCAACTCCCAAGCCACCAAAACCCAAAGCTAAAACTCCAAAATGAACATACAAGTTATAGGGAGTGGTTTAAATGGTTTTCTATGTAATACCCCAAAATTTACAGTACTGTTTAAGGGTCATTTAGTGACTAAAATGACAAAAATGCAAAAGTTAGGATTTTCTCAATTATGGACTGTAGAAAAGAAAATTATGAGGTTTTAAGGTGTCATGTGATAGAGAGAGAGAGTAAAATAGGGTACTCTCAAAATTTGGTTAAAATCCAAGAAAAATTGGAATGGGAATTCAAGGTTAAAGTTTATTGACCAAAATGATAAGTTTTCAAAACTTGTATGGTACAAGTCGAAAAATGAAAAGTTAAAGGACCAAAGTTGTAATTACTTAAAATTTAGGAGCTTTTATCGCATAAATAAATAGAGAATCTAAGGATGTGAATTGAATGTGGAATTATTGGTCCGATTTGATATTTCGATTAATGGAAAAATCGCAGTTAAAGTTTAAGTGGAATTCGTATACCCGGATCGAATTGGAAAATTATGAAATTTTGCCATATGATAGACAAAGGTTATAAAAGTCATTTACAAGTGTTGGAAATTTTTTTAGTTTGCTTCAAGATGAATCCTACAGTTTATTTCTAAGTAAAGGATTATTTATCGGTATATTAGATCGAATGGAAATTTTGGAGACTGATCCAAAAGACATGGAAAAATTCATAAAATATTATTTTATGAATATTTTATTGTATTTGGTTGGTTCCCAACTAGATTTAGTTGAGTTTTTACAAGAATGGCAAACTAGTAAATAAAAACTAGTTGAAGGGCAAATTGGTCATTTGGCAAGGATGGCAATTTTGAAATATTTGAAAGTTATAAAGGGAAATTTTGGAATAAGGGAATTGATTAAATCTTGACCCTTGATTGATGATAAAATCAATCTCAACCGTTGGATAAAAGGGCAATTTGGTAATTTCACTATTTAAATAAATTTTAAATTCATTTTTAAGGTACAAGTGCCATAATTAGACATTTTTAAAGTAAAGAATCAAAAGATGAAGACTTCATCTTCTTCATCCATTTTATAAAACACAAGGGGTAGGAAGAGAAAATTTTCCAAGTTCGATTCAAGCCCCGAAACTCGATTTTTAGGTAATCTTTCGAACTACAAAGTTGTTCTACTCTTCAAGCTCTATCTTTTGATATCAATAATTCATGGAATCCATGCTTGATTGATGAGAATTTACATGAGAAAGAAATTAGGGTTTATGGATCAAATTGGGGCTTTTTAGATTTTATGATTCCATGATTGAATTCAAGTTGAAATCAAGCTAGTATGATGTTAAAAGCATGATATTGAGTTGGAATTTAAGTTCTACATGTTTTGATTATTATGAAGATGATTAGGGTTTATGGATTCAAGTTTAATTTAGGGTTTGTAATGTTGAATTAATGATTTAGTAAGCTTGATTTGTTGTTTGGAAGCAAAACCCCAAGTTAAATTGTGTAGGGACCAATTCGGCAATTTTGAAGAATTTAGGGACTTGATTTTTAAAATTGTATTTGAGGAATAATATGTTAGAAAATTAAGTCAAGTGATTTGAATGTTGATTTTGAAGCTTAAATCAACATTTAGGACTATTATGAATATTCGGCTACTTTAGGGACCAAAGTGAAAAAATTCATAAAGTTTGGGTTCTAAAGTGTGAAGGATGAGAAATGTAAAGACTAAAATTGAAATTTACGGTTGGAAGCTTAAAAGAGTCTTTAGGGACCAAAATAGGTAATTTGGGAAAAGTTGAATATTTATGGAAAAATGTGAAGAAATATGGATCGAATATAGAAAGCTTTATCGAATCAATTTTATATTTAATGGATAGTTATTTTATTTACTTTCCATTATTGTATATGGAATGAATATGTACTAACATATACTTGAAATGGTATATGTTATTTTAATGTAGATTCCGATATAAATCGATGTCGTATCAGTAAAAAGAAAAGAAAAGAAAAAGATCGGGAGTGATATTGAATAGTAAAGGCAACCTCATTACAAGGCTAAGGTGAGTGCATACATGTTTTTAAATGTATGTTGTAACATACATATTATAGGAAGACTTGAGATAAGTTGACCTAAAAGGTAATGTTTTTTTTTTAAAAAGCATGACGTATTTTTGGTATAATACTTTTTCTTACTGATTTAAAGATTGTGACATATTTTATGACCACACATGTTTTATAGCATGATACACAGATAATGATTTATTTCATACTATTTTCAAATGGCATGTATACGATGAAAGTTAAAAAAAATATATTGGAGTATGAATTGCTCTAACATGACATGTTTTACATGATATGTATCGTATATGGATTGCTTGCCATTTTGCATGAATTATTTTAAATGTTTTCCCTTGGTAGTTTAATATTAATAATGACAGTATTGTGGTATACCATAAGAGTCTAGTAGCTACACTGACACATTTTGTGTCTACCGCCGATACTTACTATATCTACCGTTCAACACTTTACGTTTCTGACACCTCGCGTGTCTACCGTTCGACATCTACGGATGTCTACCGTTTGCACCTAAAGGTTGCTACGAGCTCGTTACCGTCGCCTCGTCCCTAAGGGGAGTGGCTAGTACTCTGGGAGTACACGGCTCATTTACTAGTCTCTTCGTATTTATCTTGGGCTATATGAATTCACATGATAATTGCATAATTATACAATACAGATATATGACTTTACAGTATAGGTACATGATTTTACAGTACAGTTAAATTATTTTACAATAGAGGTACCTGACCTTACAGTAAAGAATTATTACAGTATAGTTACATTACTTTACAATACAGAAATTCCTGCATTACCGAATATGTAATTTAATGACTATCATGCTTTATAAATTATCTTGCATTAGACAGTGTATTATATGTCACTCATCTTATGCCTGACTGAGATATACTCAGCGTGTATTTATGTTATATACGGAGGTGAATGGGATTAATAGATGATAACTTTTGCATCATCATTATGTATAGCCTATAGGAGATAATCGACAGGTATTTTGGTAATCATGACATCCGTATTTTTTATATATGTTTAAGAGTGGCATGTACTACATAAATCGGTCTACTTTATTAAAGTGCCTTAACTAGGTCTGTAAATATTTTATAAATCTTTTATAGACGGTAAGTATGTTTACAGTTTAATTATTATATAATCTGATTTAACATATCCTATATGAGACTAGATCCGAATAATTTTAAATAGAATCATTTTTAATAAAATGTTTTGTCTTAAAATGATTGTAATATTTATGTAAAAAGTTTTATTAACGGATCTAAAATTAATATTTTATTTCTGATTTGATTAAAGTTAAGCGTGCTTGAGCTAAGGAAATTTCAAGATGGGTGACAACCAGGAAGTTTCCAAAAAATTTAAAATTACCATGGTTTTTTATTGAAAGACTGATTTAAAAAGTAGTGACATTTCCGACTCGTGTCTGGTATATGGTCACGGGAAGAGGGTGTTACATTGTACAATTTTTAAGCCATTTTAACACCAATTTTAGGATTAGCCAATGAAGAGGTCTCAAGCATTCAAGCAACCAAAAATATCAACCAAGCAATAAGGCAAATCAAATTTATGATTTCCATGAACAAAAAGGAGTTAGTAGTGTACTAACCTTGATCCTACAACCAAGAGTGAAGCTCCTAGCCCAAGCTTCAAGCTTTCTTCGTCCCTTGGTCTTTGGAAGAGTTTTGAACCTCTTTCACTACAAGAAAATATTGTAAAACTAGTTACAACGTTGCTGGAAACTTAGGATGTGCAAAAAGAAGAATTTTACAACAAGAAATGGAGTCAAGTCCCCCCCATTCTTGTTCTTCCTCTTCAACCGCTACTAAACACCCATTTTCCAACCTCCACCAAAACCAACTGTTCTTACCTTCATAGATAGATCCTTGGGTGATGATTAACTTTTTCTCAATAACAAATTTGAGATTCACAGTTAGAATGATGAAGATTCAACCTTTCTTGTTGGTGGGAAGTTGAGAGATGAGAATGGGTGAAAGATGAAGACAAGGGGACAATAGTGATTGCATTCCTCTTGCTTTCTGCAAAGGAATTAAAGGGAACCATCTTTCCCTCTTTAAATAATTAGGACCTAATTACCCCCCATCATCCTCCTAACCCATCCCCAAAACCAAAAACTCAAGCCCAATAACCATACACAACCCACTAAGACTCACAAAAGTTCAAACTCTAGGCCCAAATACGTGGCCCATACTTCAGGTTAACTTGACCATCAGATTCCAAAATCTGGGTCGTTACAACTCTTATTCATCCTCAAAATTTACTTGATGGAAATAGATACGGATAAAGAAACTTCATGTCCTCCTCGACCTCTCATGTAGCCTCCTCAACTTCGCGGTTTTTCCATAACATCTTTACTAGGGGTATACACTTGGTGCGCAACTCCTTAACTCTCTTGTCTAAAACTCTTATTATTTCTTCTCGTAGGTCAAGTCGGTATTTATCTCAATCTTCTCAAACAGGATAACATGCGAAGGATCAAAATGGTAGCATCTCAACATAGATACATAAAACACATTGTGGATGAGCGCCATCTCCAGAGGCAATGCTAACTGATAAGCCACGAGTCAAACCCTTTCTAGGATCTCATACAGCCCGATAAACCTTAGGCTCAACTTGCTCTTTCGCCCGAAGCGGATTACTCTCTTCTATGGCAACACCTTGAGAAACACCTTATCACCTACCTCATACTCGATGTGCATAAGCCTTCGGTTCACATAAGCTTTTTGACAATCAAAGGTTGCTTGCAATCTTTCCTTGATGATCTAAACCTCCTCCTTAATTTGCCTAATTAAATCTGACCCCACAATCCTTATATCATTGAGCTTAGTCCAACACGATGATGTTTTACATTTACGTCTATACAAGGCCTTAAAGATAGCCATCTTGATGCTAGACTGGAAACTATTGTTATAGGCAAACTTAACAAGTGGTAATGGCTCTTCCCAACTCTTCTCGAAATCATGCACCCATCTACATACATCGTCTGAAGAGTACGGCTCACAGAACTACTCTCTACATTGCCATCATTCGAAGTGAAACTCAGCCCGAATGGTGAAACCACTAAACTTCCATGTTCAATTCCCACTTACATGATATGACATGTTATCCCAATTTCCTATTTTGAATCCGAATACAATCCTACTTAATTAATCAAAATGCATTCATAATAAGCCTGATAATATTTTAATCTGATTCTGATATATGATGCATGTTGTTAGGATAATCAATCAACACCGAAAGTGGCCAAGAGGGGTTGAATTGGCAATTTAAAATTTTTGGAAGCAAATGAAAAAGATAGACAATGGGACACAATGATTTATAGTAGTTCAACCTTCTAACAATGTCTACGTCCACTACCTTAGCTTCCTACTAAGGATTTTAACCAAATTCACTATGAAATCTTCTCCTTTTCTAGGCTAAGGAGGCAACCGTTACAAAGGATCAAAGTTTTCTACCCAAAGCTTGATCATGATTCACTCTTGTACAAGAAAGGTAAATGGAAAAGTAATAAGATCCTCACAAGGTATATATTTGCCCAATTTACAAGAACACTCAACCCCAAACTTGAAATAAAAGATTACAATGAAATACACAAGTTGGGTACAAGGATTTGACTCTAAGAACACAAGGGTTGGATTTTTGCTTGAGTACTTGAATGTTGTTCAATCTAGGTTCATTAGTTGTTGTTGCTGCATTGGAGACTTGTATTTATACCCTTTTATTGAATTCTAGCCGTTTGGGTGGTTGAAGTCATCAATAGAGCCGTTGGGGACCATCTTTTCCGCAATAAATGTTGTTTGGTAAACAACCGTATCGGTACACAAAGGCCCGTATTGATACCTGCAACAACAAAAATATAGCCGTTATAGAAAGCGTATCGATACGCGGGAAGGCGTATTGAAACGATCATAGTGTAAAATAGGGGGCGTATCGAAACAGTAAGGTCGTATCGATACGAGTTTTGCTCACTGGAATCTTGGATGAAAAATTGTATCGGTACGCCTAAGGGGCGTATCGGTACGTGTTAACCGAAATTTAAAGTTTGAGGATTGCAATAACTGACAAGCAAAGGTCGAAAAAATTTAATGCAAAGATCTTTGAAGATCTTGACAAACCGTATCGGTACGGGGTTAACCGTATCGATACGTTTTGTAATTTCTTAAATCCAGGTTTCAAACCGTATCGAAACATAATGTACCGTATCGGTACGAGTATAAATTTCTTAAACCCAGATTTCAAACTGTATCGAAATGAGTGTGAGCCGTATCGAAACGCTAAGCTTAAAATGCTTGCCCAAATGAATATCGTATCGAAACGGGTGAGGCCGTATCCAAACATCTCGTTTAAAATGCATGTTAAGTCTGAAGGTCGTATCGAATCTGGTTGAGCCGTATCGGTACGCTTTTCAAAAACAAATTCCAGTAGACAATTTCCGTATCGAAACACCAAGGGGTGTATCGATACGCCTGGGCGTATTTATGTAGTTTGGCTTGAAAACACTTAGAAAATTTTGGGTTTAAGTTTTGGACTTCAAAGATAATTTTTCTTGTCATTCCGTGAGACTTTTGAGTACTTAAAAATTTATTTTCTTTTTCAATTTAGTCCTTAGATAATTTGTTATATCAAAATTAAACATAGGTTTTACAATCTCCCCCTTTTTGATATAACAAAACCAAATGAAAATTTTTAAGTATCTTAAAAAAAACTTTGAAAATTGACCCCCCTTAATTTAAGGCTATAAAAATTTTTGGCTCTTTAAATCTTCTCCCCTTTTTGTTAGATCAATAATCAATTCCATAGGGTAAATAATAATAACTCCAAGCAATTTAAGTAAGCAACATAAGCATTAAACTTCAAATCATAGTTCAAGCAACATAATTCAATCCAACACAAATCCTAAAAACATAAACCAAATAAAAAGCAAGGAATAGGAGTTCATAAAAACATAAAATAAAGGTGCATAACTTAAATCCTAATATGATATGCTATGAGATGTAAAATGCCTAAGAGTCCATTCCATCGTCTCCATTGTCTTCATCTTTTTCATCCTCATCCTCATCAACATTTGTGGCTGGAGGTCCATGGGATTGACGTCATTCACCATGAAAGGCGTTAAGAGTGATTTCCATAGATTTTTGGCGATTTTCAATAGCCGTCACCCTTTCCTCCAAGGATGTGAAGCGAGTGTCGATCGCGGCAAATCCAAAGTCCATGGTGGTGTGCAATGAAACAATGTTGGTGCTCAAGTTGGTGAATTGCCCATTGAGGTGTGTCATGAGAGCATCAAGATTTGGTTGGGCTGCCGGAGCTTATGGAATAGGAGCTTCTTGAGGAGCCACCACCGGATCGGGTTGTACACCACCCGGAAGGTCGGTGTCTCGAATCCATTCTCCATTAGAGTAGGTGAACTTTGAACGACAGAGAGAACGCTCATCAATTGGATCCGTGAGAGGTTCCAAAAGATCGTATGAACAATCAATACTCATCTTATGGAAGATGTAACTCAAAGCCGTGCCATATGTGAAGGATGTAACCATAGTGGTGTGGCGATTTTGGATAAGAAAGACGATCTCAGAGAAAATAATCCGAGCAAGGTTGGGTCGCTTCTCCTCACGAAAACATCAAAGCCAAAAATCACCGACTTGGCGGATGGTAGAGTATTTACCACCGGATGGACGAAACCACCAAGTGATCATAGGGTGTAATATGCGATCATGGGAATCAAGAACAGTCACCGAACCACTAAGGACATGTCCTAACTCACTCTCATCATCTATTCCCGTATGCTCAAGACCTAAAAAATTTGCTAAAACACTTGAGTCAATTCGAAATTTCTTACCCATTAAGTAAGATTCAATTGCAATGACCAAAGATCTTTTTTCGTTGTAAATACACCGAGCATTGGAATAGAAGATCAAAATAATATTTCTGTATAAAATCCCGGGTATACTTAAAAAAAACTCATAAATTTCCAATTGTGCATTAAATGAAGATATTTGAATTGAAATCATTCGAAGGATAAAAATGGGATTGAAGTAACACGCTCGGAGCGAATTTTGTAACTTTGGTATTCTTTAAAATTTTCCATGGCGTCTGAAAATTGAGGTTTATTAAAACAATTTTGATAAACATGGGTAAGATTGGGTCTATTACCAATATGATCGGGAAGAGAATGTGGAGGATTTCAACTAGAGGCAATGTCCTTTCATGCTCGTTTCTTAGGGGCCATAATCTGAAAACAAAATCAAACCAAAAACGATGTATGCATAAATCAATACATTCGATCCAAAAAGTAATCCAATAATCAAGGCATTGTTAAAAATCTATACAATATAGTTTAAAAACATATACAAGTATAAAAATAATTTTTGGTAAAAGAAAACTTCAAAAACAATGTTAAAAAATACGATATAATTTTATATTCGAATAAAAAAGTTTCAATTTTGAAAAAGTTTTTACAGAAATATTGAAAACTATACTATATAGGTTCTAAATCTATGATTATAGTACAAAATCAGTGTATATATATGTACGAAAATTGAAAAGAAAAAGTTAGGGTTTATACCTCGAAGTTGAGATTTAGGATGAATGAAGAGATTTGGATGCACAAACTTGATGATTTTAGCCTGGGTTTGATGTAAAAACTAAAAGCCCTCAAGAATTTTGAAGATTGGTGTGAGAAAAGTGAGGGATTGAGAGGAGTTTTGAGTTAGGGTTTTGAAATAAAGTTGGTATTTGAGTTAAAGTGAAAACCCTTCATTTAAAGCCCTTAAAACTGCCCAGCATGAACGCGTACCGATACGCCAATGTGGCATATCAAACCCAGTACCGAAATGCTTATACAAATGTTTTGATACACGACCCATACCGGTACAGGTAAACCTATACCGAAACGATTGTAAACGACACGTATCGATATACGGAACACCGTATCAAAATGCATGTGAATGATATGAGAACATCATGTATGAGCATAAATAGATGCATACTCCCCCTAGCAGCAAGCATATATGTATATAGGAGCAAAATCACAAGAGCAATTAATCAAACAAATTTAAGCATATTTTTAAGACCAAAAGAGGCTCTAAGGGTCAAGAGAGGATGGTTAAGACTAACTCTCTCCTAAGAGACCAAAAACGCTCTTTGTCTAATGGTTTGGTAAAAATATCTGCTAATTGGTTCAAGGTGTCTACATATTCTAGAACTACATCATTTTTCAAGACATGATCTCTAATGAAATGATGCCTTATTTCTATGTGTTTGGTTCTAGAATGTTGGATGGGATTCTTAGTGAGACAAATGGCACTAGTGTTGTCACACCTAATGGGGATAGTACCTACATCAATTCCATAATCTAAGAGTTGTTGCTTCATCCAAAAGGACTTGAGCACAACAACTCCTTACCGATATATATTCCACCTCGGTGGTAGATAATGCTACAATATTTTGCTTCTTACAAAACCATGATATTAGCATACTACCTAGGAATTGACATGTACCGGAGGTACTTTTTCTATCTATCTTACAACCCCCATAATCCGCATTCGAGAAGGCATGTAAGGTAAAGGAAGACTCTCTAGGGTACCAAAGACCTAAACAAGGTATATCTCTAAGGTACCTAAAGATTCTCTTAACGGCTATAAGGTGTGATTCTCTAAGACTAGCTTGAAATCTAGCACTAGCTTGAAATCTAGCACACAAGCAAACACTAAATATAATGTCGGGTCTACTTGCGGTAAGATAAAGCAAAGATCCAATCATAGAGCGATAAAGCTTTAAATCTACACACTTACCTCATTGATCTTTGTCAAGCTTTGTAGAGGAACTCATTGGAGTGGTTTGAGGTTTCACATTCTCCAAGCCAAACTTCTTGAGTATGTCATTGATGTAGTTAGCTTGGTTGATGAAGATGTCTTCCTTCCTTTGTTTAATTTGAAGCCCAAAAAGAATGAAAGCTTCCTCATCATGACCGTCTCAAACTCACCTTACATCAACTTAGCAAACTCTTGACAAAAAAACTCATTAGTAGATCCGAAAATAATATCATCAACATAAATTTGAACTACTAATATATCTTTGTCATTTCTTTTTATGAAGAGTGTAGTATCCACCTTTCCTTTTTCAAAACCTTTTTCAACTAGAAAATTTGACAACCTTTCATACTAAACTCTAGGAGCTTGTTTCAAACCATATAAAGCTTTTGAAAGTTTAAAAACATGGTTTGGGTAATTTGGATCTTCAAAACTGGTTGGTTGTTCTACATACACTTCTTCATTAATAAAATCATTTAAAATGCACTTTTTACATCCATTTGAAAAAGCTTAAATTCGTGGTAACATGCAAATCTAAAACCATCCTATTGGCTTCGATTCTAGCTACAAGTGCATAGGTTTCAGTAAAATCGATTTCATCTTCTTGTGTGTAACCTTGAGCAACAAGTCTAGCCTTGTTCCTCACTATGTTACCACTCTCATCTAGTTTGTTTCTATAAACCCATTTAGTTCCTATGGTAAATTTATTTTTAGTCCTATCAACTAGTGTCTATACTTTACTTCTCTCAAATTGATTTAACTCTACTTGCATGGCCAATATCCAAAAATCATCATTTAATGCTTCTTTGATATTTTTAGGCTCAATGTATGAGATAAATGCAACATAATTACAAACATTTCTAAGAGAAGATCTAGTGGTTACCCCTTTGGATGGATAACCCAAAATCTGACTACCTTTAACATAGTTGTACTCTCTTGGGTAGCTCACTTTCTTTTCCTCTAGATTTATGTCTCTCAAGGCTTCTAGAGGTGGATCTTGTGCTTCTTCCTCTTTGGTTGGAACTTCATCCACCTTTGATGTTTGTCACCATCATTGGCTTCAAAAATCCCTACATCATTATCATCACAAGAATCCTTCCTCGGAATGAGGTTATCATCGAAAACCACATGAATAAACTTTTCAACAACTAAGGTTCTTTTATTAAATACACAATAAGCTTTAGAGTTTAAAGAATATCCTAGAAAAATAGCTTTATCACTTTTAGCATCAAATTTGCCAAGATTATCTTTTCCATTGTTTAAAACAAAACATTTACAACCAAATGGATGAAAATAGCTAATGTTAGGCTTTTTGGATTTTAAAATTTCATAAGGAGTTTTCTTTAAAATAGGCCTAATCATTACTCTATTTATGATGTAGCAAGCCGTATTAGTGGCTTTCGCCCAAAAATATTTTGGCAAAAATTATTTTCACAAAGCATGGTTCTAGTCATTTCCTCTAAAGTTTGATTTTTCCTTTCAACAACCCTATTTTGTTGAGGTGTTCTAGGGGCTGAAAATTGTGGCTAATACCATTTGAGTTACAAAAATCCTCAAAACCTAAATTTTGAAATTCAGTTTCATAGAACTTCGAATGTGAGAAATAGTTTGACCAAAGTCATTTTGAGTAATTTTTGAAAATGTGATGAATTTTTCTAAAGCCTCATCTTTGGTACTTAAGAATAAAACCCAAGTATATCTAGAGTAATCATCAACTAAAACATGTGCATATGATTTTCCACCCAAGCTAGTTATTCTAATAGGACCAAAAAGATCCATGTGGATCAATTGTAAAACTCTACTAGATGAAACGTCATTAATGGATTTGAAAGAAACTCTTGTGTTTGCCTTTTGCACAAGCATCACAAATTTTATCTTTTGAAAACTTTATTTTAGGCAAACCTCTAACTAGATCTTTTGAAACCAATTTTTCTAAAACATTCATGCCTGCATGCCCTAATTTTTTATGTCATAACCAAGAATCATGCTCATCATTTGCAACAAAACATGCATGAGAAATGTGTATGTCATCTAGATGCACCATGTATATGTTTCCTATGCGATGACCAATAAGCACAATTTTGTTAGTTTCAATGTTTAAAATTTTACAACCATTTGAATCAAAAAAAAAATTGAAACCTTTAACACATAATTGACTTATGCTTAATAGATTGTGTTTAAGACCATTGACATATAAAACATTTTCAATAGAGTAGAAGAGTGATTACCGATGGAACCAATTCCTTCAATTTGACCTTTGGAGTTGTTACTAAATGTCACTAGTCCTTCTCTCTTTAGCTTTAGTTCCGTGAATCTACTATTGTCTCTGGTCATGTGTCTTGAGCATCCACTATCAGTGAACCATGAATTTGGACATGTCGTTTTGGCCTTTTAGCAATGCTCCCCCTACAAACATGAAATCAAACTTTGATTTCTGGTACCTAAATCTTTTTGGGTCCATAAACATTAGTTCTCAAAATCTTAGATCCCCTAGGAATCCAAGAGGCTATCTCATTTACATTGCTAGAAGCAATAACAATTTTAGGAATCCACACACTTCTAACTTTCTTACCATAATAGGCCTTGAATGCCCTCCATGTTTGTACCCATCAAAGTTTTTTTTTACATGGTTGGGTTTTGAAGATTGCCCTTTTTCAAAACTTGGTTTCCCAACCTTGTTCAAAGAAGCTTTGAGATCATTTACCTCCTTGAGGTAATGGTCCTTCAATTCAGAAAGAAAGTTATTTAAATCAACATTTTCTTGTTCAAAATATTTTTGATTACCTTTTAAATCACTAACCTTCTTTTCGAGTTCCGAATTGGTTTTAGATAAGGAATCATTTTGGTTTTTCAAATCAATGATAGTTTTCTTATTTTTTTCAAAAGGGATTCCTTATATTTTTCAACCAATTCGTCATAAGCCTCTTGTAACTCATTAAAATCATCAAATAATTCATCATAAGTAGGATCATTTAATGAGTTAGAGGTTACCTTAGGATCCTCCTCCAAGGCCATGAGACAAATATTAGCAACTTTTTGTTCCTTATCACTTGAAGACTCTTCATCACTCCAAGTGGCTATATAGGCCTTGTACTTCTTTTTCTTCTCGAAGCCTTTCTTCTTGCGTTGAGGACAATCTATCTTGATGTGTCCCGGCTTCTTACATTCGTAACACACAATAAGATTATTTTCTTATTCCTTGATCTTACTCTTGAAATCTTTTCTTCTATTGAACTTCCTTCTCCGGTTGAATCTCATGAGCCGAGTGAATCGTTTGGCTAGCATAGCCAACTCCTCATCTTCCTCCTCGCTTGAATCACTCTCTTCTTGTGAAGCTTTGAGAGCAATTCCATGTTTCTTCTTTTCTACTTCGTTCTTCTTAACCTTTTTTTCTTCTCTTTTCTTCTCTTCCTTGATTTATGATCTCATGAGTTAGGAGAGAACCCACAAGAGCATCGAGCTTCATGGTCTTCAAGTCCTTTCCCTAGATGATGGTCGTCCTCTTCCCATCCCATGACCCGGGAAGAGAATATAAGAGCTTTCGAACAAGCTTGTCTTCGGGAATGACTTCTCCGAACCCCTTGAGACCATTTACAATGATGGAGAAGTGATCGAACATCTTAGTGACGCTCTCATCGGGCTCCATCTTGAAATTTTCGTAGCTTAGATTGAGGAGTCCAGTCTTGGTCTCCTTTACATCGTTGGTGCCTTTATAGGTGGTCTCTAGCTTGTCCCACACCTCTTTTGCACTTGTACATGATGACATCTTCAAATATTCGTCGGGTCCAAATGCACAAAAGAGCATGTGCAAGGCCTTGTCGTTTATTTACAATTTCTTTCTTTCTTCATCAGTCATTTCTTGCTTAACCTTGGGAATTTGCCTTCCTCCTTCTTCCTTTATTGGGATAGATGATCCATCTTTGATTACATCCCAAAGAACATAATCGTTGGATTTGATGAATAACCTCATTCGATTTTTCCAATATGAATAGTTGTCTCCATTGAAGAAAGGTGGTTTGGAGATAGATTGAGACTCGTACATGTAGTTGCATGAAGTAGAAGCCATGGTTGAAGTGTCGGTTGATTGCATCACCTTCTAGGATCGCCTCAACGGTTGTTAGACCTTCGGTTGAGTGTGGCTCTGATACCAATTGTTAGGATAAGCAATCAACACCAAAAGTGGCCAAGAGGGGGTGAATTGGCAATTTAAATTTTTTGGAAGCAAATGAAAAAGATAGACAATGGGACACAATGATTTATAGAGGTTCAACCTTCTAACAATGTCTACGTCCACTACCTTAGCTTCCTACTGAGGATTTTAACCAATTTCACTATGAAATCTTCCCATTTTCTAGGCTAAGAAGGCAACCGTTACAAAGGATCAAAGCTTTCTACCCAAAGCTTGATCAAGATTCGCTCTTGTACAAGAAAAGTAAATGGCAAAGTAATAAGATCCTCACAAGGTATATATTTGCCCAATTTACAAGAACACTCAACCCAAACTTAAAATAAACTATTACAATGAAATACACAAGTTGGGTACAAGGATTTGACTCTAAAAACACAATGGTTGGATTTTTGCTTGAGTACTTGAATGTTGCTCAATCTAGGTTCATTAGTTGTTGTTGCTACATTGAAGACTTGTATTTATACCCTCTTATTGAATTCTAGCCGTTTGGGTGATTGAAGTTATCAACAAAGCCGTTGGGGACCATCTTTCCTGCAATAAATGTTGTTTGGAGAACAACCGTATCGGTACACGAAGGCCCGTACCGATACCTGCAACAACAAAAATATAGTCGTTGTGGAAAGTGTATCGATACGCAGGAAGGCGTATCGAAACGATCATAGTGTAAAACTGGGGGTGTATCGAAACGGCAAGGCCGTATCGATATGAGTTTTGCTCACTGGAATCTTGGATGAAAAATTGTATCGGTACGCCTAAGAGGCGTATCGGTACGAGTTAACCAAAATTTAAAGTTTGAGGATTCCAATAACTGACAAGCAACAGTCGAAAAAAATTAATGCAAAGATCTTTGAAGATCTTGACAAACCGTATCGGTACGAGGTTAACCGTATCGGTACGTTTTGAAATTTCTTAAATCTAGATTTCAAATCGTATCAAAACATAATATACCGTATCGAAACGAGTATAAATTTCTTAAACCCAGATTTCAAACCATATCGAAACGAGTGTGAGCTGTATCGAAACGCTAAGCTTAAAACGCTTGCCCAGATGAATATCATATCGAAACGGGTGAGGCCGTATCGAAACGTCTCGTTTAAAATACAGACTAAGTCTGAAGGCCGTATCGAAATTGGCTGAGCGGTATCGGTACCCTTTGCAAAAACAAATTCCAGTAGCCAATTTCCGTATCAAAACACCAAGGGGTGTATCGATACGCCTGAGCGTATTTATGTAATTTAGCTTGAAAACACTTAGAAAATTTTGGGTTTAAGTTTTGGACTTCAAAGATAATTTTTCTTTTCATTCTGTAAGACTTTTGAGTACTTAAAATTTTATTTTCTTTTTCAATTTAGTCCTTAAATAATTTGTTATATCAAAATCAAACATAGGTTTTACACATGTCATGTCATAATACAAAACATATCACCATTCACAATTCAGATATACATATAGCATAAAAATATGTAGCACAAGAAGAGAACACACATCGGATAACTAATAACTCAACATCGAGAGTGACGTCTCCCGCGCTTTACTCTAGCACTAGGTCGGATAGAGTTAGCACATATGAAAATGTCTACTACATTAGAGACTACTACTATGCCATAAACGAAAAGAATCCATTAATCTGAAATATACTCACGTACAGATCTCGTAAGTTGTGTAGTAGTAGACCGTATATGTGGAGAAAGAGGAAGAATCTCGGTATCTGAATCAATGTCACCTGAACAGAAGAATAATTCGAATCAGATTCTAATGTACGCAATTTCAAATACTAATTACAAAATAATGTAATTAGTAAAACGGTCTTTTGGGTTCAAATTTAGGACAATGGGTTGTAAATTTGGAATTGGAACGTCGAAAAACATAAAGTTAACTTTGACCAAAAAATTTAACGCCTAAAAATCAACACTAACCTCATCCAATCAAAGCTAACATCTAGTAAAAAATGATGTCATTCAATCAATGTTGATGTCATTCGGTCAATGCTGACATCGTTCGATCAATGTTGATGTCATCAAGTCATCCGGTCAATGCTGACATTATCTGGTCAATACTGATGTCATCTGGTCAACATTGATGTCAGGGTCAACTCTGATTTGGGTCAGTCAACAGGCCTAACGATTTGGCTCACTGGTCTGGTCTGATCGGTCTGGTTCAACGCTGACACGGTTTGGCTTGGGATCACAAATCCGGTTCGATTCTCACGAGTTTGGTTTGGAAAAACTGGTATGGGTTTCTCCCTCACTAGGCCCAGCAGATGGAACAAAGCAAAGGGGGCTAGCTCTTCCTATTGGGCAAAAATCTGATGCCAAACTATCGCTTACACCACTGCAACAAAAATTAGGGTTTACCAACCCTTGACGGCCATATTTCGATGACCTCAAATGGTCAAATTCGGCCAAAACATAAAGGGAAAATAGAGATCAACACACTAATAACTCATAGAAACCAAAACCCCGATGGGAAAGCTTATCCACAAGCCAAAACAAAAAAGAAGATGCGAAGAGGACGGTGGCGCAAGGATTTTCGAACAATGTCACGCCGTTTCTGAGCAAACGACCGGTGACGAGGATAAGGTGAGAGATGAGTTTTGATCACACGGTAATGGGGAACACACTAGTGGTCTAGGATTGATGAATGGACAGTGACCAAGCCTTGGTCGGAGCTTCGTCGGACCAAGGGTGAGGGTTTCGATCTTTGAAAGAGAGAAAGGGATCATCGAGATTGGTGGCTGGATATATCAAATGGGATATAGATAGACTACTAGGGCTGAAAAAGTCCAAGTTTATACCCTCAATGAATGGAAAAATAACAACATAAAGGTCTCTAAAATCTTCTGCTTTACAGATTAATCACTGAAGTTTTGCCTTTTCACACTTCAATACTTATGCCAAGATTATGTTTCAAAAAAAATCCCAAATTATTAGGGTTAAAAAATTAGGGATTTCATAATTTAGGGTTTTTAATTTGGGGGAAAATTGGGGTGTTATAAGGAGGGTGCCGTGTGTAAGTAGGTGTAATTATGTGTTGATGGTTGAGTAAATAAAAGAACTAACTTACACCGGTGTAAGAAAGTGTTGATAGTTTAGTAAAGGAATAACTGTCTTACATCAGTATAAGAAAATGTTGATAGTTTATTAAATTAAAAGACTAAATATTTTTATAAGAAAATATCAAAATCTGACATGATACATTTAAATTGAAGGGTATTTTGTTTCTAAATGAGGTAAATTTAATGACATACATGTTAATATGTGGTTAAAATCCTCACATCAATACTGATGTAATAGCAGATTCATTTGCAAATTTTGGGTGAGAGTGTGAGCTTGTTGCAAACTGTTATCGATGGCCAAGAACGTTGAAAGATTATATTCGTTTACAAATGATAGCCTACTAATGACAACATATTGCATAGACAAGCTTCTGCACCATCAATTTGGAATTGTCTACATCTCATCAACAAAAGAAAGGTGTTCTCAACATCTGTGGCAGAAGATGAAGCCATCAATTGAAGGAGTGTTGGCATTGTAGCAGATATACACTCAAAAAATTTAAAACCAACCTCAAAGGAGGCAACTAAGACCTTAGTTTGCTCTGAGTTTAGGTTTAAGTTACATTTTAATTACTGTTTTGGGCATAAATTGCAAACGAAAACAACTTTTAGTTAGCTTATAACATTTAGTGCCCACTTCTAGGCTCCAAAACAACGTCAAAGAAATTTTTTAAAAAACCAAAAAATCAAATGATAGGGAAAATATGCAGGATAATTTTATTTGGGATATTATATTAACATGTTATGAATGTGGGACGAGTGAGCAACCAAGTCAGCAACATCTATGGTAGAGTCAACAATGTAATATATCTGAGAAGCTTACGTTGCAGTCGAATACACCACGTGAAATGGGAGAGTTTCGTGTGTAAGTAGGTGTAATTAGGCGTTGATGGTTGATTAAAGGAAAGAACTAACTTACACCAGTATAAGGAAGTGTTGATAGTTTAGTAAATTAAAAGACTAAATATTTTTATAAGAAAATATTAAAATTTGAGATGATCTATTTAAATTAAGGGGTATTTTGTTTTTAAATGATGTAAATTTAGTGAAAAACTTGTTAATATGTGGTTAAAATCCTCACATCAACACTGGAGGAATAGCGGATTCATTTGCAAACTTTGTGTAGGAGTGTGGGTTGATTGCAAACTGTTATCGAGAGCTAAGGACATTAGAAGATTATATTTGTTTATAAATGATAGCCCACATGTGGTAACATCTTGTATAGACAGGCTTCTGCACCATCAATTTAGATTTGTCTACATCTCATCAACAAAAGAATGGTGTTCTCAACATCTCTGGCATAGTGGAATTAAATATTTTGGGCCTACAGTCGCGTAGTAGTTTTTTTAAACAAAAATCAAACTTTTAGTATTAAATCTCTAACTTCATAGTCAATTTTTATAATTTAAACTCGAGATTATTTGATGACTTATTGGAAATTTTTAGACTAAATTCAGTCATGGGAGGTAATATTAAAAAATATGACATTTAATAAATTAAAGTACTAAAATTTTGTATGTAATAAAATAAAAAGTTTTTCGATTCCACCCAGCCCAGCACCATTGTCACACCCCACCGCAAAGTACGTCGTCATTCTTTTTCTTTTCTTTTTTTATCTCTTATCTTCTTTTTCTCTTTTCTCATATTCTCTTCTCTTATAATAAAGCTTATTTTTTATAATGTGCATTGAATGTTGTTGTTGGTTGGATCCTTCTTACTTTTTTGTTTAGCTTAGGTATTATTTCAAGTTTATTGTGCCTATTAGCCTATGAAACTTTTGAGTTTGAAGTATAGTTTCAGCACATTATTTTTTTTATTGAAAGAGAAAATACTACCAAGTGCTTTGTTAAAAAACCTCCCTAAACTTAAATGGAGGAGAAGAGTACACTTGATAGCATTAGAAAACAAAATAAATCAAAGAAAATTACATCCAAAACATAGCAAAAAAAAAAAAAACAAAGCAACTACACAACCATATCGGCTTGCAATAGAGCAACAACCTGAAAATGAGGATCCAAGAATCGACTAACATCAAAGATCTCCCGGTTTACTAACCTCGCTAAACGGTCCGCAACCCAATTACCCTCACATTGAACATGGTCGAACTTCAAATCTCACAGGTATTTACTCCATTCCGCGATATGAATAATAACCGATGGGAACATCCTATCACCTTGGCGAATCCAACGGATCGCATCCAAACTATTGGTCTCTACCATAACCTTGCAGAACTCGGCCTCCCAAGCACATTGCAAACCAATCAATATGCCCCAAAGCTCAGCCTCACTCATCGAACAAATACCAAGAGCTTTGTTATAACCAAGTACCCCAGTTTGCGTTGTTGCCAAAGCCGCCTTCAAGATCGTGACCAGGCGCTCGCTCCTCTCAAGTATAGACTCCTGGTACTCATCCATACTGCCAAACACAATCGAGTTTCGATTCAGCCACAAGGACCATAACACCGCACCAAAACGAAGGTTCCAATCATCCTTCTCCTTCGCAAAAAGACTTGGAGCAGAAAGATTGACAAACTATGACAAATTATGAAAGGTCCAGGCGCCATTTTATGAATAGTGCTCAATGTCCGTTTTGTTCGGACCTATTGAAAGATATTAGACATGTTTTACGGACGTGTCCCGCGGCTTTTTCGACTTGGTGCGCTGTGATACAACATGAAAAATTGCATTCTTTCCTTGCGATGGACATCAAGTTTCAGCACAGTATTCATGATGTTAATTAATAATAAAAGTGTATAGTGTAATCAGTTATGAAAGCCAAGATTCCCACTTCACTTTCAAAAGTTTTGAAAACCAGGTCTCTATCTTGAAAGTAATGAACTATTGTTGTAACATGTTAGCTATCATATCCATTATCTTGTCACATAAAAGATGCAACCTATTAACTTTAGGCAATACTTTTGAAAGTGTACCGTTACATAAAAGAATATTATCAAAGTAATGAACTATTGTTGTAACAAGTTAGCTATCATATCCATTATCTTATCACATTAAAGTTGTACTGTTTGAGTCCCGAAAAACATATTAATACTCAAAGGAATAATGATATGTATCAAAAGAAACTACAACAACAAGAACTATAGGGAAAAGGAAAGTAATACATAGCACAAACCTATGTTCTATGTAGCACAAAACAGCTTGTTGGAAACTGTTTGAATTCGTTGGTTTTGTGCCTTGTTGTGGCTGTTTTGAGTCTTGTAATGTGCTTAAAAGTAGGATTCTTGGTTGGTGAAAATCTATAAACCATCAACCCTAAAATTTAGGCTCAAATTTTAGCTTTATGATCTATTATTAAATCTTTGTAGTTATATAGAGATAAAAGACTCCTGACTAAGATCAGTGAGTGACATAGAAGAAAGGACGCTGATAGATTGATTTAAATGAGCAGGGAGGCGATAAATAGGCCATTGGCCTACATGTGCCTAGAGAGATAATTTATATTTATTAGAGGTGAGAAACGGGTCGTTCAGTTTAGGTCATTTCGGTATATAAATTCTAACATGCGAACAAAATAAATTGCTTAGTTACATAAAGATGATAAGCACTAGACCCGACAAACTTGACCCAAGACCCTATATCAACCAGAAAATGATGACTCAAATTTGATTCAAAACCTAAAATAAACTGAACCAAATCCAACCCGAATTTTAGTTGAACTAAAATAGACCCGAACCGATTTCACCTGAATTAAAGACACTTGAAATAAAGAAAATGCATTAAAAATAAAGAAAATGGGTGTAAACCACTGCACAACTCACCAAAAAGTCATATATATGGGTGTAAAAAACTGATCAGACCAAAAAACCTGATTGAAACTGATCGATCAAAAGGTTGACCCGATATTAACCTAAACCAAAATCAATCGACCCAATATTAACTAAACTAAAAATCAACCGACTTGATATGACTTGAATCATCATAAACTCGAACTAAAATTAAATGTTGTCAGGCCTAAAATGACCTAAATCGGAATGACCCAGATAAAACGACATGTTTGCAACCTCTAATAAACACCAATTGTCTCTCTAGACACATGTAGGCCAATGATCCATTTTCCGCCTCCCTGCTCATTCAAATCAATCAAGGTTATTTTTTTCTCTATCACTCACTAATCTCACTCGTGAGTCTTTTATCTTTGTATAACTACAAATATTTAAAAACAGATAGCAAAGCCAAAACGACTCGAGATATGATATCAACCAAAAAATGATGACCTAAATTTAATCTGAAATTTAAAATAAATTAAACTAAATTTTAATTGAATCGAAATAGACTCAAACCGATTTTTCTTAAATCGAAGAAAACCTAAAATAAAAAAAAGACGTTAAAAAAATAAAGAAAGATGTGATGTAAACCACTATACAACTCACCAAAGAGTTATATATATACATATATGAGTGTAAAACACTTATTCAACCTGAAAACTCGACTGAAACTGACTGCTCTAAATGTTGACCCGATATTAACCAGAACCAAAATCATCTAACCCAATATTAACCAAACTGAAAATTAACCTACCCGATAGAACCCGAATTACCATAGACCCGAATAAAAATAAAATCAGACCCGAATCAAATTTAAATGTTGTTAGACTCAAAATGACCTAATCTAAATAATGAACCGAACGACCATTTCTCTCTACAAACATATGGAGGCTAACGATCCATTTCCTGCCTCCTTGCTCATTCAAATCAATCAGTCAATCAACGTCCTTTATTTCTCTGTCACTCACTGATTTCAGTCAGAAGTCTTTTATCTCTGTATAACTACAAAAATTTAAAACTTGATTGCAAAGCCAAAACAAGAGTGGACGGGGGCGTTAATGTTTGGATAGAAATTACAGGTGCACCGGAACAACAACCTACAATTTAACCCTTCTATCAGAGAAGACTAAAGCAATCTCTCATTATCTCCTTACCGTAGGGCATAGGGTGTAAGCTATATCCTCTCTAGTAAATCCAAAATGTGTACCGATTTTAGGCTTTTCACGTTTTTCGATCAACTGAAGCCTTTATATATTGCAAAAATTACAGACTGAGATCGTATGCATCGAGTTTAGAGTTTTGTATTCGTATGGATACAACTTACAAGTTAAATCACTTAAATTTTGTATGCAATAGAATGAACAATTTTCAGACGTAGGAAAGAAGACTTAATTCTATAAACGTTAAATTTGGTATTTTTTTCTATGTCGGATAACCGGTCAATAATGATTATCAAAAACTTAAGTTTTAGGTTTTTAAACCTGCAACTAGACGGTCAATTTTTATTATTTCTAGAGTGACCGAATCTCAAGGGCATGTTGAAAATTTTTGGACTAAATTGAATCTTTGAAAAAAGTAATATTAAATAATATAGGATTTAATAAATTATGGTATTAAAATGTCGTATGCAATCAAATGATCGAACTTTTAGTTTTAAATCTCTAACTCGAGATATAAAATCAACTTGCAACTCAGCTCCTGCCAAACACGGATATAAGGTTAATTACCAAATCGACCTCATCAAAATTAAATCATTCGCAAAACTCAAGCTTTTCAATTCGGGGCTACAGTCAGGTGGTGACAGTTTTGTTAAATCGAACTTTAATTCAAGGGTCAATTTTTATAATTTCTAGAATTAAAGATTACGTCGGGATTTATTGAAAATTTGTGGACTAAATTAGAGCATGGTCACGTTTTCTTTACTTTTTGGTACACTTTCTATCTTCTTTTTCATTCGTTTAACCGTTATTTTTTTATTTTTTTCTCAAGGTTGGATTTAAGACTGCATCGATTAATCAAGATGACGCTTATTTAGTTATCCTGTTGATCGTCTCTGCTTTGGATCCTCAAGCTAAATTTGTATACGCGCTCATAATCATCGATTTTTATTTGCGATTGAGTTGTTGTATTGATTATTTTGTCAACGTGCCTCATGATTGTATGCATCTTTATGTTAATAGTGGTGGTTTTTATCATTCATTGTCGATTTATGGTGTTGTTCGTATCTTTTTTTGTTCAAACATTTTGGTTGAATTTTTTTCTTTTTTCCCTGTATGGTTCTTTTATGACCTTAAGCGACTAGTTTTTGTTTCAAGAGTTGTAAAGTAACTTTTGTCCTTCATAGTTGTAAACTAATACTTGTTTTTATTCTCACAAATTTATATTGCATTTAACTAACTTACATATGCTTTTGAAATAAAATATATTCTAATTTACATTTTAAATAAGTAGTTTTTCTTCAAATAGATGAGTTTAATACTCATGTTCCAAATATCATTTAAATTTAATAATTAATTGAATTATATTAAAAAAATAAATTTATAAATAAAAAATTAATATATATATCCTTCAAATATTCTTTAAATATACTTAGTAATAGAAATATTATGTTTAAAAATCATTAACTTTCACAATCTAATATAAATTGATAGCCAATCAACTATTCAAATAAGTATCAAATATAATCATGTCTTTAAATATTATTTTACTTATTCAAATAAACAAACAACTATCGTCTGGTAGTTAATTTTAATAAACACTTCTATACACTTAATCAAATCAAATAATCAAATCTACTACCGTTATCAATCACTACAATCTACTATCAACTATTTTCTCCTTGCCAAACATGATCATTATTTTTATATAAAAGTTGTGGGGGAATTGGATAACATGGTTGCTCCTCCAAGGGGAAATTAGCGGTGGTCTTCATTGCACGATCCTCAACCATATCCGCAGGTTAGTGTGCCGAGACTGAGAGGTGCCCTTTGGATTCGTCTTTCGTAAAAGTAATCAACTTACGGATGGTATGATAAAGATAACATCGACATACGAATTGAATTGTTAATTTTACCATAATTTATTGAATGTGTTATTCATCTTACATAATAATTGTTTTAGTTAAAATGTTGGTCTTTGATAACGCATGAATATTCTTTTTGTTTATAAAAAAAGTTAAATTATCCGTACAATTAAAATTGAGTCATTAATTTTAGTTATTCTTATATATATGGAAAAAAATTGTCTAACCTATGCATGCATACATACATAGATTAAAGGTCATTTAAGAGCTTGTATTAGATACAAATTTCTATTGAAAAAAGTCTATTATTCAATGTATTATAAAATCTTAAAAGATTCTATTAAAAAAACTCTCATTCAATGTATTACTAAACTCTAAATCCTTAACCCAAAACTATAAAACCTAAAACCTAAGCCTAAAACCACAAGCCGTAAATTACCTTAAAACCTAAAACTTAATACATAAAATGAAAGCTTTTTTTAATAGAATCTTTTAAGGTTTTGCAATATATTGAATGACAAAACATTTTTTAATAAAATCTTGAATTTAATCTAAATTCTTAAATAACTCTTAATAAATATATGAAAAAAACTTTGATACATAAGTTTACACGTGCCTTTTAGTTTTAAGTTTACACGCGCATTTTAGTTTTAGGGGTTAGGGTTTTGGTTTAGGGTTTAAGGGTTTAGGTTGTAGGGTTCAGAATTTAAGATTAGTGTTTAGAATTTAGTGTATAGAGTTTAAGGTTTAGGGTTTAGTTTTTTAGGGTTAGGGTTAGAAATTTAGAATTTGAGTTTTTATAGTATAAATACACAGGCTTATGTAAAATTAATTTTACACAACCTGTATATTAAAGTTTTACCCTATATATATATATATATATATGCATACGTCAGTTAAAGTAAAAAGAAAAGGACGGACGGAAAAAAAGCATACATGCGTTACTTTAAAGCAAAAACAGGAAGGGGAGCGGCCGACATTTAAAAGAATAAATAAATAAAGAGCGTAAAATTTAGCACGTAAAAATGGATTGCATGCTAGATTCATATTAGCCAATATTTACATTTCCTTAAAAAAAGAGTTCTTTGTATTTTCAAAGTAGTCAATTTAATAAAGTGATTACCAAAAACTGAACACACGCAAAAATTGAGTTGGACCGAAAAAAAGTTATTTTCAAAGTAAATGAGGGCAGACGGATTTATTACTCCTTAAAGTTTTGTGATTAGTGCACGTTTCTAAAACTAAGGTTGTAAGCTTTAAAAAAAACAATTATTTTTTTGAATTATTCGATTTAGATTTTAATATTTTTAGATGATTTTATTTAACTTTTTATAGATTAGGTTGTCCACTTAAATAATTTATAAGAAGATGGTCAATTAATATGATTGATTTATTCTGTATTTTATTTTTTTATTTAATAAAATGAACTATTATTAGGTAAAAAAGAAAAAGGAAAAACAAGAGTATAAATAAGGGGAGAGGAGTCAGGAGCCGAAGGAACGAATTACATAAACAAGACGAAGGTAAATATGAGGACGGGCTTTGTTTTAGTTGAAAGCAGAGCAACCACGGGCCGTGGTCGGGGTGGTCGTGCTGCTGCTTTCATTTCCGGGGCTTCTTTGGTGTCATGACCGCTCGTTTTCTTTCTGGAAACCATTCCCCTGAAAGCCAAAATCAATCGCCGCGTCCGTTTAACTTTCAGACAGCACTCTGTTTTTGTTTCTTCTTTTAAATTATTACTACCATCTGTTTAAAAATCTGAAATGAGAAAGGACAGGAGGCCGAAGATGAAGAGAAGGGTGTCGAGGATCGGAAGCTTTGCGATTGCATCTTCCATGAAGGATCATCCTCATCAACCTTGCATTACCTGCACCACTTTTAACATCCTTGCTCCCATTTACAAACGTCTTTCTCATAAGGTTCACCTTTTCTTTTTTCTTTTTTAAAACCATAATCAACTACCCTTTTTCAGGTTTTGTTTTGTTTTTCATATATTGAATGAATTCAGGACCAGAACTGCCGTGAGAGCGATTATAGGACGTATTGGCTGGCAAGGAATCAACGAATATTGGATTCTTTATTATACGAGAGATCTTCAATTATTTGTCTGCAGGTATCCGTTTCCATTTCAAACTCTTTCATTCCAGTACTATTGTTTGCTTCTTTTTCCATGATTCTAATTTGCATTGGATTGCTGTAGGAATTCTGGGTTGGGAATGAGGAGCTTGTAAATATGTATGAGAAGAGGCTTGGTGATGCTGGTTACCTCAATTTCAAGCTTGGACGTACCAACAACCGTGCTGATGGTAAGTTTAACTTTTTCTTTCCTCTTTTCCCGTTCGAATTTAATAGAGTATATGAACATTTTCTATAGGCTCTGCTCTCAATACGCAGCCGCCAGGCATACTGGCCATAACTCACCAACCGCATGGGCCTTGGTTAGAATAGCCGATGCCGACAATAATGTAGTGTCACTTTTTTCCCGCATTACGTGTTGATAAGACCTTTGGGTAATATCGTAGGAAGGCTATGCTTTTTGTCTTGAATGATGTTGACACCATCTTTTTTCTGAAAAATGTAGTCTTTTTTTCAAGTTCATATAACGTTTTTAAGTCTCAAGATTTGGGGTTTGGGGGATAGGCCTTTTTACACAAATGAAGCAGGTTGAGCTTACTTTCCATTTGCCTTTTTTTTTTTTCCTTTGAAAAAAGATTAAGCACTGAAGTGGTCCATTTTTCTTCCATTCTAGACTAGTTTCCTGTTGATTCCTTCTAACTTGACCTTGTTTCTGTTGGAGCCAACAGGTCTGTTGACTGCGGTGCACAAAGACTATTTAAGAGTTATTAATTATAGGGAATTGCATTTCAATGATTGTGGAGACCGGGTTGCACAGTTGCTACATGTTGAGTTAGCTACCCCTGCTTCACAACGCCAGAACAATGATCCTTGCCAAGAAATTCTCATTGTCAACACCCATTTGCTTTTTCCTCACGATTCTAGTTTGTGTATAGTTCGATTGCACCAGGTACAAATCATCCTCTCTGTCTCATACCTAAGCTCACTTTTTTTTTCATGAATTCCTTTTCTTATCATTGTTATATACTAATTCTTTTGTCAGGTGTACAAAATATTGCAGTATCTTGAATCTTATCAGAAGGAGTATAACCTTAATCCTTTGCCGATTATGCTTTGCGGGTGGATATGATTCATTTCTTTTAGTTTGAAGCAAGCATTCATATATTGCTCTTGTAGAGCAAGACTGATTTTCCTTTCTTGCTTGTTTCATATAGCGACTGGAATGGGAGCAAACGCGGACATGTTTACAAGTTCCTTAGGTCCCAAGGCTTTGTATCTTCGTATGATACTGCGCATAGATACACCGATGCAGATGCACACAAGGTGAATATCTCTAAGACCTCATTAACATTTTGCTTGACCTTTTGCTAAAACTTTTAGTTAAATGTCTAGCAATTTTCTTACACCTTCTGTATTTTAAGAACAGTGGGTTAGCCACCTTAATCATCGAGGAAATATATGCGGTGTGGATTTTATATGGCTCCTTAATCCCAATAGTTACCGGAAAGTGCTGAAAACAAGTTGGACTGAAGCAGTATTTGGCATGTTCAAGGTCAGCATAACATTGTTGTTCAATTTACTTCTATTCCCCTCAGGTTTCGACTTTTATTTTCTGCACAAAAAAGGGGCAGACGAATTCTATTCAACGTGTCAGTATGTGTTTTACCAACTTGGTAATTGCTTGCTTGTTGCACTTCATTTTAAGCTGGAATAAGAAAAAGAAAATCTACTGGATATTGTATCTTGTTACTGTTTCCATGATTAATCCAGGAAAGGAAACATCCTTTGGAACATTTTTAATCTGATGGTGCAAAGATCTGTTACAGAACCAACTGAGGAAAGCCTCATTGACAGAAGATGATGCGTTTGCTTTTCTTAAAGCTGATGGTTATTACATTACCTACTCGGGTTTCTGTGAAGCTCTTAGGCAGGTGATACAACTTTCCTCGAATTTATTTCTTTCCATTTCTCCATCATCTTGTCGCTGTGTAGGAGAATATAACTCGTGCAATGTTCCATCTTTCCACAGTTCAACATAATTGGTCATCGCCATGGACTAAATGATGAAGAGACAAAGGACTTGTGGGTTCAAGCAGACATTGATGGAAACGGTGTTGTTGACTATAAAGAATTTCAGGTGACTCTTGTATGAAGCTTTGTCTTTGGTGTTGAGTATGTGATGTACCGACATCTAATAACAGGCATTGCCTACTCAAATCGCTATGAATTCCATTAGGCAGATGATCTATCATAGATAATGCTAATGCGGTCGCATAATGACTTTGCAGCAGCGAATCTGGAAACCTACATGGTCCGAGCCACGAGACGGAGACGGCAAAGAAGGCCAAGATAGGTGCCATAAGGGGGGTGATAAACATAGTAGAAAGAAACAAGCTATTGGTTTTAGTGTGAAGAATGCAGTGTTGTTCCCTCCAGAAGTGGAAAAGGGAATGTGGCCTGAAAATTATTTCCTCTCTGATCACGCCCGACTCACGGTGGTGTTCTCACCAATACAAATGCCTTGTTCCCAGTTAACAGCATGACAAAATCTGAGAGAAGTGAAGAAAAGTTGAAGGACACGGGAGTTTGTGTTGTCCACTTGTTAAGATAACCCATAGGAGTGTTGTCTCACAGAGAGCATGAACTCCTGTCCTGTGCCAGCCATCTCAAGAACATGATATTAAAAGGCTTCAGTTCATTGGTTTGCCATTTTGTGGGTCATCCGGCAGATAATTGGGCTGGTTCAGGGGGAGTGGAAAGGAAAAAAGCAGCGGAGTTATACATTATATATATATATTCATCACAGGTAGGCAGGTTACACTAGCAAACGGTCATGGTGAGTTCACCATTTTAGAAGAGCAGTAGGTAATTGAAACTACGCGGTTATGTAAACTACTAGACTAGAACTAAGATGAAGGGAACCTCATACTTATAATATTAAAGTAATCGACTAAATTTAAGTATGTATTTTTTTCCTTATTTATGAAAGTTGCATAATTAAAATAATTTATTTTACTAAAAATGTTTGTTGAATTTAATTATTTATTTTTTGAATAAATAATATTTTATTCATCTAAAGAAAGTAAAGGAGAGGAAGAATATAAAAGCTTAAGACAGCCAGTAATCTCATTCTAATATCATATTTGATACACGAAAACAAAGTAAATATCGACCGAAAGAAATTATCATGAATCTTACCATTACGTTCGTGTCACACATAATAATGAAAGGCCAAACAAAGTAAAAGAGATGAACATTCAGTAAACAAATGATCTCTTAAACTTATAAAGGATGCACAACGAATTCACCTGACCACCCCAAGCAAGCATTCAAAGGCAACCTGTCATAAACTACCAACTGAAATATAAATAAGTGACGAGGTACAGAAAGATTACCCCATACCGCTCGAAACCAATCTCCCCGAACTTTTGTGTGTCTAATATCCTCCCAAATCACTTTAACCTTATAATCGAGCCTGCCAAATATTTATTCATTATGAACAAAAAAAAACAACATAAGTTTTTATGAGATAATACACTTCGTGGGATAGTAATTACAATTTATAACTTTCAAAGTGTAAATTTAATGAAATTTATTACTCAAAATCTTACCTAATCAGGATACTCCAACCACCCAATGATCCACCAACCATGCCGTTTAATCCATCTGTTACCGAATTTTACAGACAACTGTTGAATGCTTGCCATCGCTACTGATATGGGCGCCTTTGTTTTGCTCACTCAGCTCAGCCCAGCGGGACAAAGATTGGCTGGTTTCCATCAGGAGGCAGATCCATGAAAACCCTGAACTTCGCTTCCAAGAACACAACACCAGTGCTCTTATCCGCCGACACCTGGACCAACTCGGCATCCCTTATTCTTACCCCTTTGCCAACACAGGTATTGTCGCCCAAATCGGCTCCGGTTCTAAGCCCATCGTTGCTCTCCGTGCCGATATCGACGGTCTTCCCCTTCAAGTGACCCTAACACCTATAACCTTTTCTTCTTCCCTACTGTTTTATTTATCCAGGTGACCATCGGAATGTTTGTTGCTCTGTTAGCTTGAATTGTTTCCATGGCTCTGCTGTTATAGGAGCTTGTGGAATGGGAGCATAAGAGCAAAATAGATGGAAAAATGCACGCTTGTGGCCACGATGCTCACACTACTATGCTTCTTGGTGCTGCCAAGTTGCTTAACCAGCGCAAAGATAGGCTTAAGGTAAGTTTTGATTGGAAATCTTCATAACTATTTTCACAATAATATTTTTAACTGATTGGACGTGCCTTTGACTTGGATATGTCTTCTCGTGAGTGGGAATAAAAATAATATCAATATCCATTTGCTAAAAAATGATGGTTTATTCATTAATGCAAACTTTTGTTCCTGTATCTTTTACAGTTTTTAGATGTTATCCAATTTTCATTTGGTACAATGCCATATTATACAGTCTTCATTTGATAAATATGGTTTAATTGGGAACTTGCAAAAGAAAAAAAACTGCTATTAGTAGTCAATTTTCTCACATCTCTTAGTAGTATTTGACTCCATTCCTTGTTTTGATTCCCACCCTTTCCATAAGAACTCATGTATGTATGTATGTATGTATGTATGACATATACTACCATGTATATGTATTTATTTGAAGAAATAACAAAAAAGATCATCTAAAAGAAAAAGAATAAACATCTGTTATAGGAACACATTTGTTTAACATTTTAAATCCATCTGCTTATGTTAGTATTACTGTTAAAGGTTGACAAATTTCAAGCTTATTCAATGTCAAATTCTCCCTTATATGCCACTGAAGGGAACTGTCAGGTTACTTTTCCAACCTGCAGAGGAAGGGGGTGCTGGTGCTTCTCACATGATAAAGGAAGGAGCTTTAGGTGATTCTGAAGCAATATTTGGAATGCACGTTGATTTCACAACTTCGACGGGAAGCTTAGGACTGCTTTCAGGGCCATTATTAGCTGCAACATCTATCTTTGAAGCCAAAATAGTATGAGTTGGCGGGCATGCCGCGGGGCCTCATTCAGCTGTAGATCCAATACTTGCTGCATCCTTCACAATTTTGGCATTGCAACAGCTAACTTCTAGAGAAGCTGATCCTCTCCACAGTCAGGTATGTTCTATTTTCTTATCTTATCTAGATATTCATTCTCAAATTTGTTTATGACTTATCTTACCTCGTATAGGAATAGTCCAATGTAACCTAATGCCCGATGTATTGTTTTCTTTAAGATGTTGCCTGTTACTTACATCAGAGGTGGATCGGCATTCAATGTGATCCCATCGTATGTTGAATTTGGGGGTTCTTTGAGGAGTCTCACCACTGAGGGCTTGTATAAACTACAACAAAGGTTGAAAGAGGTACACAACATTATTGAGTCTTGTTAGGTTTTAGTAACCAATTACCGTGAGAATCAGGCTTTCCAATTGATAGTAAGAGAACTCCTAGCATGCTCTCTGGCCTTAGCTAATTCTTACCTTTTGAGCCAACTATTTTACTAACATATTATATATATATATATATTGTTTTTCTTTTTCCTTTATAGAGTGGACAAATTATTGTAATCCTTCTTGTTTGTTTATCTTCTTTTCCTCCATTTATGAGATGCTGTTCCCATGAAAAAAAAATCTTGTCTGCTGTATTGATGCTCTGGGAATTATCAAATGTTTTTGCTATTTTTATTAGAGAATCCTATCGTCATATGTTTTTTGGTTCAATGTTGATGATCAGTTCTCTACTGTCATATCTCTACTTCATGTGAATATTATATTTAAAACTGTTCTGTTCTTAGAAGCTGAGTGAAAGATGTCCTTTGTTTTCAGCTTAAGCTTTTTTATGTACTTCTAACTTGCCGCAGGTCATTAAAGGGCAAGCGGCTGTACACCGATGTAATGCTTTTATCGACATGAAAGAAGAACACCCGATCTATCCTGCTGTTGTAAATGATGATGGCTTGCATCAACATGCGCAGAAGGTGGGTAGCCTTTTGCTTGGTCCTGAGAATGTGAAAAGGAGCGAAAAAGTTATGGCAGGAGAGGACTTTGCCTTCTATCAGGAAAAAATCCCTGGATACATGTTACACATTGGAATTAGGAACGAGGAACTCGGCTCAATTCATTCACCACATTCCCCATATTTCTTTCTCGACGAAGATGCCCTTCCAATCGGTGCTGCCTTGCATACTGCAATTGCAGAACTTTACCTGAATGAACACAAACATTCCGTTTAGATGAAGCTTTTTAAGGGCTTCTACAGTAATGATCAATTCCTTTATACTCGTATACTTGTCTTGTTTTTATAGGGAGTGAAAGGAAGTAGTATAACTTTCCATTTATATACTTCAATTTTAGGCTTAATGCACAATTTGCCCCTAATGTTTATTATTTTTCCTATCTTGGTACCTAACGTATTTTGTGGGCTCATGTGCCCCTACCGTTTGAGACGTTACCCAAATTAAACAGCGTATGATTGGTCACAATTTTTTAATAAACGTCAGGTTTTTGGGGTTATTTGAGTAACGTCTCAAACGTTAGGGGCACATGAGCCCAAAAAATACGTTAGGTATCAAGATGAGAAAAGTGGTAAATGTTAGGGAGTAAATTGTGCATTAAGCCTAAATTTTATTGCAGAAGGTTTTATTTTGAATCCCTTTCCATTCTTTAATTTTTACGGATTATGATGGTTGTTTTTGACGTGCCGTTATTTCGGAATAAACGAGTATCTTGTTAAAAAAAGGTTTAAAGCTATCTCAAAACAACTTTTAATTCTTCCTCTCCAGGACTCATGTCTCAACCTTTAGTTCGAGACATATTCGAGACTTGTGCCTATTAGAGATAAATTTTCTTTCTTTCTTTTTTTTTGGCGTAGCCACTTTCAACCGTCTTCTCATATTTCACTACAAACTCTTACAATGTAATTGACGAATCTACAAAAGAATTAAAAAAAATGTGTTTATCCTTTCACTTCTTTAAGGAATGTTAATCTTGTATTGTTTCGGTTAAAGACAGGAATCCATGAACTTCGAATTTCGTACAACCCTTGAAGCCATTCATTTTGTTCTAAATTATACTTAACCATCGATTCATATCACTCAAAAACTTCCACAATAGATTATTCACAGAAACATCTCTTTAGATCACGTTTGAAAATATATTTCGTTATATATATGAGAAAATTTCTCTAGAAACTATTCTTTATATGCCAAATACATAGGTAAGACCCGGCCTAAAATATTCAACGAGTCCATAAGTGTTACATTCGAATCACTAGAAAGACTCACAATTTTTTTTTTTCAAAATCATTTCCCAAATCAAACATTTTGTGATAATTGAAGGTTGGTTTATTAGTAGAATGTAGAAATCAAAACAATTTGCAACAACGAAGCTCTACGAATAAACAATTATACAAAAATAATAAGAATAATCGTCTAATTATATAGACTCGACTCACCAAGTAAAGCCCTACGAATATTAATGCATGCCAACTAAGGTGACTAAAGGCCCATTCAGTAGAGATCTTAACAACCTTACAAAATCAGTTCATTGGTTAAAAGAAATTAAGACAATGGTGGAAAAGGCAAAGAGGAATCTTGGAAATATCGAATGGGACTTAGAAACTAAGGTGGAGGAAACCCAGGTGGATGTACGCAGAATCCTCAGCTTGTTGACAAGTGAGATCGAGAAAACTGAGCCACCCAGACTGTAATATCCCAAATTTTGGCTAGTGACTAAAATGTATAAACTTTGGAAAATTTTAGGGACTATAAAGTAGATTTATTCAGTATAAAGTGAATTTCGGATCGAAATAGGTACCTTGATATTGGTTTTAAATTAAGATTTGAGAATTATCGAAATAAAGGATTTAAAGCCAGAAAAGAGAAAGGTTTTATTTCTATGGAGATTTGGACTCATTAAAGGTAAAGAATATTCTAATGGATTATTATTTTAAGAGAAATTTTATTCTATGGAGATTTTCGATAATTTGGAATAGTAGAGGCGAGTTAGGAAAAATGAGTCTAAGACTTTAGGAAAGGAAATTTTTATAAGATGATAGTGTTCATTTTCTGAATATGGAAATATGGAATTTTTGGAATAAATCTGATAGCTTGATAAAGGTGAAATCGCAGTAAAAGTATTTTATGAATATCGGGAAATCGGATCGAGTCAAAATTTCAGAGGCTGATCCAAAAGCCATGGAAAAGTCATAAAATACTATTTTATGAATATTTTATTATATTTGGTTGGATTTCAACTAGACTTAGTTAAATTTTTACAAGAATGGAAAACTAGTAAATAAAGACTAGTTTGAGGGCAAATTGGTCATTTGACAAGGATGGTAATTTTGAAATATTTTGAAATATTAAGGGCAATTTTGGAAGGTGAATTAAATTTGGATCAAATCATGGCCATTGATTTTTGATAAGATTAAGTCATGGCCATTGGATTAAAAGGGCAAATTAGTAATTTCACTAATTAAATGAATTTTAAATTCATTTAATTTTAACATGTGGATTTAAATAAGTAAAATATGAACCAAATTTTTCATCTTTCATGAAATATTTTGAACTAAGGGGAGAAAAAAAGGAGAAAATTTTTCAAGCTTGATTTCCCCCAAACTCGATTTTCAGGTAATATTTTCAACTGCAAAGTGGTTCTACTCTTCAAGCTCTATTTTTTATGTCAATAATTCATGAAATACATGCTTGATTGATGATAATTTTGATAAGAAAGAAATTAGGGTTTATGGATTCAATTAGGGTTTTTGAGATTTTATGATTCCATGTTGAAATTCAAGTTGAAATCAAGCTTTTGTGATGTTAAAATCATGTTATTGAGTTGGGATTTAAACTCTACATGTTTTGACTATTATGAAGATGATTAGGGTTTATGGATTCAAGTTTGATTTAGAGTTTGTGATGTTGGACAAATGATCTAGTAAGCTTGAATTTGTTATTTGGAAGCAAAACCCTAAATTAAGGTATAGGGACCATTTCGGCAATTCTGAAAGTTAGAGGACTAATCTAAATTTTTATGATTTTGAAGTATATTTATGTTATTATTGAAGTTGGAGATGTGAAATTGAAGTTAGAATGTTAAACCGATGTTGAATCGAGTTAGTGACCATTTTGACAAATTGTCAAAGCTAAGTGACCAATCCGGAAATGAGGTTTTACAGAAGGACTAAATTTGATTTTAGTTGAAATAATAGAAATCAAGTAGTAATGTTGATTTGAGGACTAATTTGCAAAGTTAAGAAGCTTGAATCCTTATCTTTGCGTTTTAGTGACTATTTCGGAAAGAACGAAAAATTAGAGGGAATTATTTTTGAATAATTATTTGATGAAGAAAGTGATACATTAGTAGTTTGAATCAAGTAAGGGGACCAAATTGAAAAATAGCAAAGTAAGGAGAAATTAGTATAAAGTTTGAAGTTATTTATGGAAGTTGTGTAGGAAAACTGGATTTGGCAGTAAGTTTGAAAATTCACCATAAATTCTATAAAAATGGTTAGATGGTAAATTTTATATCGATGAAAAGATTTATTCGTCTAGTTTCGCTTAAAATAAACGGTGATAGATTTTGATTCATATATCAAAAGATATGAATTTTAAGTGATGAAAGGTCAGAAAACAGAATAGCAGTATGTTTCGAAATTCAATATTGGAATTCGAATTTGAAAATTTGCCATAAATCGTACAAATTGAATCTGGGTTATTAGTTTATATGGTTGAAAAGATTATCGAATCTAGTTTCATTTTCAACCAACGGAAACTGATTTCTATTTCCGAGTTAAAATATATTAATTTTTAATCGAATGAAGGTTAGAAAAATTACAGAACAATTTCTGTCAGGACAGCTCTGTAAACGTGAATTTGATGAATTTTCATAATTTTTGTAGATTTTATTAAATTATGTGGCTTATACCGTTAGAACCGTTATCGAATCTAGTTTCTACGGTATAAAGGAGATTAAGATTCAATATGTATTCTGCCCTGTAGAAGTAAATCTTTGATGGTAGTACAAGTTGACAGAAAATGGAAATTGAGACAATTTGTGTCTAATGTTGGTTAGCAAGCTTGGAGGAATTATTTGAAGATAAAAATGGTCATTAGGGACCAAAAAATGAGTTTTTGAACAGTATAAGGAAGGAAATAAATTTATGGAAAAATTTTATGTTGAATGATTAAATAGCTTAAGTGAAATATTGTTAGAAGTGAATCTAACAAATGTTTATTTATATTCATGTGATAAGTGAAGTTGGATCCGAATCAATAAGAAGGTTCGAAGTACTATAAAGGAAATGATCAATAGAGTTTAGTGAGGCATATTAATAAATGGTCAAGGTGAATGCATTTTTAAATGTTTGCATTATTTTGAAAATGGCATTGCATTTCTCTATAATACATGATATGATACATTGCTCGACATGGCAAGCTTGATGGAATACCAGGTGCGAATTATTGTTTGCATAAATGATGATCTATGTTTACCATGAATATTTATGATGAAGCATGAAATATTAAATGTTTATATGTATGGTTGATTATGATGTTGAGTTAATGATGAAAGAAATGCCCAGGTATTGTGTATGAGAGTCCATGGTATAGTTGGGATGCCATAGAGCCTTTAACAGCTGCACCCTTATGTTCATGTTATCAAACAGATATTGTGACAAAATAATTGTGTCACATGCACCCTGGATCGACGCCCACTGTGCCCGAGTGCACTGTCGAGGTGCTTCATGTTTATGGGGAGCAAAGAGAGTTCCCGACTGCGTACTCATCTTTACGTTTACGTTAGACACTACAATGTCATTTCAAGATGACTCGCGTACCTCGATCTCATATAGCGTACTTTGGGCAATGATAAAAGAATCATGTCATGTAAATGAATCGAGTTACATATATGAATCATGTCATGAATATGAACCATGCCATGTATATGAAATATGTCATGTATATGAACCATGCCATGAATACGGAACATGCCATGTATATGAATTTAACCACATATATGAATCATGACATGTATATGAATTATGCCAAATATATGAATTATGCCAAGTACATGAATTATGCCATGTATACGAAGGATGTCACATATTTATGAAATATGCTATGTATATGAATCATGACATGTATACAAATTATGTTACGTATATGAATTATGCCATGCATATGAATTATGTCATGTACACGTATCATGTTATGTTTATGAATTAAGTCATGTATATGAATGATGTCACGTATATGAATCATGCAACGTATATGAATTATGACACGTATATGGATTCTTCCATGTATATAATTCATTTCATGTATATATGAATTATGCCATGTATATGAAGTTTTTCATGTATATGAATTATGTCATATTTATACAAACCATGTCATGTATGTTAATTATGCCATGTGTATGAAATATGCCATGTATGTGAACTATGCCATGAATATGATTTACTTGGTAATAATGGAATATTGGAAACTAGACTAGTTAGAAAATTATGACTTGCACATGAATATTGACTGACTATGAAAACCTTGTTAGTACGATACTACCTTAGACAGAAACCATGCTAGGTTAATGTATAACATGTATTGCTTTATTTTACATTTTGATAAGTAAGATTATTGCCTCACTAAGTCCGTACTTAGCCTGCGTTTTATTTTACACGTAGGTTCTCCGAAAATAGACTAGCAAGGAGGAGCTGTTATTTGGGAAGATCAAGTTACTATCTGTAAGTACAATACGTACATCTTTAACGTAATTTGATAGACTAGTGGGCATGTAATAATTTAAGTGGGTAAACATGTTTTGTAAGTTTAAGTTTATAACGTATTTATACATTTTTATGGAAGTATGGACTTAGAGAAATGATTTACTATTAATAACTATGAATTTTGACGTAGTTAAATGTTGTTTAACCCTAATTGCATAAAAATTTGAAAATCAAGAAAGGGTCTAGGCAGTGTACATAGTTTTCATCCTGAATTATATTTTTATTTCAACAATTCAATTATGAATTTTATAAATCAATTCAGGGTCAAAACTAGCTGCAATAGACTGACATAGTTTTTAATTCAAAATCGAGAAAGGGTTAAACTACAAGATGAATTTTGGTATAAAAAAATTTACAAGTCAAGATTTCTTTCAATGACTCTGTAACATCTTTAATGTATATTCGACTTACAAGTATACGTTAAGGTTGTTACATTTATTGGTATCAAAGCTACAGGTTTAGCCGATTCTGGAGGTTAAACCGAGTTAAATATGATTTGATGTTAAGTACATGCCCCTAGGATGTCATGTTACTGATATATTATCTGTGTAACTTGATTATGCTCCTCATTTACATGAATAAGTTTTAGTGGAAATAGATGATGTTAAGTACTGATGGACTGCGTTAAATGTTTAATTATGGGGATCAAGAGAATGATTAAAGTGGAAGTAAAAAGATAGAATGTTCCACCTCTAGCTCCTACCCCAGCTGAGCCACCTACACAGTATGGAGCTCCAGCATAAGAATATGAAACCATAACACTAGCCCTAAAAAACTATGGTTAAAAAAATTCAAACCCTAATGCCAGTATCAATCTGGCACCTACACCAGTAAAGGCATCGACTGTTAAGGAGCTTAAGAAGCTGGGGGCTCCTGAATTTCATGGAGAGGGTGGTCTGATGGCTGCCAATTTATGGCTCCACAATGTTAAAGTCATGTTAGAGGAATTAAATTGTATAGATGCTGAAAAGTTAGAAAAGTTGCTTCCTTATTAAGGGGACATGCTTGTAATTGATGGTCCGAAGCCACAGAATTATACATGTTGAGAAAATGACTTGGACATTCTAAAAAGTGTTTAGAGTTAATTATGTTGGCGACCAGTTTAAGAAAGAGATGTTACATTATTTTCAAAGTTTGAAACAAAGTACTCGTACTATCTATGAGTATGTGTTGGATTTAATGGATTAAGTCGGTATACAGCTTATTTGATACCAACTGAGAAGTCCCTATGAGAATGGTTTATTAAGGGGCTTAACCTAAGGTCTAAAGAGTAATTCTCATGTATGAGTTTGTCGATTTACTAGGATGCTATAATGAGACCAAAGGATATGGAGAAAGCCCGTAATTACTTTAATTGATCCGGGTTCAACTCACTCGTAGATTGGTACTAAGATAGCAGTACAAAGAAAGATTCTTAAGGAAAACTATTTTTAGTAATGTGATTCCTAATAACCCACTTGGACATAGTGCATGGGTGATTAGAATATGTAAGAAATGTTTGTTGGTGATTTAAGGAATTGAGTTCCTGGCAAGCTTATTGGAGCTTTTATTTCACAAACTTGAGATTATTTTTGGAATGAACTGGTTGTATGCATATGATATAGAGGTGAAATGTAAAAAGAAAATGTTGCTACTTCAAGGACTCGATGGTTCTTAGGGAAGAAAGAACTGGCTGTTTAGAGTCAGTGATTTCTTTAGTAACAACTGAAAGATTGTAATTCAATGGATGTGAGGTATGTTTAATTTATATGGTGGGTATACAAATATCACCCAATAAAATTGAATGCATCCCAACTATAAAGGTAGATTGTACAAGAAAGATTATTTCTTTAAGGAAACATCAGTGTTACTAGATGTCAACTATAAGGTTTAAAAGATTAGGAAGACAAGAAATATGGAATAAAAGTATGATGAAAGTGATATTTGAGTACATACTGAACAAGATTGGAAGTCTAATACCAATAAAGAGTGTTTAACTCTTAACCAAAGAATATTTAAAGAAGTCAACTAAGAGGTTAATTCTACCTGAATAGTTGACAGTAGAGCCTTATAAAGATAGGGCTGAAGTGTAATGGATAAGCTAAGATATCTTTTCAGAAAGGTTTTGATAAAGACAATCAGTAATAACATAAGATGATGAGTATGACAAGCATTAAAATGATGTGAATTGATAGAAAAAGGTTTTCTAATGGTCTAAGTGATCAAGTATTAGAAGACATTATGAAGATATTATTTCGAGAATCTGAAGTGTAATTGAGATAAGTTGGTTATCTGTGCACCTAGTAGAAGTGATTATAAGAAAAAAATGTTTAAATTTTTAAAAGGAATTAGTTCCTTAATGAAATCAAAGGAAGAGTGTTTAGTTGAGGATTGTTCCGGCTAATTGAAATTTCTATAGAAATATTTCCAGACAAGAACAAGAATCTCGGATCACAAGGGTTATAAAGATACCCGTAGCAATAACAATGAAATCAAGTATGAACTTTTTTCTAATTTTTACCTAGATTGAGCTACTGGTGCAGTAGGGTGCTCAAGAACAAGAAGTACCTAAGAGATTGTAACCTTCGGCAACTGTAGATAATAAAACATTGGTTGTTTAAATGTTTAAGCTGTTGAGAGCCTTAAATGTTAGAGAAAAGAAGAAGTTATGATTGTTTATTTGAAAATGAAGGATGATTTATATAGGTCAAAAAGGGAAAACTTAGTTTCAGAACTGTTATACTTCAAGGAATCGTAAAAGAGTTGGACCAAGAGTATATTAATGGGTTTTATCTCCAGAAGTAAGCAAAAGTCTATAGTATATGTACTTATATTTTGGGGGCATTGATTGAATTATTTACATGTCAACACTCCTGAATAAATTGAGATGCAATTAGATTTGATACATGAAGAAGCCACTTGTGAGGCTAAGAAGAAAATAAGAAAGTAATATCCATAAATGTTTGGAGCAGGTTCCATAAAAGTGTTTCTAATCGATATTTTGGACTCAAAGTAAAAAAAGGTAAAGAATATTCGAATGGATTATCGATAAAGGATTTCTAAGAGAAATTTTATTCTAGGCCAAAGAAATACATGGAGGAGTGTTTTTTCGAATGGATTAATAGTAGAAATTTTATTCTATGGAGATTTTCGATAATTATCAGAATAGTAGACTGAGTTAGGAAAAATTCAGTCTAAGACTTTAGGAAAGGAAATTTTTATAAGATGATAGTGTCCATTTTCTGAATATGGAAATATGGAATTTTTGGAATAAATCCTATAGCTCGATAAAGGTGAAATCGTAGTAAAAGTATTTTATGAATATAGGAGATCGAATCGAATCAAAATTTCAAAGGTTGATCAAAAAGCCATGGAAATTTCATAAAATACTATTTTATGAATATTTTATTATAGTTGGTTGGATTTCAACTAGACTTAGTTAAATTCTTACAAGAATGGAAAAGTAGTAAATAAAAACTAGTTGGAGGGCAAATTGGTCATTTGATAGGGATGCAATTTTGAAATATTAAGGGAAATTTTGGAAGGTGAATTACACTTGGATCAAATCATGGACATTGTTTTTGATAAGATTAAGTCTTGGCCATTGGATTAAAAGGGCAAATTAGTAATTTCACTAACTAAATGAATTTTAAATTCATTTAATTTTAACATGTGGATTTAAATAAGTAAAAGATGAACCAAATTGTCCATGTTTCTTGAAATATTTCGAACTAAGGGGAGAAAAAAGGGAGAAAATTTTTCAAGCTCGATTCAAGCCCTAAAACTCAATTTTTAGGTAATATTTTCAACTGCAAAGTTGTTCTACTCTTCAAGCTCTATCTTTTGATGTCAATAATTCATGAAATGCATGCTTGATTGATGAGAAAAAAATTATGGTTATGGACTCAATTGGGGTTTTTGAGATTTTATGATTCGATGTTGAAATTCAAGTTGAAATCAAGCTTTTGTGATGTTAAAATCATGTTATTGAGTTGGGATTTAAACTCTACATGTTTTGATTATTATGAAGATGATTAGGGTTTATGGATTCATGTTTGATTTAGGGTTTGTGATGTTGGACAAATGATCTAGTAAGCTTGAATTTGTTATTTGGAAGCAAAACCCTAAATTAAAGGTATAAGGACCATTTCGGCAATTCTAAAAGTTAGAGGACTAATCTGATATTTTATGATTTTGAAGTGTATTTATGTTATTATTGAAGTTGGAGATGTGAAATTCAAGTTAGAATGTTAAACCGATGTTGAATCGAGCTAGTAACCATTTTGACAAATTGTCAAAGCTAAGTGACCAATTCGGAAATGAGGTTTTAGAGAAGGACTAAATTTGATTTTAGTTGAAATAATAGAAATCAAGTAGTAATGTTGATATGAGGACTAATTTGCAAAGTTAAAAGGCTTGAATCCTTATCGTTGCGTTTTAGTGACTATTTCAGAAAGGAAGAAAAATTAGAGGGAATTATTTTTGAATAATTATTTGATGAAGAAAGTGATATATTAGTGGTTTGAATCAAGTACGGGGACCAAATTGACAAATAGCAAAGTAAGGAGAAATTAGTATAAAGTTTGAAGTTATTTATGGAAGTTGTGTAGGAAAACTGGATTTGGCAGTAGGTTTGAAAATTCACCATAATGATTAAATAGCTTAATTGAAATATTGTTAGAAGTGAATCTAACAAGTGTTATTCACATTCAAGTGATTAATGAAGTTTGGATCTGAATCAAAAGAAGGTTCGAGGCACCATGAAAGAAAGGATCAAATAAAGCTTAGTGAGGCAAACTAATAAATGGCCAAGGTGAGTGCATTTTTAAATGTTTGCATTACATTGAAAATGGCATTGCATTTCTCTATAATACATGATATGATACATTGCTCGACATGGCAAGCTTGATGAAATACCAAGTACGAATTATTATTTGCATAAATGATGGTCTTTGTTTACCGTGAATATTTATGATGAAGCTTGAAATATGAAATGTTTATATGTATGATTGATTATGATGTTGAGTTAATGATGAGAGAAATGCCCAAGTATTGTGTATGAGAGTCCGTGGTATAGTTGGCATGCCATAGAGTTTTTAGCAGCTGCACCCTTATGTTCATGTTATCAAACAAATATTGTGACAAAATGATTGTGTCACATGCACCCTAGGGATCTACGCCCACTGTGCCTGAGTGCACCGTCGAAGTGCTTCATGTTTATGGGGAGCAAAGAGCATCCCCGAGTACGTACTCATCTTTACAATTACATTAGACACTACGGTGTCATTTCAAGATGACTTGTGTACCTCGATCGCATATAGCGTACTTTGGGCAATGATAAAAGAATCATGTCACGTAAATGAATCATGTCATGTAAACGAATCAAGTTACGTATATGAATCATGTCATGATTATGAATCATGTCATGATTATGAAATATGTCATGTTTATGAACCATGCCATGAATACGGAACATGCCATGTATATGAATTTAACCACGTATATGAGTCATGGCATGTATATGAATTATGCCAAGTATATGAATTATGCCAAGTACATGAATTATGCCATTTATATGAAGAATGTCACATATTTATGAAATATTCTATGTATATGGATCATGACATGTATACAAATTATGTTACATATATGAATTATGCTATGCATATGAACTATGCCATGTACACGTTTCATGTTATGTAAATGAATTAAGTCATGTATATGAATGATGTCACGTATATGAATTATTACACGTATATGGATTCTGCCATGTATATAATTCATGTTATATATATATATGAATTTATGCCATGTATATGAAGTATGTCATGTATATGAATTATGTTATATTTATATAAACCATGTCATGCATGTGAATTATGCCCTGTGTATGAAATATGCCATGTATGTGAACTATGCCATGGATATGATTTACTTGGTAATAATGGAGTATTGGAAACTAGACTAGTTAGAAAATTATGACTTGCACATGAATATTGACTGACTATGAAAACCTTGTTAGTATGATACTACCTTAGACAGAAACCATGCTAGGTTATTATATAACATGTATTGATTTATTTTACGTTTTGATAAATAAGATTATTGCCACTAAGTTCGTACTTAGCGTTTGTTTTATTTCACACGTAGGTTCTTCGAAAATAGACTAGCAAGGAGGAGCTATTAATTGGGAAGATCAAGTTACTATCTGTAAGTACAATACGTAGATCTTTAACGTAATTTGATAGATTAGTGGGCATGTAATAATTTAAGTGGGTAAACTGTTTTGTTAGTTTAATTTTATAATGTATTTATACATTGTTATGGAAGTATGGACTTAGAGAAATGATTTACTATTAATAACTATGAATTTTGGCATAGTTAAATGTTGTTTAACCTTGATCGCATAAAAATTTGAAAATCAAGAAATGGTCTAGGCAGTGTACATAGTTTTCATCCTGAATTATATTTTTATTTCAACAACTCAATTATGAGTTTTATAAATCAATTCAGGGTCAAAACTAGCTGCAATAGACTGACATAGTTTTTAATTCAAAACCGAGAAAGGGTTAAACTGCAAGATGAATTTTGGTATATATAAAAAAAATTTACAAGTCAAGATTTCTTTCAATGACTCTATAAAATCTTTAATGAATATTTGAATAACGAGTATGCGTTAAGGTTGTTACATTTATTGGTATCAGAGCTACATGTTTAGCCGATTATAAAGGTTAAACCGAGTTAAATATGATTTGATGTTAAGTACATGCCCCTAGGATGTCATGTTACTGATGTACTATTTGTGTAACTTGGGAGCTTAAGAAGTTAACTACACAGTAAAGGCATCGACTGTTAAGGAGCTTAAGAAGTTGTGAGCTCCTGAATTTCATAGAGAGGGTGGTTTGATAGCTGCCAATTTATGGCTCCACAATGTTAAAGTCATGTTATAGGAATTAAATTGTACAGATGCTAAAAAGTTAGAAAAGTTGCTTCCTTATTAAGGGAACATGCTTGTAATTGATGGTTCGAAGCCACAGAATTATACCTGTTGAGAAAGTGACTTGGACATTCTAAAAAGTGTTTAGAGTTAATTATGTTGGCGACCAGTTTAAGAAATGACTTGGACATTCTAAAAAGTGTTTACATTAGTTTCAAAGTTTGAAACAAAGTTCTCGTACTATCTGTGAGTATGTGTTGGATTTTAATGGATTAAGTAATGTGTTGGATTTTAATGGATTAAGTCGGTATACAACTAATTTGATACCAACTGAGAAGTTCCTATGAGAATGGTTTATTGAGGGGCTAAATCTGAGGTCTAAAGAGTAATTCTCAGGTATGAGTTTGTTGATTTACTAGGATGTTATAATGAGAGAAAAGGCTATGGAGAAAGCCTGTAATTACTTTAATTGATCCGGGTTCGACTCACTCTCGTATATTGGTACTAAGATAGTAGTACAAAGAAAGATTCTTAAGGGAAACTATTTTTAGTAATATGATTCCTAATAACCCACTTGGACATAGTGCATGGTGATTAGAATATGTAAGAAATGTTTGTTGGTGATTTAAGGAATTGATTTCCTGGAAAGCTTATTGGAGCTTTTATTTCTCAAACTTGAGATTATTTTTAGAATGAACTGGTTGTATGCATATGATGTAGAGGTGAAATGTAAAAATGAAAGGTTGGTACTTCAAGGACCCAATGGTTTTGAAGTAATCATTAGGGAAGAAAGAACTGATTGTTTAGAGTCAGTGATTTCTTTAGTAACAGCTTAAAGATTGTAATTCAATGGATGTGAGGTATGTTTAATTTATATGGTGGGTATACAAATATCACCCAAGAAAATTGAAGGCATCCCAACTATAAAGGTAAATTGTACAAGAAAGATTATTTCTTTAAGGAGACATCAATGTTACTAGATGTCAACTATAAGGTTTAAAAGATCAGGAAGACAAGAAATATGGAATAAAAGTATGATGAAAGTGATACTTGAGTTCATACTGAACAAGATTGGAAGTCTAATACCGATAAAGAGTATTGATCTCTTAACCAAAGAATATTCAAAGAAGTCAACTAAGAGGTTAGTTCTACCTGAATAGTTGACAGCAGAGCCTTATAAAGATAGGGCTGAAGTGTAATGAATAAGCTAAGATATCTTTTCAGAAAGGTTTTGATAAAGACAATCAGTAATAACATAAGATGATGAGTATGACAAGCATTGAAATGATGTGAATTGATAGAAAAAGGTTTTCTAATGGTCTAAGTGATCAGGTATTAGAAGATATTATGAAAATACTATTCCAAGAATCTGAAGTGTAATTGAGATGCGTTGGTTATCTGTGCACCAGGTAGAAGTGATTATAAGAAGAAACGTTTAAATTTTTAAAAGGAATTAGTTCCTTAATGAAATCAAAGGAAGAATGTTTAGTTCAGGATCGTTCCGGCTAATTGAAATTCTATAGAAATGTTTCTAGACAAGAACAAGAATCTCGGATCACAAGGGTTATAAAGATACCCGTAACAATAACAATGAAATTAAGTATGAATTCTTTTTTTTATTTTTACCTAGATTAAGCTACTAGTACAGTAGGGGCTCAAGTACAAGAACAAGAAGTACCTAAGAGATTGTAACCTTCGGCAATTGTATATAATAAAGCATTGGTTGTTTAAACATTTAAGCTGTTGAGAGCCTTAAATGTTAGAGCAAAGGAGAAGTTATGATTGTTTATTTGAAAATGAAGGATGATTTATATAGGTCAAAAAGGGAAAACCTAGTTTTAGAACTGTTATACTTCAAAGAATCGTGAAAGAGTTGGACCAAGAGTGTATTAATGGTTTTTATCTCCAGAAGTAAGCAAAAGTCTATAGTATATGTACTTATATTTTGGGGGCATTGACTGAATTATTTACATGTCAACACTCCTGAATAAATTGAGATGCAATTAGATTTGATACATGAAGAGGTGTTAGTAGAAATATTAGTTTATGGAATTAAAGAATTAAGGAATAAGAAATTTTATTGATTGAAGTTTTGAGGAAAAATCACAAGGTCGAAGAAGCCACTTGGGAGGCTGAGAAGAAAATAAGAAAGTAATATCCGTAAATGTTTGGAACAGATACGCATTTAAAATTCGAGGACGAATTTTCTTAGGGGGAGGATTTGTAATATCCCAAATTTTGGCTAGTGACTAAAATGTAAATTTTGAAAGTTTAGGGGGTCAAAGTATAAACTTTGGAAAAGTTTGGGGACTAAAGTGTAAATTTCCCCAACAAGTAATTTTATTTAGTATAAGAGTGAATCAGATCGAAATAGGTACCTTGATATTAGTTTTAAGAATTAAGATTCAGAGAAAGGTATAGAATTTGGATCGAATGAAATTGTTAAGCGTGCTCAGGCCAGAGAAATACAAGGATGGGTGACCTTCGAGAAGGTCCCATAAAAGTGTTTCTAATTGATATTTTGGACTCAGTAAAGGTAAAGAACATTCGAATGGATTATCGATAAAGGATTTCTAAGAGAAAATTTATTCTATGGAGATTTTCGATAATTATCGGAATAGTAGACTGAGTTAGGAAAAATTTAGTCTAAGACTTTAGGAAAGGAAATTTTTATAAGATGATAGTGTTCATTTTTCGAATATGGAAATATGGAATTTTTGGAATAAATTTGATAGCTCGATAAAGGTGAAATCGTAGTAAAAGTAGTTTATGAATATTAGGAGATCAGATCGAATCGAAGTTGCAGAGGCTGATCCAAAAGCCATGGAAAAGTCATAAAATACTATTTTATGAATATTTTATTATAGTTGGTTAGATTTCAACTAGACTTAGTTAAATTTTTACAAGAATGGCAAACTAGTAAATAAAGACTAGTTGGAGGGCAAATTGGTCATTTGACAAAGATGGTAATTTTGAAATATTAAGGGAAATTTTGGAAGGTGAATAAAACTTGGATAAAATAATGGCCATTGATTTTTGATAAGATTAAGTCTTGGCCATTGGATTAAAAGGGAAAATTAGTAATTTCACTAATTAAATGAATTTTAAATTCATTTAATTTTAACATGTGGATTTAAATAAGTAAAAGATGAAACAAATTGTTCATCTTTCTTGAAATATGTCGAACTAAGGGGAGAAAAAAAGGGAGAAAATTTTTCAAGCTCGATTCAAGCCCCAAACTTGAATTTTTAGGTAATATTTTCAACTTCAAAGTTGTTTTACTCTTCAAGCTCTTTCTTTTGATGTCAATAATTCATGAAATACATGCTTGATTGATGAGAATTTTGATGAGAAAGAAATTAGTGTTTATGGACTCAATTGGGGTTTTTGAGATTTTATGATTCCATGTTGAAATTCAAGTTGAAATCAAGCTTTTGTGATGTTAAAATCATGTTATTAAGTTGGGATTTAAACTCTACATGTTTTGATTATTATGAAAATGATTAGGGTTTATGGATTCAAGTTTGATTTAGGGTTTGTGATGTTGGACAAATGATCTAGTAAGCTTGAATTTGTTATTTGGAAGCAAAACCCTAAATTAAAGGTATAGAGACCATTTCAGCATTTCTGAAAGTTAGAGGACTAATCTGAATTTTTATGATTTTGAAGTGTATTTATGTTATTATTGAAGTTGGAGATGTGAAATTGAAGTTAGAATGTTAAACCGATGTTGAATCGAGTTAGTGACCATTTTGACAAATTGTCAAAGCTAAGTGACCAATTCGGAAATGAGGTTTTAGAGAAAGACTAAATCTGATTTTAGTTGAAATAATAGAAATCAAGTAGTAATGTTGATTTGAGGACTAATTTGCAAAGTTAAAAAGCTTGAATCCTTATCTTTGCATTTTAGTGACTATTTCGGAAAAAACAGAATATTAGAGGGAATTATTTTTGAATAATTATTTGATGAAGAAAGTGATACATTAGTGGTTTGAATCAAGTAAGGGGACCAAATTGACAAATAGCAAAGTAAGGAGAAATTAGTATAAAGTTTGAAGTTATTTATGGAAGTTGTGTAGGAAAACTGGATTTGGCATTAAGTTTGAAAGTTCACCATAATGATTAAATAAGCTTAATTGAAATATTGTTAGAAGTGAATCTAACAAGTGTTATTCACATTCATGTGATTAATGAAGTTTGGATCCGAATAAAAAGAAGGTTTGAGACACTATGAAAGAAAGGACCGAATAGAGCTTAGTGAGGAAAACTAATAAATGGCCAAGGTGAGTGCATTTTTAAATGTTTGCATTACATTGAAAATGGCATTGCATTTCTCTATAATACATGATATGATACATTTCTTGACATGGCAAGCTTGATGGAATACTAGGTATGAATTATTGTTTGCATAAATGATGATCTATGTTTACCATGAATATTTATGATGAAGCATGAAATATGAAATGTTTATACGTATGATTGATTATGATGTTGAGTTAATGATGAAAGAAATGCCCAAGTATTGTGTATGAGAGTCTATGGTACAGTTGGAATGACATAGAGTCTTTAGCAGCTGCACCCTTATGTTCATGTTATCAAATAGATATTGTGACAAAATGATGGTGTCATATGCACCATGGGGTCTACGCCCACTGTGCCCGAGTGCACCGTCGAGGTGCTTCATGTTTATGGGGAGCAAAGAGTATCCCCGAGTACGTACTCATCTTTACGTATACATTAGACATTACGATGTCATTTCAAGATGACTCGTGTACCTCGATCTCATATAGCGTACTTTGGGCAATGATAAAAGAATCATGTCACGTAAATGAATCATGTCATGTAAAGGAATCAAGTTACGTATATGAATCATGTCATGATTATGAACCATACCATGTATATGAAATATGTCATGTATATGAACCATGCCATGAATACGGAACATGCCATGTATATGAATTTAACCACGTATATGAATCATGGAATATATATGAATTATGCCAAGTATATGAATTATGCCAAGTACATGCCTTATGCCATGTACACCGTCGAGGTTCTTCATGTTTATGGGGAGCAAAGAGCATCCCCGAGTACGTACTCATCATTACGATTACATTAGACACTATGGTGTCATTTCAAGATGACTCGTGTAACTCGATCTCATGTAGCGTACTTTGGGCAATGATAAAAGAATAAACGAATCAAGTTACATATATGAATCATGTCTTGATTATGAACCATGCCATGTATGTGAAATATGTCATGTATATGAACCATGCCATGAATACAGAACATGCCATGTATATGAATTTAACCACGTATATGAATCATGGCATGTATATGAATTATGCCAAGTACATGAATTATGCCATGTATACGAAGAATGTCACATATTTATGAAATATGCTATGTATATGAATCATGACATGTATACAAATTATGTTACGTATATGAATTATGCCATGTACATGTATCATGTTATGTATATGAATTAAGTCATGTATATGAATGATGTCACGTATATGAATCATGCCACGTATATGAGTTATCACACGTATATGGATTCTGCCATGTATATAATTCATGTCATATATGTATATGTATGAATTATGCCATGTATATAAAGTATGTCATATATATGAATTATGTGATATTTATATAAACCATGTCATGCATGTGAATTATGCCATGTGTATGAAATATGTCATGTATGTGAACTATGCCATGCATATGATTTACTTGGTAATAATAGAGTATTGGAAACTAGACTAGTTAGAAAATTATGACTTGCACATGAATATTGACAGACTATGAAAACCTTGTTAGTACGATACTACCTTAGACAGAAACCATGTTAGGTTAATGTATAACACGTATTGATTTATTTTACATTTTGATAAATAATATTATTACCTTACTAAGTTCATACTTAGCGTGTGTTTTATTTCACACGTAAGTTCTCCGAAAATAGACTAGCAAGGAGGAGCTGTTAATTGGGAAGAACAAGTTACTATCTGTGAGTACAGTACGTACATCTTTAACGTAATTTGATGGAGTAGTGGTCATGTAATAATTTAAGTGGGTAAACTGTTTTGTTAGTTTAAGTTTATAACGTATTTAGACATTGTTATGGAAGTATGGACTTATAGAAATGATTTACTATTATTAACTATGAATTTTGACATAGATAAATGTTGTTTAACCCTGATCGCGTAAAAATTTGAAAATCAAGAAAGGGTCTAGGCAGTGTACATAGTTTTCATCATGAATTATATTTTATTTCAACAACTCAATTATGAATTTTATAAATCAATTCAGGGTCAAAACTAGTTGCAATAGATGACATAGTTTTTAATTCAAACAAAAACTAGAGGTAGCTTCCATGTATTTAACTGGAAAGGCCCAGACTTGGTTCGATGGCTATATTATGCATAAAATCGAGTTACCTGGCACGAGTTCACATGAGACCTCTGCCACCAATTCTGTGATAAAACATTTTGTCATGTGATAGAAGTTTTTAACAAGTTGGTTCAAAAGACCACCGTGGAAGAGTATTAGAAAAGATTCGAGGAGCTTAAATCCTTCATGTTATAGCACAACCTTCATTGGAAGAGGGGTACTTTGTGTCCAGCTTTATTAGTGAGCTTAAATAAGAAATCAGACATAGAGTGCGAGTTCATGAACCTAAAGTTTTGGCAGATGCCTACAGAAAGGCCAAACTCCATGAGCTATCATTGGAGATTGAAGGAAAAAATACAAATATCCTCCTAGGACCACCAGTGGTAGTAACACTCCTTATGTAACCAGGACCCCTATTCAACACTCAAACCTGGATCAAAAGGGCATCTTTACAAGGACTAACCAAAGGCAGAGTGTACAAGATTACTGAAGGGCCAATAGCCTTTACTTTAGGTGTGGAGAAAAGTTCACCTAGGCCATCAGTGCAAGGCAAAGCAATTGAATTCTATGGAGAAAGAGAAAGCAGCCATGAGCAAGTAAAAGCAGTAACAAGGATAGAAGAACTAGGAAGGGTAGAAGAAGCTAACACTAAAGAGGAGCTGGAGATATCTATCAATGCCCTCACAGGTAGTGTAGCTCACTGTACACTCAGAATTCAAGGCATTATGAAGGGAAGACCCTTCAATATTTTAGTTGACAGTGGCAGCACTAGGGATGGGCATTTTACCTGGCCCAATCGGGTTAAATTTTTAATAAAAAATTGGGTTCGGGTCAGGTTCAGGTTTAGGGTGGAAAATATCTGACCCGAGACTAATTGTGTAATTTCTCTTAAATTTTTAGGGATATTTATAATAATATTCCCTCTTTATATATTTATTTATAATTTGATCCTTAAAATAAAATTTTTATTTACAATTTAGTCCTTAAAATTATATTTTTTACAATTAAGTCCTATAATTTTTTTACAATTAGGTCCCTAAAATTAATTTTTTTCTATAATTCGGGTCAGGTTTAAAGTATTTATTTTTTGATCAGGTCGGGTTGAATTTTCTAAAGAGTACATTTATGTTCAGGTCGAGTTTAGGTTTAATGTATTTATTTTCAGGTCGGGTTTGGGTGGGCCAAAAACCCAACCCGAGCCTTGCTCATCCTTAGGTAGCATCCACAACTTTTTCAACCCCATATGGGCTAAGAAAGGAACTGAAGTGATAAACACTCATCCACTAGTCATCATAGTTGCAAATGGGGAAACACTTTATAGCACTGCAAAAACTAAGCAGCTGCTATGAAAGATGCAGGAATACCAGTTTGAGCACGATTTTAGGGTACTTAACAGGAGAGGAAGTGATATGAATCTTGGAGTATATTGGATGAGAAGGTACAACCCTATTAGTATGGACTTTCACCAGATGACATTGAGCTTTCAGAGAAATAAGGAAGAAATTGTTCTAAAATGAGGAGTGGGACAAACTTGAAAAGATGACAGCCAAAGATAGTGAATTGATGTGGGACATTTTTTGTTGAGTACAGAAGGTAAGGTAAAGGATATGAGCCATGAACTACAATAGATAATTGAGGAATTTAATGACGTCTTTAGTGAGCCACAAGGGTTGCCCCCACCAAGGTATCAAGATCATGCTATCACTCTCAAGACAAATGCTACCCCAGTTAACCTCAGGCCCTATAGGTTTCCACACCACCAAAAGTCTGAGGTGGAAAAGCAAAATGTGGAGATGTTGAAGTCCTCAATTATAAGGACCAATAAGAGCCATTTTGCCTTCTCTTGCTTATTAGTCAAAAAGAAGGATGGCTCATAGAGGTTATGTGTGGATTATAGACAACTGAATGCCTTAACCATTAAAAATAAGCACTCTATTCCTATTGTAGAAGACCTATTGGATGAACTGACAGGTTCTAATTACTTCTCAAAGGTTAATTTGAGGTCTGGTTACTGGTAGATTCAAATTAAGAAATAAGATATATATAAGTCAGCATTCAAAACTCACCATAGTCACTTCGAGTTCAGAGATGTCACAGAACAATAACATATTTTTTATTCAAAAATTCTACAAAATTAAAATCTTTGAAAATATTTATATCGACTAAAACACAAAATCGGAGCTCTTTTACTTTGAAAAAAAATAAATTTGACTGTTCAAAAAAATCAGACGTTGAACTAAAATAAAAAAAATTATTCCATTTATACATGCCACTAAAATAAATTAAAAACCTCAAGTAGGATGTTATTACTGCAGTAGCTTGATGAAAATTTCTGAACTTGATGCAACTCTTTGCTTTGTCCAATGATTCGAACCAACTACGTATGCAAAATCAAACACACTCTAAGTACGAACTTAGTGAGGCAATAAATGAAGTTAAAAACAACAATTTAAACTTATTCGACTTCATGGCTACGTAAAATTATACATGCCAATACATCAACTTTTATATTGCATTAGTAATGATTTACTACATGCTAATGCCATCAGACTTTCATGCTTGTCCATTTGTCATAATATGTCATCTATACATCAATGTATGAATAAATATAGCATGATACAAGCTAATGAATATGCTTGTTTAATTTCTTTAATATTATATCAATACTTACCAATATACTTGTCATTTATTCTAAAAGCTCATAAGCTTATTCACATGTTTATCATTTATTAACAAATAAACCATAGCCCAAATATATGCCTATGAGAACACTGAGTACACGAGTCAAATATGCACCAAAGGGTTAATACACATAAGGTCGTGCCCACTATAATACACATAAGGTCGTGCCCACGATAATACACATAAGGTCGTGCCCACCATATGCACTAAGTGTTCTTTATATACACTATAGTGCTAAACCGAATATGCAGCCTACTGCTGGACTTTATGGAATGCCAACTATACCACTGTCCCTCAAAGACATACTTGGGCATATAGTCTATATTTATTTCATCCATGGCAATGTACATCTATCGACATAATTCAACATTGGGCAGTTCATACCCGAAATAATATTTCTAACTTACGTATGTAAATAATTAAATTATCAATGCATTTTAAATTCCAATCTTGACATATTTATAATATGTCAATCATATGCTCAATGACATAAATATAATGATAATAAAATTCTGGTAGGCTTATCGCAAGCCATCCCAAAGATGTATAAAACATCAATGTATAATGATATGTATACAATTGCACTCACCTTGACACTTCTTATCCCAAACTAAATTGAATAACTTAAGAGAACTTCAAGCTTGGTCATTGATATATATACTGAATTTCTAATTTCCCATGTTTACTTGAATTCTTCACATTCATCCCTTACATGCAAAAATTAATAATACCAAAAGGTACTCATTTTATAATATGTTAGTCTGTGCTACCTTCAAAGAAATATTTATATAAAATAATATACACCTCGAAATGCGATTTCCTTTGTTATGACAGAAACTAGATTCGATAAGTTGTTCAACCATATAAACTAATAGCCCAAATTCAACTCGTACGATTTATGACGAATTTTCAAAGTCGAATTCCAGCGCTGAATTTTAGAGCAGACTGCTACTCTATTTTTTGACCTTTCGTCACTTAAAAATTCATATCTTTTGATATCCCAATCGAAATCAGTCACCGTTTGATTTAAACGAAACTAGACTGAACTAGGAATATAATGGTATTTGTCTTACTTCCTAATAATTTTTTATAGAATTTGTGGTGAATTTCCAAACTCACTGTCAAAGACTAAAATTCTGGGCAGATTTCATAATTCACTTCTTTAGTATCCTTTGACCATTCCAATACCTCAAATTAACCTTTAATTATATTGTTCCAACATTTTCCTTTCATTAAAACTCCAAATTCAACTTGAATCCAGAAACCCCAAATTAAACCCTAATTAATCAAATGATTTTCCATAATGAATACATCAATTTCAACTTCGATCAAGCTTGGAAATGATAGAACATCACATAACAATTCTAATTCATTTGAATCCCTAAACCCTAAACATTAATCCTTCAATTTCATGAGCATAGCTTAACCAATCCATGAAATTTTTATACCAAATGATAGAGAATTCAAAGAGGATCAACTTTGCATTTCATAACCAATTCCTAAATCCAGCCATTTAGGGAGAAAAATCAAAAATTGAAATTCTTACCTTTGTTCTTTGAACCTTGTGTACATGAAGAAGAATGTAAGACTTATCTTCTATTTTTTCTTTGTTCAATTTATGCCACTTGTTATCTTTTATATCCATAAATAATAAAAATATATTCTTAATTGTAAAATGACTATTTTAACTTGATATCCAATGCTCCAAAGCTTACCACTTGTCAAAATTTTCATTCAATGGTAAAAAATAAACCAATAAGTTAGTAGTTACCAATTTTGCCCTTGTAATTTTCCAAAATTACAATCTTGCCATTATTCATCTAACAGCTCATATTTAACATGGAAAATCAACTTAAATCCAATGGTGCATGTTAAATCCTTCCAAATTAAGGCATGGAAAATATATTATTAATCTTGCCTTATCATATGTTACCTCTCCAAAAGTACTATTTTTAATGCCAATCTTACAATGCTTTTGCTTGTTTTTAGGTACATTTAGTTGCATAAGGTTGTTAAAATCATGCATTTGCATAAGGAGTTTAGAATTCTATCTATGCCAGTGTGAATGGTTGTTTTGTTGGCAATTTTGCAGGTTTAGCATAGTATTTGGCACAAAAAAGCAGCGCAGTAAGGAATGCCAGAGAGGATATCGAGTGTTGTTGGCATAGATGGACCAGACAATACCAAGCATCGGTTGGCAGAGAAGTGAACTTGATGCCATGCCAAGAACCCTTGGCAATGTCAGCCCGAAAAAATAGGACCAGATCAGGCTGAGAAAAAATAGCATTTGATCAAACTCCAAAAAAATAGGATGGCAAAAAAATGGGATGCCAAGTCAGTCTGGCACAGATGGATCGAACGATGCCAAGCTCGGCTACCAAAGGATCGACGACATATGAATTCAGCCCTAGTGAAAACCTGATCAGCTTATCACTTCAAATCTGGATAAGATGATCACATCCCTTATCCCTTGCGCATTCAAATTCAAACTCGGCTTATCCTATGCCCTCCTTGTACGCCTATTTAAAGACCAACCAAGCAAGCATTCGATGAGTGGTTTTTGGGGATTTTTGGTGGTGCTTGATCGTGAGTGATCAGAGTGAGGAGTTAGAGTGCGACGATTGACAACCGGCCGCACCAAGGAGGGTGGTTTGACCAGCTTGGCCGAGAGCCTGGATCTTGAGGGTTGCATCGAGAGACCCATCTCGCCCATTCTCTTGTTTTAAGTTATTTTGAATTCTTTTTAATAATGGTGTATTTGGAAAACGTTTATGGTTTTTTTTGGTTAAATCCCTCACCATGAACTAATCTAATAGTTGGTGGGGGATGTTTTGCGTTGAACACTATTTTATGTTTTAGTTTTTAATAATAAATATGCCTTTGGAATTGTTTTATCTATTTGGCATACTTTAATGTTTTCTAAATACTATGCCAAACGAGAGCTGGCACTGTTGGCCTATTGCTCCTCAATGTCTTAACAAACTTGGGGTGGAAACGATTAAGTTGTTGAATACTGGGGAGAGAAGCTTCAAGAGAAGTCGTTCAAGTAGATGAACTTACTTCGGGAGTGAAATATACCCCTTAGGAGTACAGATTAGATCTTAATCAAATTGGTTTATTTAAAAGCATGCACTATAAAGATATAGGGGTTTTTACATGATCAATTTAGGGCAATGACCATCGAGAGAGGCTTTGCTAATTTTGAATCTGCTCGGTAAACAATGCCAAGACAGGTTGTTATTAAATGCTGGCACGACATGAATAGCGTGAAAACCAGGCATTCTTTGCCAACGCTCATCATTCATTAAAGCACCTTCCTTGCCAACGTCTTTACTTTACTTTTATTTCTTTTCATTTCAAATATTTCCAAAACCAACTTCAAAACAAATCAACTTTTTCTTAAGGCAAGTAACAATCAAAGCAATTGAATTCCAAGTCAATCTCTGTGGGATCGATACTCAGCTTACCAGCTGTATTACTTGCAAACCGTGTATACTTGCACGCAAAAGACTCATCTTGGCACTATATTATATTTTTCCAACACATATCTTTTGCCCCTTTTGCCAGCATTCACTTAGAGAATCTGCAAGTTTTTGGCGCCGTTGACGGAGATTGCGATGAAATTTATTGCTTTAATTTTTACTTGTTTATTTGTTTTAATTTTACTAACTTTGTTTTTTTTTTGATCATTTTTTTCTTTTTTTTTTCAGGAAAGTTATAAAGAAGTGTATGGGCAGCCACATATGGTATGATGATGACTACATTTTCCCACTTATGATTGCCAATATCCAACTCCGAGAGCGGTCCATGAGCAAAGATGATATGAAATGCATGAAGAGGATGCCTATACAACACTCTCGGCACATATTTCTAACTTGAAAAGCATGATTACATTAATGCAAGTGCTTAACAAGTTCAGCAAAAGGCAAGCAACACTCGTTGCTTGTACCTATTGTAGAGGATTCCACTCATTTGATAATTGCCCCTTCAACCCTAATTTCTATTACTACACGGGGTACTGTAATGTGAACAATCATTCCTCCTACAATTTCGACCAAGTTTGGAACTATCAATAAAATAGTTTTTGGAATAATCAAGACGATGAATATTTTTACGCACCTAACAACTTCGTTGTGCCACCAGACTTCAACCAAATGCCATCCCAAGGCAGCATTCTTCATGAGAAATCAACGACGGATCTTTATGGATCCAACGGATCGTTTGGCATGATAGAATTGCCTTCAGAAATGCCAATGCACAATAATCCACCTGAAGAGCAAACAAATTACATTGGAAGCGCACATGAAGAATCCATGGATGCTATGAAAATCTTGGAAGAACAAGTCAGGAGGCTTGCAAATACCGTGAATGACATTCCTCAAGAGAACAAGATAGAGCTTCTATCAAGGCAGCAGGAAGTGGCAAACACTTCGGTTAGTGGTAACAATCAGAATGCCATGGCAACGCTACATCAACAAGCTGACAATTTTCTTCCTTCATCTGCGCCTCAAGGAATTCAGAATCAATATTACGAGTATCAGGTTTTTCCTAATACATTTGAATCAATAGATTATACTGATGAAGAGTATTCCAAAACAGGTACATTGGACTCATTAGTGGTAATAGAGTGTGAGGAAAAATTTGAGGGCAATGATCCCAAACACAACAACATCGAGGCAAATCTAGATAGTGCTGCCAAGTTCAATGCCAAGGTAGAAGGGTAATATTTTGAAGTTTCAAACCAAGAAGACGACGGCAAGCAGCCAATTATTTGCCAGGAAGAGAATTCAGTGCCAGCAGATGAACCCAAAAAAGTAGAGAAAGAGGAGGCAGAGGTTGATGATGTCATACCACTATCTGATGCCAGACCTCCAAAAACTTTGCCATGTGATACGGATGATGCTCGGTAAAAAGGCAAAGCTGTCACTCCCTTAAGTGGCAACCAAGTCAAGATTTTAACGTGTGGAAAAGAGCCAATTGTTTGCCATGCGAATAAATCAGTGCCAGCGGAAGAAACCAAGGAAGCTGAGAAAAGGGAAACAAGCGCCAGTAATGCCAGATCTCAATATGATGCCGACACCACTTCGGCAAAACCAGTAGAACCAGTAATTGCCAACCCTACATTGGTGAGACAAATAAATGTTACTTTTAATGTTGACAAAGCTCTTAAGTGTGCAGATAAACCTGAAGAATGCCATGCAGTTGAGCCAATGGAATCCATTTTGGATGAGAACCTGGCATTGACTTGCCAAGGAATGAAAGCTGGTGCCATAAAACAATAGTATGATGGCAAAACAATTGAGCCACAAAGAAGATCGATTCTGGTCAGGACTGATGCCATGAAGTGAGGTGTGCTCAAATGGCTTGTTGCTAGAAGAAAAAGTGGATGCCAATTGAGTGAGAATGAAGAGCTAAAGCAAGAGAATTTGGCGGTGACAATAATGCCAGAGATGGTGCTGCTAGAAATTAAAGATTTACCTAAGAATGCTATGGCAAGTCTGGAACCGGTTGAGGATACATACACCTTAGCATCAAACAAAACAGAAGGACCACAACCTAAGCACTACTGGGTGCTAAATTCAATCAAAGATTTGATAGGCCTACAGGGAAGAGTTATTTTGGTTTTCTGAGGTGGTTATTCAAAACCCCCATGGCAAAACATTCTCCCTTGTTGAGCAATCTAGAGTTCAGCATACTCAAAGGTAAGCAATTCTTTGGCTTTCTATGTTGGTTATTCAAACAAAAGATTGCCACAGACTGAAGCACTACCGGGAAGGAAATCAAAATAATGCCAAAGAGACCATTCTCACTGCGAAAATTTTGTAACTCTTTGCCAACTCAGTTTGATCATTGTGAATAATTTAGGAGAATTATTATTTTTAATACTTAGGATATCTCAGTTTTAAATTTTAGTTTTTTTTTAATTTTTAAAGGTTCCTTTGAGTGAATGCAGGATTTTGTTGCCAAGCAAGATGCCAAGGCAAGGACTGGCATGGGGTGATTGAACAAAATGCGGAGAATGAACTTGTTGTAGAGGATGAACACACCAAGTTTACGGAAGCCTTGGACGATGCCAAGAGGAAGATGATGTTGAAGGAACTTTGTGAACTTGTCACTGAGTGGATTTTGTCATCAAAATGCCATCGGACGGTGAAGCAATTGGCATTGTTACATTCAATCACCATAGGCCGCAAGATCAATATCGGTCGTATCATTATTGATGAAACTTATAAATACGCCGGTAAGGATAATGGGAGTTTATGTTTCCTTTTATTGATTTCTAACATTTGCATGCAGCATAGCGTGCCAAAGTTTGATATAGATAAAGCTCAAGGGAACGATGATCACTCCTGCCCTGTGGAGGTAACTCATTACAGAGGAGAAAGGCAAGGGAAATGTTGTCGAGTCTGTGCCAAAGGCCAAGATGCCAAAGGCAGTGACCGAGACTCTGATGCCATCTGCTTCATTGGCAATGCTTTTACAGATATATCAACGCAAAAGGTCATCCTCTAGAAATTAAAGAAAGCCAAGGTTCGAAACTTGATGCTTTGGCAGTATGTTCATGTCAGGGACCATGCCATGAAGAAAACATGTAAGGACATGTCTGTCCACACACTGCCAGCATTTTTTGAGTTCCTTGCAGACCTCCTTGCCAAGGATGACATGCCAGCCAGACCACACTCTGTCCACGCGCTGACCCAGTCTGATGCCACCATTGTTCAAGAATTCTATGTCCATCTTGTGACCAAATATTCGCCCTTCTTGATGATTAGAGGTACGTGTGTATGTTTTGATGTATTGACACTATGTTTGATTTGGATGGTGTAGGGGATGAATATTTTGAGTATGCCAAATCAATGAATGCTGCCAAGAGAAAGAAGTTGCTGGCAGATTTGTGTGAGTTTGGCACAACATGAATAGTGTCATCGAAGGGCCACCGAATGGTGAAACGATTGGCATTGAAACGTCAACCGAGAGGATGGAATCAGTTTTTAAAGGCCAATATGATGCCTACAACCCACAATTAAACCATCTCGGAAGAAAGGCTAATTTTATTGCACTTCATCATGATGGGGCGCAAAATTAACGTTGGCAAGCTCATCATCGATGAAACTTATAAATGTGCAGCAAGAGGTAATGGCAGTTTGTTCTTTCCTTTGTTAATTTCTAATATTTGCATGCTCTATGGTGTGCCAAATCTTGATACAAATAAAGGTCAAAGGATCAAGGGAACAACAATCACAATTGTTATTTGGAGATACTTCACCATTACCGAGCTAAAAGACAAAGGCAAGGAGAAGGCAAAAGTGCCTACGCCAAAGCCAAATGTGTCAAAGACAGTGCCAACCACCATGCTAGCCAGTTCACTGGCAGTGTTGTCTTAAATTTACCATCGCCATGAGATCATTATCTGAAAGTTAGAGACAGCCGATGAACTCAATGATAAGATAATGCACTACACAAATGAGAGGGATGCTATCATTAGGGAGGTTATTGAATAAAATGTCTCATGATTTTGTGACAACATTTCCAGATTTCCCTACCGAGCCCTCTGCCAGCGATGAAGTCATGCCAGCCAATCTACACGAGAAGAAGTCTACGAAGGGGAGTCCTCCTCTTCCTAAACTCTTTTACATGTCATTCCATTGCATTTACATGATCATGCATGTTATCTTTATGTTTTCTTGTATATATGTGTTGTTTTCATGCATTGGGGACAATGCACATCTTGGGTTTGGGGTGTGTGTTTCCTCACATTTATGTCACGCCATGCATTTCATGTTTAATTTTTGTTGCCATTCCATCTAGGTCATTTAAAATAGATGCATACCGAACCACTAAAAAAAGAAAAAGAAAATTTTGCCTCAGTTTAATTTTGAAAAATTTTAACACTTGTTAGGCAAGTTTAATTTGATCTAGGTGTCTGTCCAATGAGGAAATTTTAATCTTTAGTTGCAATGTCATGCCAGCAGAATAGTTATGTCATGTTTGCTTGGTAATTGATCTCTAGTTTAGGGAATTGAACTTACACTTAACACATAGTATGTATCTAGTTCCTTAGCAAACTTAGACCTTTTGAAACTATGCTCAGATTTAAAAAAATGATGCCATGGTAAAATAAGTAAATAAGGCAGCAATGTTCTGCCAAGGCAAGAAAAAAAATAGAACTCTCCTCTATCTTAGGGATAATAAGCTACTTGGGGCTTCATGGTTTGCTCCCTCTTTGTTCTCAAGTCCAAAACTTTAGGGTATGAGTTGAAGAGAAAGCCTAGTGATGTCTAGATTAAGGTGGGGATTCGTGGTATGCTCCCTCTTATCTCTCACACTAAATAGTGTCACAAAACAAGCTTAAATTAATGCCAACAGAAACCCTTGGCAAAGAAAAAAATGATAAAAATAAGAATATGAGTTTAGATAGTAAAATTGACTAAGGGAGTGAAAGGATACTTGATGCATATTACCTACACATCATGCACTCTTCATAAACTTAGACTAGAGTTATATTGCTGCACTTGAATTACTACCTGCTTGGCATTGTTGCACTGAGATACCCGAGGACAAAAATAGAGCCAAATTTTGTCTTCCAGCACTTGTCGGCATTCCAACCAAAATTTTGTCGAGGTAACATTTTCACAGTTTTTGTTTTATTTGTTTACATTACTTGAGGACAAGCAATGAGCTAGGTTTGGGGGTGTGTTACCTCTCCAAAAGTACTGTTTTTAATGCCAATCTTACAATGCTTTTGCTTATTTTTAGGTACATTTAGTTGCATAAGGTTGTTAAAATCATGCATTTGCATAAGGAGTTTAGAATTCTGTCTATGCCAGTGTGAATGGTTGTTTTGTTGGCAATTTTGCTGGTTTAGCATAGTATTTGGCACATAAAGCACCAAGGAGGATGGTTCGACCAACTTAGCCAAGAGCCCGGATCTTGAGGGCTGCATCGAGAGACCTCTCTCACCCATTCTCTTGTTTTAAGTTGTTTTGAATTCTTTTAATAATGGTGTATTTGGAAAACGTTTATGGTTTTTTTGGTTAAATCCCTCACCATGAACTAATCTAATAGTTGGTGGGGGATGTTTTACCTTGAACACTATTTTATGTTTTAGTTTTTAATAATAAATCTGCATTTGGCATTGTTTTATCTATTCAGCATACTTTAATGTTTTCTAAATACTATGCTAAGCGAGAGCTGGCACTGTTGGCCTATTGCTCCTCAATATCTTAACAGACTTGGGGTGGCAACGATTAAGTTGTTGAATACTGAGGAGAGAAGCTTTGAGAGAAGTCGTTCAAATAGATGGACTTACTTCGGGAGTGAAATCTACCCCTTAGGAGTATAGATTGGATCTTAATCAAATTGGTTTATTTAAAAGCATGCACTATAGAGATATATGGGTTTTTACATGATCAATTTAGGGCAATGACCATCGAGAGAGGCTTTGCTAATTTTGAACCTGCTCGGCAAACAATGCCAAGACAGGTTGTTATTAAAGGCTGGCACGACATGAATAGCGTGAAAACCAGGCATTCCCTGCCAACGCTCATCATTCATTAAAGCACAATCCTTGCCAACGTCTTTACTTTACTTTTATTTCTTTTATTTTTAAATATTTCCAAAACCAACTTCAAAACAAATCAACTTTTTCTTAAGGCAAGTAACAATCAAAGCAATTGAATTCCATGTCAATCTCTGTGGGATCGATACTCAGTTTACCAGCTGTATTACTTGCAGACCGTGTATACTTGCACGCAAAAGACTCATCTTGGTACTATATTATATTTTTCCAACACATATATTTTCCCCCATTTGCCAGCATTCACTTAGAGAGTCTACATCATCTAACAAAATATCTCAAATATTCAATTCGATCTGATTATCTGAATTTTTCTCGAACTTAACCCTTTTATAGCTTTTAACACAAATTTTGTATGAAAAATTTGAGTGACAGAGAAATGTCATTCTTGGGGGTAAACTATTCATTTACGGGACTAAAATACATAATTTTTGAAAATTACAATTTAGTCCCTAAACTTTTCCTAAGTTTATACTTTAGCCACCAAACTTTCATTTTATTTATTTTGGTCACTAGCCAAAATTTTGAGGTATTACAATTCTTCCCTCTTAAGAAAATTCATCCTTGAATTTTAGCACATACATGTTAATTCTCTAATCAATCTCCCATATGGCTTCTACCACTTTGTGATTCTTTCATGAATATTTACTATAGAAATCTCTTTTATTTCTAAATTCTTTGACTCCATAAGCCATGACCTTCGTCGGTTCCTCTTCATAAGTGACATTTAATTGAATCTCAACCCTTTTATGGTATTATGATATGTGAAGAATCAAATTGACACTTCAAAAGCATCGACATATAGAAGACATCATGGATTTTGATTCTTTTTCAGAACCTAATATAGGTCAATGAATCTTAGGCTAAGCTTTACTTTTCATCCGAATCATATCATATTCTTCCAAGGTGAAACTTTTAAGGAATACTTTATCCTTAACTTCGTATTAAATATATTTTCTTTCAAGATCAGCATATAATTTCCATCATTCTAAAGCAATTCTAAAATTGCTTCGAACCATTATTACTTTATTCTTCACATATTGAACTGAATTAGATCCAATCACCTTTTAGTTCTCTTTTTAACTCATTATCATCAAGAATATAAATTATCCCTTGATAATATGAACATCATTTAGACTTAACATCGAAGTCTTTAATTTTCCCTTTTCACCTTATTGAATTCTTTCCAAGCATATCTTTTCTTTCATCTATAAATCTTTAATCTGATTTGTCAAAGTAGACTTAAGAAGAAGCTGTGTAATCAATACACTATTCTCTTCCAAAGATAATTGGGCATTTAATGCTTATAAGGCAAAGAAAGACTTTCAGCTAAATACATTAGCCACTATTTTAGCCTTATTACATTAATACACATCCCAACCTAGTATGTAACATATCATTAAATAACATGGAATCCTTATTAACTTCATATTGTATTAATACTAGTGCTACCATATTAACTTTCTTAGGATCTACTTAGATCCTTTTTGTTGAGACAATGTGACGTGGAGATGCAACTTGAATTAATCAAATTCACATTTGGGTAATTTTGCATATAACTACCTTTCCCACAGGGCTTGTAGCACTATTCGTAAATGTTTATCAACTTCTTCTTTCATACTACACTTTTAAGGAAGTCATCTTTATACTCGATTGATAACTGTTATTATAAGAAATTTCATCTAGTGGCACATACTTTTTCCAGGAGCCTTCAAACTCAATCAAATAAAAACTATACATATCATTCAAAATCTAAATTAATCTTTTGGATTGTTCGTTATTCTATGGATGAAAAACAGTGTTAAAATTTATGTTGTGTCCCTAATGCCTTATGCAAGGAACTTTAAAATCTAGAGATAACCTTGGATCTTAATCGCACACAATGAAAATAGGTACATCATGTAACTTTAAAATATTTCAGATTTATAGCTCAACATATTTATTCATTATAGATTTATTCAATCTGGCCACAATTACCCAAATCAAATCATTTTTACTTGGTATCATTGATAACCTAGTTACGAAATCCATCGTAACTCTTTTCCACTTCCACTAGGGGAATGTAAATATGTTACCACATTTTCGATGGTACTTGATGTTTTGCTTCCAGTTGCTAGCCTGCCAAGCATGTAGCCATAAATTAAGTTAATGTCCTTTTTTATATCTACCAATCAATATTTGCTCTTCAGATTTAGATATATCCTATTCCCTTTTGGATACGTTGACAATGGACTGCAATGTTCTTTATTAGGACGTTCTAATTCCACTCATCATCATCAATACATAATATTTTCCTCAAACATCCGACATACTTAACTTTGAAGTCTTTATTTTCACCATTTTCAATTTGCTTTAACCATAACAACATTTTTTTTATCTTTTAACTAAAAAATCTTTAATCCGACCTAAATGAATAGGTCTAAGCTAAAGTTATGTAATTAACATATCATTCTTTTTCAAATACAGTTGTACAATCATTGCTCTTAAAGTAGAGAATATCTTCCAACTAAGTGCATTGGCTACTATATTGGCCTTTTCAAGATAGTAGTCGATCACAACATCATAATCCTTGAGGATAGGTCTGATCTTTTGGGGTCATCAAGCATTTTCAAACTTTTATAATCCTGAAGACATAACATTGTTCACCATATAAATGATGACACCATTTTTTAAAGCTTATACTATTGTATCTAACTTCAGATCATGAGTAGAATAATTTATCTCATGAATCTTAAGTTGCCATGATGTACATGCCACTAATTTGCCCCATTTTATCCGTACGTATCCCAATCTATTATGGGAAACATCACTACAGAGTGTAAAGTCTCTCTATACTAACACTGGAGCTTTTGTCATAATATATATTTTTAATCCAATCAAATTCCATCGGTCTCGACAATATAACCTAAAAATGCAACTTCAAATATCCAAAATTCATATTTAGACAACCTCAAATATCTAGAATCCATACTTGAACAACTTGGCATACAATTTCTTTTCTTGTAAAATCCATAATAGCACCCGAAACTATAAATCATAATCTTCCCTAGTCTTTGGGTACTTAAAATATATCATTATTGATTACCACTGCAAACCGATCCGAATACGATTAGAACACTCTATTTATCAAATCCATGAATGCTGCTGGAGCATTAGCATGGCCAATAAGGCACCACTATGAACTCATAGTGCCCAAATCGTGTCTTGAAAACAATTTTTAAGAATATTCTCCTCCTTGACCTTCAGTTGATATACTTCGAATAAAAATTAATTTTGGAGAACACTTATGCTCGATTCAATTGATTGAAGGGATCATCAATGTACAACATAAATTGTCTATTCTTTAATACCACTTTATTTATTTGACGATAATCAATACATAATCTCATCGAACCGTTTTTCTTTTTCACAAACATTACTAAAATTCCCCAAGGTAATATATTAAGCTGTATAAAACCTCAAACTAATAGTTAATATAAATGAACCTTTAACTCTCTTATCTCTGTAAGAGCCATTTTGTATAGTACCTTTGATATAAGTTCAATGCTAGAGAAAACCTGAATCCTGAATTTCACTTCACGATTAGATGGTAACCCTGACAATTCCTGAGGGAGCACCTCATGTTATTCATTGATAGTTGAGATACTTTCCAATTTCACTTTTGAATACTTATATGTTCACAACATAAGCTAGAAAGTTCTTACATCCTTGTGATAGCATTTTTCAAAAAAAAAATACTATTGAACTACATTGATAAAAAAAATCAATTTTAAGCAATCTCCGAACTTTCTAGTTTTTTTAGAACTATTCGTTTTAAGCAAAAATTCATAAGAAGCAACTCCATTAATCTTACTAAAATTCAATTTCTTTGAATTACTATCGAGTAATTCTTATAGATTTAACTTACTCTTGTGCTATGTCCCAAGAGATAAGTTACTATCACATCGAGCTTTCCCTGATCATCACAACGAAGCTCTTTTTTGTATCTTTTTTTTTATATTTATCAAACCAATAGTATAGCGACATTAGTTTTCCATCAATACCCCACCTAATGTCTCACACTTCAAGACTTCCCAGCTCTATAGCAAAAAAAAGTTTAAGGAACTTGGGGTTGAATTTCATTTAAAATAATATCCAAGGTACAAAATAATAAACCTTGGTTTAGCTAGGCATTTCCAACTACATCAGCACATTAACATCATATTGAGCGAAAAGCGGTTAATAATTAACCATGTTACAACTTTTATGGGCCTCATTTCTTTTTACCCAATTGTTCGATTGCTTGACGCGATCTCTCAACTTCGGACATCTATAACTTTATACAATCAATTCAATAAGCAATTGCATCAAGTCACTCAAGCATCAATACTGTAATAATGACATCATATTGGCATGTATACACTTACTGACTGATAACAAGCTCGGTTTGGATCCAGAATCGGCTAACTTGTAACTTTGATACCAATAAATGTAACACATCATTCTCATAATCGATTACCGAATATGATTCAAAGATGTCATAGAACAATAACATGATTTTTATTCAAAAGCTCTATAAATTTAAAACCTTTGAAAATATTTATATCGACTAATACACAAAATCAGAGCTCCTTTACTTTGAAAAAAATAAATTTGACTGTTCAAAAAATATCAGACGTTGAACTAAAATAAAAAATTATTCATTTATACATGCCACTAAAATAAATTAAAAACCTCAAATAGAATGTCATTACTGCGGCAGCTTGATAAAATTTCTGAACTTGATGTACCTATTTGCTTCGTCCAATGATTCGAACCACCTATGTGTGCACAATCAAACACAAGCTAAGTACGAACTTAGTGGGGCAATAAACAAATTTAATAACAATAATTTAAAATTATTCGACTCCATGGCTACGTAACATGATACATGCCAATACATCAACTTTTATATTGCATTAGTAATGATTTACTACATGCTAATGCCATCAGACTTTTATGCTTGTCCATTTGTCATAATATGTCATCAATGCATGAATAAATATAGCATGATACAAGCTAATGAATATGCTTATTCAATTCCTTTAATATTATATCAATACTTACGAATATACTTTTCATTTAATCCAAAAGCTCATAAGCTTATTCACATGTTTATCATTTATTAACCAATAAACCATAGCCCAAATATAAGCCTATAAGAACCCTGGGTACACAAGTCAAATATGCAACGAAGTACTAATACACATAAGGTCTTGCCCACCATAATACACATAAGGTTGTGCCCACCATATGCATTAAGTGTTCTTTATATACACTATAGTGCTAAACCGAATATGTAGCCTGCTGCTGGACTCTATGGCATGCCAACTATACCACTGTCCCTCAAAGACATACTTGGGCATATAGTCTATATTTATTTCATCCATGGCAATGTATATCTATCGACATAATTCAACATTGGGCAGTTCATGCCCGAAATAATATTTCTAACTTACGTATGTAAATAATTAAATTATCAATGCATTTTAAATTCCAATCTTGACATATTTATAATATGTCAATCATATGCTCAATGACATAAATATAATGACAATAAAATTCAGGTAGGCTTATCGCAAGCCATCCCAATGATGTATAAAACATCAATGTATCATGATATGTATGCAATTACACTCACCTTGACACTTCTTATCCCAAACTAAATTGAATAACTTAAGTGGACTTCAAGCTTGGTCATTGATTTATATACTAAATTTTTTATTTCTATTGTTTACTTGAATGCTTCACATTCATCCCTTACATGTACAAATTAATAACACCAATAAGGTACTCATTTTATAATCTGTCAGTCTGTGTCGACTTCAAAAAATATTTATATAAAATAATTTACAACTCAGAATTCTATTTCGTTTGTTCTGAAAGAAACTAGATTCGATAAATTGTTCAACCATATAAACTAATAGCCCAAATTCAACTCGTACTATTTATGACGAATTTTCAAAGTCGAATTCTAGTGCTAAATTTTGGAGCAGACTGCTACTCTGTTTTCTGACCTTTTGTCATTTAAAAATTCATATCTTTTGATATCCCAATTGAAATCAGTCACCGTTTGTTTTAAACGAAACTAAAATGAACCAGAAATACAGTGGTATTTGTCTTACTTCCTAATCATTTCTATGTAATTTTTGGTGAATTTCCAAACTCACTGTCAAAGACTAAAATTCTGGGCATATTTCATAATTCACATCTTTAGCATCATTTAACCATTCCAACACCTCAAATTAATCTTTAATTATATTGTTCCAACATTTTCCTTTCATGAAAAACTCCAAATTCAACTTGAATCCTTAAACCCTAATTAATCAAATGATATTCCACCAAGAATACATCAATTTCAACTTCAATCAAGCATGGAAATGATAGAACATCACACAACAATTCTAATTCATTTGAATCCCTAAACCCTAAAGTTTAATCCTTCAATTTCATGAGCATAGCTTAACCAATCCATGAAATTTTTATACCAAATGATAGAGAATTCAAAGAGGATCAACTTTGCATTTCATAACTAAACCCTAAATCCAAGCCATTTAGGGAGAAAAATCAAAAATTGAAATTCTTACCTTTGCTCTTTGAACCTCACGTACATGAAGAAGAATGGAAGACTTGTCTTCTATTTTTCCTTTCTTCAATTTATGCCACTTGTTATCTTTTATATCCATACAAAATAAAAATATCTTCTTAATAGTAAATGACTATTTTACTCTTGATATCCAATACTCCAAAGCTTACCACTTGTCAAAATATTCATCCAATGGTCAAAAACAAACCAATAAGTTAGTAGTTACCAATTTTGCCCTTGTAATTTTCTAAAATTACAATCTTGCCATTATTCATCGAACGACTCATATTTAACATGGAAAATCAACTTAAATCTAATGGTCCATGTTAAATCCTTCCAAATTAAGGCATGGAAAAGATATTATTAATCTTGCCTTATCATCTAACAAAATATCTCAAATATTCGATTCGATCCGATTATTCGAATTTTTCTCGAACTTAACCTTTTTATAGCTTTTAACACAAATTCTGTACAAAAAATTCGAGTAACACAGAAACATCATTCTTGGGGGTAAACTATTCATTTACGAGACTAAAACACATAACTTTCAAAAATTACAATTTAGTCCCTAAACTTTTCCTAAGTTTATACTTTAGCCACCAAACTTTCATTTTATTCATTTTGGTCACTAACTAAAATTTTGAGGTATTTCAAGCTAGTTCTAAACCTATTGAGAACTAACAAACTGTACGCAAGGAAAAGTTAATGCTTTTTTGGAAAGGAGCAAGTAGAGTAGTTGGGGTACATTATCTTATCATAAGGAGTGGGTACTGATGCAGCTAAGGTTGAAGCTACGAGAGAATGGCCTTTGCCCAAGAACTTAAAGGCCTTGAGAGGATTTCTGGGCTTGACTAGGTACTATTAAAGATTTATCAAAAACTATGGTGGGATAAGTAGGCCAGGCCACTCACTCCAATGCTTAAAAAAGACAACTTTAAATGGACACCAGAAGCCAAGACAACCTTTCTTGAATTGAAAACAATAATGTGTAGTACTCCAATGTTATCTTTGCCTAAGTTTAACAAGGTATTCTACTTGGAAACATATGCTAGTTCCAAGGGAATAGGGGCACTACTCTCCCAAGAAGGAAGGCCCATTGCTTACTTAAGTAAGGCTCTTAGCCCAAGGCATGCTAACTTGTCAGTTTATGAGAGAGAATACTTGGCTATCTTACTAGTTGTTTCTAAGTGGAGGCACAACCTAGAAGGGGATCCTTTGTGATTAAGACAAACCATGAACCCCTAAAACACCTTTTAAATCAAAATTTGACTACCACTATTTAAAAAAGGGGTCCACAAGCTACTGGGACCAGACTATACTATCCAGTACAGAAAAAGAAAGAGCAATGTTGTGGCAGATGCTTTGTCAAGGCAAAAAAATAGTGCTTGGGTGCTTGGACATCACAGCTACCATACTGGTTTTATTTTGGGTACAAGAGGTGAAAATGAGCTATCAGGAGGACATAACAGCTCAAGAGAAGATCCTTATGCTTTCTGTCAAACATGCTGGTGATGGAAAATGGTCTTTTTCCAAGAAAATTTTGAAATACAAGAACAAGGTTTACGTAGAGGCCAAAGGGGACTTGAGGCAACAGTTGTTGTCCCAAATGCATGACTCACCCTTGAAAGGTCATTCAGGGGTGTAGGCCACCTATCATTGGCTTAAACAACACTTCCATTGGATTGGGATGAAAATAAATGTCAAGGGTTATGCAGCGCAGTAGTGTGATGTGTGTTAGAGGACCAAAATGGAACACATTCACCCCCTGAATTATTGCAACCTCTTCCAATCCTAAAGCAAGCTGGGAAGGTCTTTTTCATGGATTTCATCGAGGAACTTCCCCTCTCAAGGAAGTTTAATTGCATATTGGTGGTAGTGGATAAATCCACTAAATATGCCCATTTTATCCAATTGGCTCACCGCTACACAGCTACAGATGTAGCTAAAGCTTACCTAGACCAGATCTACAAACTACATGAGAATCCTAAGATCTCTATCTCAGATAGAGATATGATCTTCAGTAGCAATTTCTAAAAGAAGCTCATGAAGATGTTAGGAACTACAACACTGTTCAGCTCAGCCTACCACCCAAAAAATGGATGAATAGACCGAGAGACTAAACCATTGTCTCGAACACTACCTACAAAGCCTCTGTTTTTTAAGACCACACACATGGGTCCAGTGGTTACCCCAAGCCGAGTGGGGGTACAATACCAGTTACCACACAGCACTGGAAACCACTCCTTTCTAAGCATTCTACGGGTATAAACCCCAAATATTAGGATGGAAAAAAGAGTCAGTGGTGCAAAGTGCTAATGAAGTAATGGCTAACATAGAGCACAAAAGAAAACTACTACAGAAACATTTAGAAAAAGCTCAGCACCGTATAAAATTCTACGCAGACAAGAAGAGAACTGAAAGGAAATTTCAGATAGGAGATGAAGTCTATCTTAAGTTGCAGCCGTATCGACAAACTTCCTTGGCCTTGAGAAAGAACTTGAAGCTCGCTGCTCGATTCTACGGCCCCTACAAGGTAATTAAGCGCATCGGGTCAGCCGTTTATCAATTACAACTACTAGACTCAGCCAAAGTCCACGATGTGTTTCATGACAGCCTCTTGAAGAAAAAAATTGGAGAAAATGTTTTTATCTTGACCTACCCTCCTGAAGTCACTAACAACGGCCAACTGAAGATATACTCTCCCTGATTCTGGACAAGAGGATGGTTAAACTCGATAATCGAGTCGTGACTCAGCTTCTGATGCAATAGACAAACATGGGTCCGCAGAGCACTACTTGGGAAGACTATTCTGTCCTTTTCAGTTTCCTAAATTTGATCCTCGGGGACAAGGATCCTCTGAAGGGGGTATTGTCATGATCGAAGGAGACAAAAGGGGGAAACCAAATGAATTAGGAAATGGAAATCAAATGAGGAATGACTAGATCGAAGGGGGAAATGTGGCTATCCTACAGGCTGAGTGCAACGACTGCATTTTGGTGAGGAATGGACCTAGCGGGTTAGAGGTTAACGGGCCAGCCCAAGTGGAAGAGACCAAGGAGGAACAAGCTAATGACCCAGATCAGGAAATTGGTGTTGAATTAATAGTTTAAAATAGTACTTATATATTGTAGTACCGTTGACACGTGTCCTTAGATTAGAGGATGTGTCTTTGTAGCCTATTTTAGCTTTATATTGCGTTTTCTTCTTCTTTTTTTCTTATACATTATGAATGAATTTCAAGCTTCAAACTTTTTTTTTCTTATACATTATGAATGAATTTCAAGCTTCAAGCTTTTTTCTTCTTCAAACTCATAGTCTTCTGCTTCTATTAATCTTTTCTTACATTTTCGTCACTGATCCGTGACAGCTCGTTGGCCTCCAACGACTGTTTCTAGAAAAGCTATATATATATATATATGCGTTATATTAGGGATATCACCGATAGGAACAAGACATGTGTCCACAAACAGTAAACAGTATTTAATTTTAAAAAATAATGTGATGATGCAATTATGAAGATACAGTAGTAGAATTTAGTTAGAACCAAGGGTTTGGAGAAACTAAAGTAATGGGTTGTTGGGGATTGATTGCTTTATTCCAGATTCTGCAAACCGACCATGCTAACATTAGTTTGGACAACAAACACACCCTTTTTTAACTTGTAATTATTTATTTATTCTCAATTGTCATTTTATTTTAATGTCTTTTTTATATCTAGGTAATAATTTTCTTAAAAATTTAGTTATCGTAGAACCCATCAAGTGATCTCAGTGTAAAAAAAAAATATTGTTATTTTTAACTGACTTAAGTTCGAGCAACTTGTCTGTACAATATGTGCGCGGTATTAAAAGGCTAAAATTAATGAACAAATATTATCTAATAATCACACCATAAAATTTAAAAATTATCATAATATATTTTATGTTTTTTTAAATGCAAGTTAAGGCATAAGAGAATGCATGCAGCCCTTAGGGGAGCAACTGCATATCTATTTTTTAAAAAATAACTTTAATTTAATGTTATTTTTAAAAAAAATAATTTAATGTGTAAAGGTAAAAAATAATTTACATACTCATTTTGGAAAATTTATTTTGAACTCATTCATGAATTTTTATATCCGTCAACGAGTTAAGGGTTGTTAGAAAAGAGGATATGTAATATATTAGTATAGGTTAAAGTTCATTCGAAGCCTTTGTACTGTATTTAAATTTTTTATCATTTTATTCAGACCCATTTTTGACATTTTGGTGGGCCAAGAACGAACCTAAAAATTGGCATCAAATAATAAATATTGAAGAAAAATTAAAATTAGACAAAAAAATTAATTTTCTTGTAAATTTGGCCCCTAATAACAAGTATTGAAAAAATAAATTTTAAGAGTAAACAAAAAATAATTAATTATCTTATAAATTGGGCATCTAATACTAAGTATTGATTTTTTTTTAAAATTTTAAGTATAAAAAATATAAATTAATTTGCTTGTAAATTGGACATCTAATAACAATATAAATTAAAGTTAACTGAAAAGATAAAACACGAATCATAAAAAAAAATTAATTTTCATTAAATTTTTAAAAATCGTGAAAAGAATTACAAAATTATATAAAATTTTCGGTTTCTATTTTATTTAAAAATTATTCAATCACAGTTGAACATGTGTCATGTATTGACGGGAAATCTGAACGTTCTTATTTACTCACTTTCAAAATGTACATTGAATAAATTACTCTTATTTTTTCAAGAGGGATCAATTTGCTCAAGTTCAAAATTGATAGGGGCTTAAAAAGTGTTCAAACCATTTTTTTAATAGTCTTAAGGTGATTATATTGTAGTATTTGTTTATTTTTTTCTTAACTCTTTGATAACGCGCACACACCATGCAGACAAAGATAATTGAATCCGAGTCTCTTAGGATGAACATCATTCTTTTTTCCACTAAGCCACTTGTGGGCTTTAAACCAAAATATTTAAGTTAACTAACAATAGCTTTAAGTTTTTGGACCAAAATATCCACTTTCCAAATATATATAATTAAAATGTCCCTTTTGCAGTTGACGGAACAAAATAATTTTTAAGTATTGTATATAAATTAAAATGTTCTTTTTATAGTAGATAGTAAATTAACTTTTGTAATTTGGAAGGATCAAATTCCAAATTAGAATCAGTTTTTTTCCTAGAGGAAAAACCAATAGAAATAGGGTTAGTCTCTATGTAAATATGTTCATAATTGCAGTGTAATGTTTTAGCCTTACACAAGTCCTATTGGACAGTCCAGTTTATTATCTTAAGCAATTAAAATATAAAAAATAATTAATTTAATTTGCACACTAATATTAATACTCACACATCCCACTAAAACTGTCATATGTTGATATTTTCTGGTCAATTTTTTTAACTTTAACTATAATATGTTTAAATATTTTTAATTAATTAAAATTTATAAAATATATATTTAAAAATTAATTAATTGAAAGTTTTTAAAATATACTTTTTTCATATTTTTAACAATAATAAGTTTTAAATTTTAAGAAATCAAGGTTAAACAAATTTGACCAAAAATATGTCAACATGTGACAGTTTTAGTAGGACGGATGGAGTATATGTTTTGATTAAATTTAAATATTTTATTATTTTAGTTATCAATAAATATTTTGTTATTATTAGATACTAGTTCAAACTATAGAATACCCAAATTTATATATAGGTTTTCCTGGCTGAACATTGCATCAATTTTCAGATATGTTTGTTGTGTGAAATTGGGTAAGATTGAATATGGAGCTGAAAAGAAACAAGAGTAAGACTCGGTAATAAAAATCCTCTATTTTTTTATCTGTGTATATCTTAATACTAAAAAAAATAAATACTGATATTAAATTTTAAATTCTAGAACTTAAACTCTAAAAATTAAATTTATATTTAAAACCCTAAATTCTAATTCTAAATTTTAACTATAAATTTTAACTATAATTTTTTTAATATTAATATATACATAAAGACATTATAAAGCGACAAACGATTTCTGTTGGACTTGGGGCCTCCAAGTATTTTTGCTGAGTCATTCCCACGTGTTACCATAAATGCAAGTTGCCTTCACTTTCTACAATGCGAAAAAGAGAGAATAAATCCATCCCCACCCTCTTTGGTCTAAATTTTATTTTATTTTATTTTATTTATCAAATCCGGAACACCACCAAACTAACATAGCAATGTGTAGTATCCTAATTTCTCTTCTCGTGGTTTGGTGTTTGATATGACAGATTGGAATTTGGAAGGGTCTTTTTATGTATTTTTTTACATATTCTACTAATGATCTAATAAATTTGAGATTTAATTTAATTGATCAACAAATTATGCTATATTTATGTTATGTTTAAGATGGGAAACCTAAGAAAGAAGCAATGGGAGAGGAAAAGAAATAGAAAAAGAAATTTCAAGGTCGGCATCCCATGTGATATCAACTTTCTAATACATATCTTTACACGCCAAAACTCGATCCCACGTCCCAACTTTCTTTTTATTTTTTATCCAAAATGGTAGTATACCTTATCTTCACGATTCATTCCCATGCATAACTATAACACCGCTCACTTTCCTTCGAGTAGGACTAGCAAAACAAATATACCAAAATAAGTTTGGATACAATACCAAAATACTATATAAATAATCGTATATTTAATAAACATGACACGGCATACATGCATGTTTAGTGGTTTATGTCGTTTTATCTTTGACATAAAAGAATTATGACACGTAATTTTTTTTTAAAAAAAAAACTCTAGTCACTAGGTTTTTCAATCAAAGTTTTCATCGAATTAATTGACTTCTTCAACGTCGAAGGCGATGGTTTTAGTGCTGTTATTTGACTTCTTTCTTTTATTTATATTATTTTTATTTATTTTTAATTTTAAATATATTTTGTTTTGAATTCTTTTTTTACATATCTTATTATGCTTGTTGGTATGTTTTTATGATGCAGTTTTGTGCCGTTAAAGAGATATACTATGAAAAACGTAGGTAACATGAGGTATGGGAATTTAACGCAAAAGGAGACAAAATTGAAGCAGTTCAAACGTCTAAATATAAAAAGCTGAAATGAGTGGACATTGTCTTCTCCTCTATGTGTATCCAACCGAAAGCTAGGCTAACAGTTACGTAGAGCTTTCATGACCAGTGAGGCTGTATGGATCATGCATCCCACAAAAACTAATGCTACCTCCTAACATACCAAACACATAAGGTTATGTGACCATCAACTCTTTGGACCATTCTTTCCTTGGTAGGTGGAAAACCAACGAAAAAACTACAAGAAAACACTTAATAATCAACATCTTAAGAAAAAAATACATGCAAACTTAACTTTTTTGAAATAATATAAGGTTCCCCTATCAACGGATATGACATTTCTTTTATATATAAATAAATAAAAGGTATGGATCACTCTGGATTCCAAGTTCAAAACCTTTCATTACATCTCTTAACAATAATTAAATACCAATCAATTAACGGATGGAGGTGGATCATCATCAATAGTGCAAACGTGTCGGAAAGAGAAAGGTTTAGATAGCTGACAAAGCATGTGATCTGGCGGACCAAATCACACTGCACCACAGAATCCGAGGTAAAATTCCAAGTTGCCCAAATAGGATTCAACATCAATTAACCACAGTTTGGATGGGATGAGAAGTGTTTCTCTTACTTGTACTTGAGAGTATGATTCTCACCTAAAAATGAAACAGCTGTGCAATTTGTGAATAGAAATTTTCTATTTTTTGTATTTTTAATTATATTTTCACATTAAAAATTAAGTTTAAAGTTTAGTGTTTAAGGTTAGGGTATATGAAACAAGGGATATGGTGTATTGTTTAAGGTGTAAGGATTAGAAAATAGGATTTATGATTTAGAATTTAAGATTAGAGTTTAAAATTTAATTTTTAATATTTTTTAGTGTTAGAACATAAAAAGAAATAAAAGATTTTAGTCCAAAACTTGTGACCAACACCCTTATATGAACTAATAGAACATAGTAAATGATTAATCACTAGGCTTGGACTGGTAAATACTTTGAAAAAAATAGGGTTCAACACTTGTCTGACAAATCACCACTTCAGGGAAATGAACCCCCAAGGTCGGTGGATGGTGGAAGCATTGCAATACCATCGTCAATTTGGTTATCCTTCAGCTTTTAGTCACCCTTTCACCACCAATCGTCTCTATAAATCTGCCAACTCTGCTCCACTGGCTTTCCTCCCCCTTTATTTTCCTTAACACCTGCCTAGGAGATCGGAAAGATTTCCAAAAGAAATATTAAACTAAAAGGTTCTGCGTTGGAAAAAATGTGAGAAAATGATAACTTTAACCATATTACGAAAGGATAAATGTCGAGATTCGAATAATGTTTATATTAGATCTTATTCTACTCTATGAGAACTTTACAACGGTATCTTATATGTTCATATTGGTTGAGTGATTAATGAAAAATTAATGTCCAAAGTATGGTAGTTGTGAATTGAGTAAGAAAGTGAAAACTCTTTTATCTTATATTGGTGGGATAAATAACATGGAAAGTGTTTATATATAAAATTAAAATAAATCAAAGTAAATCATGTTGAGGCTTGCACGAATGTAACTTTTTTAAGACAATTTCTTCTATTTCTAAAAGATTTATGACCGACAAATTCAAACACCAAAGAATTCGTGCAGGCCTCAACATAATTTGTTTTATCTACACTTTGTATGCTAAGTGGCACTCCATGTGCTGAGGAATCCCAATCCTTTGTTTGCTTTTATATGCTGCTAACGGCACCGTCCATCCCATTATCGTTTCACTCTCTTCTATTCTATATATATATATATGAAAACTACTCCACTGCTTAACTATAGATATCATCCTCTCCCTTTTGCTTCTTCTTCGCCACTGTCTGACTTTGTTTAAGTTAATTTATAGAGGAAATGGGTGAAGAAACCAAGCAGGTGAGACCGAGACTGGCCTCGTTAAACAAGGAAAATAAAACAATATTTATTTGCAAGAGAGTAATTTATTTAGGCATGAATCTGAAATGTTTTGCAGGAGCAACCGCCGGCAGAGGCTCAACCGGAAGAGAAGGCAGAGGAGAAGCCGGCGGAAGAAAAGAAAGAGGAACCACCAGCACCACCTCCTCCTTTTGTCTTGTTTGTGGACTTGCATTGTGTGGGATGTGCAAAGAAGATTGAGAAATCCATCATGAGGATTAGAGGTAACTATATGTTAATCCGTATCAATTAATCAGTATATATTCATTAATCTCTATAATTTGCAACAAATAAAAAATATATTCCCAAATGGTTAGCAGGTGTGGAAGGAGTGGTGATCGATATGGCACAAAACCAAGTGACAATAAAGGGAATAATCGAACCCCAAGCAGTATGTGCTAAAATCATGAAGAAAACCAAGAGAAGAGCTAAAGTACTCTCCCCTTTGCCTGCAGCTGAGGGTGAACCTATACCAGAAGTTGTCGCCTCACAGGTTTCGTACTTTCATTCAACGCCTTATAATATCGCCCCAATAAAAAAACGAAAAAAATAACACTACTATATAGGAGGTCTCTTTAACGGTAGTGATTGGGTTAATTATTCCAGGTTAGTGGAATAGCAACCGTGGAGCTTAACGTAGACATGCATTGCCAAGCCTGTGCTGAGCAGCTCAAGAGAAAGATACTAAAAATGAGAGGTATAATATTAATAACACTTGGTTGTTTATTATTGCTTGCATGCACTTGATTAGAATGATCAGATTAATCCATCATCCAATGAAAAATCTTAGTTTGGTTAAGTTTCTTACCAATTTAAGAACAGTACTTTTTGGCCACTTAACCAGCTAAAAGCTAGACGGTAATTTGTGAGTGTGATTGACCAACTGCATCAAATACGGTGAGGACAAAGGAAAGAGATCTCATTCCCATAGCCGACAATGGCAATGGGGCCTTACCAACGTGACAGCCAATTACTACTATTTTTTATTTTTTATATTCGTTTTATTATTCATGTTCGATTTCTTTGGTATTACTTACCGTCTATTATAGAATTAATTAGCCACGATTGATGTTTATATAGTATACACATGTTACAGGCGTACAGAGTGCGGTAACAGAGCATAGCACCGGGAAAGTTACAGTAACGGGCACCATGGATGCAAATAAGCTTGTGGATTATGTATATAGACGCACGAAAAAGCAGGCGAGGATCGTGCCTCAACCGGAGCCTGAGCCTCAACCGGAATCGGAGAAACAAGAGGAGAAGAAAGAGGGCGAAGAGAAGGCGGCCGAAGAAGCCAAACCCGAAGAAAACGCAGAGAAAAAAGAAGGAAATCCTCACGAAGAAGCAGATAAAAAGGAAGGTGGTGAAAACAAGAAAGAGGAGAATAAAGAAGGGTGTGCAGAAGCCGAAGGGAAAAATGTCTGCAATAATGTTGTTAACGAGGAGGAATCCATGAAGAGAATGGTTTACTATTACCAGCCCCTTTACGTTATCGAGCGAATGCCGCCTGCTCCTCAGCTCTTCAGCGATGAAAATCCCAACGCCTGCTGCATTTCATAGTCATCACTCATCATGAAATGATGACAAACTTTATAGCTTTGGTTTCCTTTACCTTTTCTTTTTACTCTCCTTTAAATTAGTTAAATTTTACTATATGGTGGAGAAGTATATACTATATAGTTATGTGTATTATTAATGTTCGGTCCTTACCACCGGAGATGAGAGTTTTAGAGAAATCTGGTGGGCGGTTCTCACATGAGCAATCGGGGAATGTAGGGAGTGGGATCATTGTACGACTGAGTTGATTAATAACATGATCATTGTGTACTAAAGATATATTAATTAGCTTTACAGTTTACACATAATATATGTATATATATACATGATCTTTTGCTGTATGCATAATCATTGGTGAGCCGATATAAAAACAATGATCCATTTTACAAAATACTGATAATTATAATGTTGAATTTATCAATAACTAGGTTTGGGGAAGCTAGGAATATAGTTCAAGGTTTAGACATTAAATACAAAGTCATTAAGTAAGCATCAAGTAACATAGTAAAAAATGTTTAAAAATAGCATATAAAAAATCTTCTTTATATTAAAAAAATGATAATCTTAAAGACTAGTGAACAAAAGCATTAAGCAAGTGTTGATGGCTAAAATAGCAAACATCTAATTAGGGAGATGGAGGAAAAGACGAAAGTGGTTGGTGGTGGTTTTAGGCGGTCCATCCTAGTTGATTTGGGGTGGAGAGCCACAAACAATATGATGGTCTAAGATAGTTGGGATCGAAGATAGAAAGAATAAAAATTGATTGTGTTAGGATGATCTGAAGGAAGAATGTAATACCCCTTCCCGGTCTGGTAGAGAATCGGGTCGGAGATGCTGCCGATGATCACTGTCGGTAACTATGCAGTGAAAACCGATACTTTTTGTATGAGGATCCAATCAATGAATGTCAATGTCAGAATATTTTATCCAACATATCCATAAGGAATCCAATTTATTAATCAATTTGTCGTTAAGGGCTAAAATGCAATATATTTAGTGTTTAGGGACTAAATTGTAAAACTTAGCAATTTAAGGACCTTATCAGAAATTAAGGATACTAATGTTAAATTAAAGTCATGTTATGCAAGAATGCAAAATTCTACTGAGTTTTGAGGTCTACATCATGCTCAATTAACCATATCGATATTAAGGATTGTTTTATGAGGTTTACAAAACTAGTTCAGACCAATAACAGAATTACCTACCTCGGTATTGGTACTCGAGAGGTCGTATTGATACGCTTGGCCGTTATTAATATTGTGATTAAAGTGGGTATCGGTACGAGACCGTCCGTATTGATACTCAGTGTAATCCCTAAATTCCAATAACGAAATTCAGTATCGGTACGGACTAAGCCGTACTGGTACCAGGCTGAGGTTGTACATGGGGATCGATACGAGGCCAAATTGTACCGGTACCCCATCTAATTACCAAATTCTAGTGTTGAAATTCTGTACGGATACACTAGGTTCAGTATCGGTACCCTTTGTAACCATTTGGTCCAAATATGCACCTGTACCGATACGCACTTACCTGTATCGGTACGCCCTATTCTACAATTTTATAATTTGCTGGTTTTTACATCATTTACCCAACTAAAATGTTCCTAATGACTTCTTAATCAATTCCAATGATCTCTACAAAATTTTAAGACCTATGTTCTATACTCATGTATCATTATAACCATCTTAACCTCATGAGAGCTAATAAAATGCATTTTAACCATATATGCATACTCAAAAGGAAATCTCAAGTTCCAAAACATACCATATATGCATATATCAACATACATGTTCAAAACATTTCCACAAACTCATTCAAAACAAGTGAGAGCCATATGCCACCATTCTAGGAGTTTAAAGGGTAAATGTACATTACAAAATGGGACTCAGAGGTGACTTGCAATCGACTATCCACGATCCACTTCACGGAGCTAGAGAACCTGAAAATGTATGCAACGAACTATGTTAGGCTTACATAGCCTAGTGAGGTAGTTATCGGCAATAACAAGTTAAACGGTAATGCATGCAGTGAGTTCAATATTATAAATATCATTGTAAAACCATATTATAACATATTAGGCATGTGATAAACATAATTTTAACAACATATATGCATACTATAAATTCATATTCAGGATACTCTTTTCCTTTGGATCATAGTAACAAATGGATACTCTAATTCCACCAACATCGCCAAGTCAATGAATGGTCAATCCTGCCGACATCGCCAAAGACCAAATGCTTAAACATCCATCCAACATTGCCAATAAGGGCTTTAGCCCAAGGACTGTAGTCCACCCGTACGTGAGCTCATTGAATTATATTGGCATGCCAATTGTATCCAATATATACTTGTATCCAAGGTTCAGTGTATATGTCACGATGTTCAAAATGATTAATACTTACCTTGTGCAATAATGTTAATGTACAATATTCAACGCTTACATCAATAAGGAATGTTCAATGCTACCAAGTCAATGACAATAGAAGTGCTATATTGGAACTCGATTATAAGTCAATGCATCAATAAACTCAAGCTTACCAAATCTTACCGAAATGATGAACAATGCTTACCACAATGATAGACAATGCAAGGGAATGACACCTAGCCAATCCCATAACACAACTACACTCACCGATGATTTCGAAACTAATGGGGCTCTTGGATTACGATTCTTTTGTTGGGGATCTTGGAAGGAGTTGGTAAATCCTCTCCACCAATAGATTGAGCTATATAAGAAAACATGGAAATCTCATCAACAACCATTTCTATGAATTCTATTTTCAGTAACTAATTCCATAGCTATTTCTAACTATGGGAACACAACATATAAACTTGGAAATCCATGGAAATTAGCTAGGGTTTCAATAGGCTTGATTTCATAATTCTTACATGAATTCACCATGTAAGTCAATGGAGAATCAATGGGCTTACCTTGATTAAAAGCTAGGAACTAACTAGGATTGATTAATCAAAGAAAATCAAAGCTTGGATGAAGCTTCAATGGAGGTGTATGCTTAGGTAGGAGAAGGGGAGGTGCTAGCTTAGTTTTCTTTCACCCGATAGTCATGTATCTCACCTTTCTTTCTTTTATTATAATTACTATATGAATTTAGGAAACCTTTGGGGTGAAGGAATTAATTCTCCAAATTCCACGTACAAGGGTGATTAATCCCTTGAGGGGTTAATTACTCAATTAGTCATCCAACTTCTCAATCTTTTTACTTTGGCCACTTAAGCTCAATCTTTACATTTTAGTCGCTATGCAATGTTCCTTAAGTTTTTGATACTTACGATATGGCCCAAAGTCAATGATAACGCCTAATTGATCATCAATACATAAAAAATTAACCACATGGTCGATGGTTAATATTCATTTTAACTTGTTGGAATTTAAAATTTCGATCACCAAAATTTGGTTTTCAACTAGGCCAGTTTTAGGGTTTTTAAAAAGAATATCTCCCCTATACACCCATGAGTCCTTGTGATGACGACAAGTTTCCACACTCAGGATTAACTCCTCTGATGACCTACCGACATTCTAGCCCAGCGTATGGGCAGTTGTGTCAGGTTTAGTGTCATGATGGCTTTTGACAGGTTGATAGAGTATATTCAACTATCAAATAATAGGTCGAGGAGTCGATTAAGCAAACTTAATAGTTGTGACACCGCGTTGTCTTAGACTGAGCTCCAGAGACTTTGGATCCTTATATGAGCTCTAGAGGTGTTGAATCTGATTGTATAACACTTTGTCCCCTAGGTCTTGGGAGTTTTATAAAGTGGCACGAGCTATGGCCTCATTCTTTACAATCAATTGTTACTTCTATAAGGCTCTCCCGATTTCACAAAGATGACTGAGATAGACTCAGAGTAACATTTGGGGAGATATAAAGTCATTAGATGTCTCAAACTAGACTGATGGGTTAAAAGATAGTCTGGTGCAATTTGTTAACAATCATATGCTTTGGGCAGGCATCTCCGTCTTCACAATTAGAGATGTTGGTGGCATTCGCGTGAGCGGACGTACTCAACGATTGTGTGGAAGCAAAATGTGTAAACTAACTTCTATATCCTTTTAGAGCTGATGCGGTTGGAGAGTAAGTCGATATAGACATCTCTATTTTGGTGAAACATCAATACCATTGGCATTGAGTAAATGGAGGGATCACATGATCGTTGGTGCAGTCGAGGAGCACGTACGTGTTTTTGGTGCTCTAAAATTGGCGAAGAAGAAAACATAGGTTGAGATAGAGTGTGTTCAGTATTTTTGGGAATGTGATGCGTTTGGTGGCGAACATGGTGTAACACCCCGATCCTGATTCGGATCTAAAGTACTACATTTGGGTCACTCAAAATCGACCCATCAAAATTTCCTTTTAAAACCATAAGTTTAGCCATTTTCAAAATATCAAATCATCCATAAATCCATGAAATTAAATAAGCATCTTAAATAAGTTTACAAAACAAAAGCTCCAAGTTTAAAACACCGTATATCAAAATAGTTAAGCAAATAGAGTTTATAGACTCAACATTTGTAAGGTCCTATGAATACATAAGCCCAAAACTAAATACTAAGCATTATACTCTGAAGCGAAGTGGTGTTGGAAATCTCTTCTTGATGTGCTCCTCGGCCACGAACCACCTACTAACCAACGAACGGAAACAACGATTCCGAACGCTAAACTTATACAGATTAGTGGTACATTTCTACTCTACCACAATTCATGATTATCATAAAATAAGCATGTAAGATAAACATAGCTTAGAGAGCATAGATAAGGATTTACTATCTATGAGTTATCATCTAGCCTATACTAGCTAGAGTTCTTAGATCACCTATCTCAAGGCATCGTTAAGTCTACAAGAAGTTCACATATTCCACAGTACTTGCAATACTCGAGGTCACATAGCCTATTGAGTTACTCGAGCTCACTCAGCTCATCAAGTTAGTTTATACCATACCCTAATCACTCAAACATCGAGTACATAAATTGTCACTTATAGCATCCACATAGCATACATGAATACATCTATACATCATCTACATAATGGCCAATGAAGCCGTACTTTACCCGTGCTTACAAAGCTGTTGGGTTACCCGTGTTCACATAGTCATTGGGTTAAATAGACAATATCTGTATCACCATAGCCACGGGTACGTCCTAGACATACTTGGATCGCATTAGCCACAAGCAATCTTTACCTAAGGTCACTTAGCCTGTCAGGTTACTCGAGCTCACTCAGCCTATCGAGTTTATTACCTTATCGGGATCACCATAGCCATAGATAGGTTTCTAACCGCACCCAGATCACTCAACTCGTGTGTACATCGGATTTACTTGATCACTCAGTCCGAAGTATGCATCCCTTTATATAAGTACCATAGTATTGATTCTAGGACATCTGAATTCCTTTTCAACAATCACAAAGCAATACATGCTCCCTGAGCATTCATACACCTCGCCAAGAGGTAAGTAGCATCAAGCCAAGCTAACAACAAATGCCCCAACGCATAACACTAACCATCACGGTTATCTTAATTCATCACTTACCAACTATTACAAGTTATTCCCATCCATAAAGGGATAAATCTCAGTTTTTCAGTTTTACAATTCATTTTACTACCTTGGAAGCCCATTGGGCCATATACCTTGAATTATCAACCCCTCAAACCTATTTTCAACATTTACGAGCAAACTACTAATGGGTACCGATACCTACTCAAGAGTATCGGTACTGCTCTATAGGTATCGATACCCACCCAAGCATACCGATACTCTTCTTTACATGCGTAAGGGTTTTGACCAATACCATGTACTGGTACACATGGCCGTGTACTAATACTCCTTCGGTACCGATATGCTCCCAAGAGTATTGGTACACTTTTTTGTTGTTGGAATTTCTATATAACAAGGGGCACCGATACCCACCCCAAGGGTACCAATACACCCTTTACAAAATGCCTTTGTTCATCCTTAAGAACATATGGTATCGGTATGAGCTCCCCATGTACCAATACCGAAGCCTAGAATTGGCTTCCAAAGCTCTGGAAATCACTTCTTAAGCCCACAAAACATAACTTTTAACCCTTTCATTCAATCTTACATATTATGAGAGTTGATTAGGGTGGCTTACTACCATTTTTACACGTTACTAACGACTAATTCAGATTTCACCATTAATAAAGCTCTAAGCTATTAAACACCTAAGTTAGCAACAATAAACCACAACATCAAGCAAGGCAATCATTTTATGATCTTCAAGAAGAATAGAAGTTAGAGATATACTAACCTTTTAGCAACTATCTGGATTTGTTTTGCGCACTTACAACCCTCAACTTCTTCACTTTGGCTCCAACTTGAATAAACACCAAAACACATCTTTTTATACCTCACCAGAAGAAAAAGAACTAAGACTTAAACCAAGCACTAAAAAGAGGTCTAGCCACAGATTAATAACTTTGAAATCATGGAAGAAGCTCCCAAAATCTTAATCCCCAAGGAAACCCACATTTTTAAGAAAAAAAGACCACTTTCACAGAGGCTCTTGGAATGGTGATTAACATACTTGAATTTGAAAGCTTGAATGGAAGAAATGAGGTTGAAAGCTTGAACCTTTAAGCTTGGTGGCTAGGGGGTTTTTGAAGAAGAAAGATGAAAAAAGAAGACGAGGGAGAAAAAGGTGTAGATGATGATATCACCAAGCCAAACTTTGTCTCCCCTTTTCAATTTCACGTGAGGGACAAAGATGAGAGATAAATGGCCATCCCATTTATTTAAAATTAGTTTATTCTCTCCATAAACCCATATCTTTCACTCTAACTACAAGAATGCCACTTCTCATGCCTACATAGCTAAATTCTCAACCAAAAAGGCCCAAAGGGTCCAAATATCCCACTAACACTAAGGTCCATAATTTGGGCTAACGCTCAATCGTTGACTCAAAAATTTGGGTCTTTACAACTCTCCCCTCCTAAAAAGAAATTTCACCCTCAAAATTTAACGAAGGGAGGAGATGCAACTATCTCAGATCTAAACATCTCCAATCTTATATAAGTTTACCTTGATTCTGAAATTCCTCTTCAAAACTTCTTTATCCAAGGCTCATAAAACTGGACTCCTCAACACCTCTCTCATGAATCTCAACGATTTACTCCCAATAAACTAACAACACTTACATCAAACTCCAAATGGAACAACATAGGATGGACTCATACGATACTGTCCAAGCATTAACCCAATAAACTCACTTCGGATGGGTTTTATCTTGGCTAACAATCGTCTCTACCACCATTCGCAGTTCAGGACTCTTGAACTCAAACCTCATATGTTTCCGAAACGCAACACCTCCTCAAAGTTATACTACTAGGAACACCTCATTGTTTATCATTTACACTATGACCAAACGTTTTCAAGAACAAGCAAACCCCGACAACTGAATTTTACCATCCATCCATCCATCTTGTAATAACGACCCTTTTTCCTAGCTTGACCAAACAAGACGGGACTTCGCACTTCACTTTACTAGAACTTACCCCAACTCAAACGAAGACTAACTCATGATCATGCGATTTCACTACTCCGGCCACTCGTTTCCAACCAAAAACTGTTGCCACTTACGAACTCTTACTAGATATCAAACTCACACAACTGTCTTCGAAAGTTCGAACATGCTCTTCCAACCCAACCACTTATTCCAACAAACGATTGTACTGAACTCTAACAAGACCTCAAGGATTTTTAAACGGTTCTTCCAACAAGATCTATTGCAACACAGAAGCCCCAGTTCTATGTAACTATAGCCGTTAAACTACACTTTTGATGTGCTACTCTGATGACATTCACACTACATACATGTAGACAACCCATCTCAAAACTCGTTAGAAAAAACACTCAAAACATCGAACTCAAGATTTTATCGACGCACTCATAAGCCCAAACCACTTCTCGACTAGTCCTTAGAGTCTAAACATCATATCAAACATAATCTACATCGCGAATTCTCTTTAACTTCAACTTATGATACTCAAATTCTGAACTATCATACGAAAACCTCAAAACTCTTCAACCAATTACAAGATCATTAACCTTGAGAAACAGGTAATGGTCCTTCACTGTTTCACATTGTCTTTCAACATCCAACGCCACCTTCTTCTCCATACTAACACAAGTACGTCCCAAGGTAAACCACTTGGCAACGACACCCGTATCCACTCAATTTTACAAATGATTCCACACTCTAAAATTTTAGTCGGTACCATACCATAAGGTGATGGAATCTAACACTGAACTACTTTACCTTTATCATGGGTTCTAATCTATGATCAAGAGGTAAGACCGCTCATCCCTTGAAGAGCACTTTAACATCGTCTTAAATGTCCACAAATATAAAGTCTCAAACTCTCTCAGCCCTCGTTTTTACTATGTGGGCTAAAAACATCTTGAAACTTACAAGGCTCTCTTTGAACTAACATCACAGGAGCACGACACTCACACTAGAAAGTTAATGGTTCCTCGTGTCCATTACCAACCACCTAGTTCATATTGAACCTTGAAACTTTAAGGCTTTTGCTTAAAAACCAAGGCATATGTCATGCTCACATGACCAACCTATACTAAGAGTAACATCTACTAACTAGGGAGAGAGTAAATCTAACAAGCCACAGGGACTGTTACTCTCAATCCCTACTCACCATTCTCGGTAAAAACCTTACCTATCATCATTTACAATTTTGACAAATTAATCAATCCAACATCAACTTTTAGATCTTACCTCAACACTTATTCAACACAAACCAAAACTATTGTACAAACGAGAAATTATATTTCTATCAATGCAACTGATAAGTGTTCAAAAGTACTATTTTTCTTACCCTTTTTACTCATATCATTGTTAGACTTAGGCTCATATTAGTTGCATAGTTATCCATTCATGCATTAATCCACGTTTCCTTCAATCGTTGAGCTTGATTACATAACTTGGTGATTTTTGTGGAAATAGATGCTGCTTTGGTGTGTTTTTGTGTGTGTATGTGCAGGATCACTTGCCAAAGCAATGCTGAGCTAGTTGCCAGGGCAATGCATGAAGGATATGCCGAGCTAGTTGCCAGGGCAATGCATGAAGGAGACGCCGAGCCAGTTGCCATGGCATTTGTCGACAAAGACCAAAAGCAATATGAATGTCGAAATTCATGACTTTACAAGCCCAAGATGACATGGAGCAAGGCCCAAGCCCAAAGGAATTTGATTGCCATGCAGAGATTAAAGAAGAATTAAATTCCAAGAAGATAGGAGAAGTTCTAATAGGAATAAAATTATAATAAAGAATTATATTCTTTAAAGATAATTTAATTCCAACTCAAACTCCTCCTCAAAGAAGGACTTTGGCCTAGCCCTATAAATAGCAAGGAAATTCGACAAATCCAAGAGAGAGAGAGCAAGAGGGAATTTCGACAAGACCAAGAGAGGAAGCAAAGGGGAATTTTCGACAAGCTTCATCTTTTCTTCCTTGTTCGATTGGGTTCATTCTAGGGATTGTTTATCTTGTGTTTCTTTGGAACCTAGCCATGAACTAAATTTACTTGGCTATGGTTATTGTGTTTTGTGGTTGTGAGAAACTATTGGTTTTTGTTTAGGTAATAAGAGTTTGCACTTTTCTATTTCAAGGTTTATTCATTCTTGGTTCTTATTATTGTTTGCGAGTGAATTGGGAGAGGATCTCGTGATTTCATCCATTTATCTAATATCGGGAGAGTTAGATTCAAGAAACGAATGAATATGATCTTTATTCAATCCAATGATGGTGAAGATTAATCCGGCTTAGGAATAAGTTAAGGATTTCAACGGCTAAGAGGAGTGCAAGATTGGTTGTTGTTCACCCTTGATTCACGCATGGATGTATTATCAAGGCATTCACAAGTAGCTAGAGTTTCGACTTAGGGATAAGAAGAAACCATTGAAGAACGCTCCGCTGAACCTTGAAGTTGCTGCCCAGTCGCCCAAGTAGTTGCCCAACTAGTCGCCCAGGCAACCATCAATTAGTTGCCAAGGCAACCCCGTCGTGCAAGTTGCCACGGCAACTGAGTTGCCCGTGCACTCTTTTACCAAGACAATCCAATCGGCTATCACACCTCAACTCACGATAACCTATCCTATCTCTCTCAATTGAATTCATCTTTTCTTTTACTTATTTACTTTCTAGATTAGTTAAAACTTCTATAATCTTTTACTTGTGTTTTTACTTTTTACAGTGCAAGAGACTAGATTCTTGAAGTAGCACCAATCCCTGTGGAGACGATATCTTTTATACTATAACTTGCGACGTGTATACTTGCACAATTGCGTAGCACTTATTATTACGCAACAAGTTTTTTGGCGCCGTTGTCGGGATTGGCAATAGCGACTTTGTTTTTACTTTCTTCGACTTTCTTTTTATTTTTCTTGTTTAAAATTCAAAGGGCTAACAAACTTTGGTTTTGCATGGGTATATGACCAGGGCGAGACCGACTTCACTAGAATATCCCTTTGATCCAGAAATCGAACGAACCTTACAAAGACTTAGACGAAGGATAAGAGAAGCAATGGCAAATCAAGACGGCAATATGAATCAAGATGTTCGAAGGCGGAGGATGAGTGATTCTTGCACGAAACAGAACTATTCGAGACTATCTTGAAGAAGATCTTGATGGACTTAACCCGGGAGTTGTCGCACCTGAAATTGAAGCCGACCACTTTGAGTTGAAACCGGTAATGTTTAATATGATCAACACAATAGGTCAATTTGGCGGCTCAAAGAATCAAGATGCACGACAATATCTGAAATCTTTCCTCGAGATTTGCAACTCGTTCAAGATACACGAGTCACCCCGATGTCTTACGATTAAGATTATTCCCTATTCACCGAGGGATAGGGCGAAAGCATGGTTGAATAGCATTCTGCCGGATCCATAGCATCTTGGACTGATCTTTGTCGTGATTTCCTTGCTAGATTTAATCCTACAAATTTGGTGATAAGCTTCGTAACGACATTACTTCTTTTCGGCAGCGGATGATGAATCCATGTACGAGGCTTGGGAGCGATATAGAGAACTTCTACACAAATGCCCCTACACGGATTCGGTGTGGACTCAAGTAATAATGTTTTACAACGCCGTGAATACACCAACAAGGATGATGCTAGATGCCTCGGCAAACGGCATACTCCTAGATAAGTCGCCGGAAGAAGCAATGCAAATCTTAAACAGGCTGGCCAAGAATGATTATCAATTCCCATCTACTAGAAGAGGAGGAGTTAGACGCTAAGCCACAATACATGAACTAGGATCATCGATTCAATTTCGCATAATTGGCCGCTTTAACCAAGATGGTCCAGAACATGCAAAAACCAAACAACACACATGAAGTCAAGGTAATGGATTCTTTTTGTGAGTTATGTGGCGATAACCATAATTCTTCTGAATGTATGCAGAATCCGGAATCTAGCTTCTATGTGAGGAATTATAATCGGAGCAACAACATGATGTCAAATACATACAATCCAGCTTGGAAGAAGCACCCGAATTTTTCATGGAGTAATCTCAACAATGCTCTAAACCAGAACAATCGAATGCACAAGCATCGGGATTCAAAGAGAATATGCCACGGCAACGATTCTTTGCAACAACAACCGATGACATCTAGTTCTTTGGAAATTCTCTAAATGCTTTTATGATGAAAACTGAATCTTATATGGCTGAGAATAGTAATTTCATAAAAAGAACTGATGCTTTTATTAACAGGACCGAGATGAGATTGCAAAACCAAGGCGGCAATCAAATCATTGGAAAATCAAGTCGGACGGTTTGCTCAAAATCAACACTAGACCACAAGGAGGTTTACCTAGCGATCATTGAAGTCGCAAGAGGAGGCGGCCATGAGCAATGTAAGGCAATCACCACCAGAAGTGGCCAACAACTTAGAGAGGTTCAAACCCGCTCGTCAAACAAAACTCCACAAAAAGATCAAGATGAACCTAGCGGAAAAGCCTCAGATGCTGAACCAGGAATTGCTGCGGCAACCGGCAATAAACATGCCTCGGCAACCGATGACGCCTCGGCTTCTTGTGATAAGCATGCCTCGCAACCGGTTGATAACGATCGGCAACTCCAGATGTCCCGGCATTGCCGTCAATCAGGTTTCAAACCAATGAAAGGATCGAAGATATCCGACTTCCACCACCATTCCCACAAAGGTTGAAGCGACAAAAGCAAGAATACCAATTCAAAAAGTTTCTTGATATCCTAAAGCAAGTCCACATCAACTTGCCATTGGTGGAAGCAATTGAACAAATGCCAAACTATGCCAAGTTCCTTAAAGACATTGTGTCCAAAAGAACAAGGCTAGGAGAGTTTGAAACAGTTGCCGCGACAGAGGGATGCATGGCAATGTTGCACAATCGTATGCCATCTAAGTTTAAGGATCCCGGAAGTTTCACAATACCCTGTTCTATTGGAAATCACTATGTCGGGAAAGCACTATGCGACCTAGGGGCTAGCATAAACTTGATGCCTAAATCGGTTTTCGTAAACTAGGAATAGGGAAGGCAAGACCTACAATTATTATGCTGCAGCTAGCCTAGCCGAGATCCTATGTGCATCCAAAGGGAAAAATCGAGGACATCTTGGTAAAAGTTGATAAATTCATTTTTCCCCGTGACTTTATTGTTTTGGATTGTGAAGCGGATGAGCATGCACCTATCATTCTCGGGAGACCATTCCTAGCGGCAGGAGAACTTTGATTGATGTTGAAAAGGGAGAACTCACAATGAGGGTGAATGACCAGCGGTAAAACTAAATGTGTTCCAAACACTAAGGCATACCGATGATCCGAAGAATGCCAACTACTTCATGCCACGACGCGAGTTTAACCGATGAGGAATTTAGTTGCCTCGGCAACTACATTGCCGATCAAGAGGAAACGAGGAGTATGAAGAACCGGTCGATGAGGAACAACCGAGAAGAGGCAAATTGGCTAGTCAATCGACCGGTACATACTTTGAACCACTGGACTACTCGGGTAAGGAAGGTAAGATCGAAAACCCCTCATCGAAAATCCACCAATTCTTGAGTTGAAACAATTGCGAGCAATCTGAAATATGTATACTTAGGGATCGATAATACATTACCCGTAATTATTTCCTCTAAGTTACAAACTGAGCAGAAAAGAAGCTGATCAACATGTTGAAGCTACATAAAAAGGCAATAGGGTGGACAATTGCCGACTTGAAGGGAATTAGCCCGGCGGTATGCATGCACAAGATCTTGTTGGAAGATGATCACAAACCTTCAATTGAGGCCAGAAGAGACTGAATCATGCCATGAAAGGGGTTGTAATGAAAGAAATCATCAAGTGGCTTGACGCCGACATTATATACCCTATCTCCGATAGTACGTGGGTAAGTCCGGTACAATGTGTACCGAAAAAGGGAGGTATAACAGTGGTAAGCAATGAAAATAATGAACTTATCCCAACCAGGACTGTGACCGGTTGGAGGGTTTGTATGGACTATCGAAAGCTAAACAAAGCCACTAGGAAAGATCACTTCCCATTACCCTTTATTGATCAAATGCTTGACCGTCTTATGCCTTCCGAAGGATGCCGTTCGGATTGTGTAACGCCCCGGCAACCTTCCAAAGATGCATGATGGCACTCTTTTCAAACATGGTCGAAGACTTCCTTGAAATCTTCATGGATGATTTTTCAGTTTTTGGTAATGACTTCGACGGCTGTCTCGGCAATTTAGAGAGGGTGTTGGCAAGATGCGAAGAAACAGATTTAGTCCTCAATTGGGAAAAATGCCACTTTATGGTAGATGAAGGAATAGTGCTCGGCCACAAGATTTCATCCAAGGGAATTGAAGTAGACAAAGCCAAGGTGGACGTGATCGAGAGATTACCCCCACCAAATTCGGTTAAAGGAATTCAAAGTTTTCTCGGACATGCAGGTTTTTACAGGAGGTTCATTCATAATTTTTCTAAAATTACTAAACCTTTGTGTAATCTGCTTGAACAGGATAAAGTCTTCAATTTTGATGATTCTTGCACTCAAGCATTCGAAACCCTAAAGAAAAAGCTTGCCTCGGCACCAATTGTCGTTCCACAGTTTGACACTACCTTTTGAGCTCATGTGTGATGCAAGTGATTTCGCGGTAGGAGCGATCCTAGGCCAACGCACAGGTAAGACCTTCCATGTGATATACTACGCTAGTAAAACTCTTAATGGTGCTCAAGTGAATTACACAACAACGGAGAAAGAGTTACTAGCTGTAGTTTTCGCATTTGACAAGTTCCGATCCTATTTAATTGGTACAAAGGTAATTGTTCATACGGACCATTCGACAATCAAATACTTATTTGCTAAAAAGGATGCTAGACCTCGTTTGATTCGTTGGATATTACTTTTACAAGAATTTGATATTGAAATTAAGGACAGGAAAGGAACAGAAAACCAAGTGGCCGATCACTTATCACGTTTGGAACACAATAGGGAGGAGGACGCGGATCTAGAGATATGCGATGCATTCTCGGATGAACAAATTCTAATTGCCTCGACAACCCTCAACGCCTCGGCAACCCATGACGTCTCGGCAACCATGGATGCACACGCCTCGGCAACTCTCGACGCCGCAGCAGTCTTTGACGCGCATGCCTCGGCAGTGCGAAGCGACACACTACGGCAAAGACATGCCCGGCAATACCCTCGCACGCAGATTTAGTTAACTTCCTTGTTTGTGGTATTTTTTCGTATGGCATTACTCACCAAGGAAGAAGCGGTTCCGCCATGATGCTAAGCATTACTTTTGGGACGAGCCTCTTTTGTTTAAACAATGTGCAGATCGGGTTATACGCCGATGTGTCCTCTGAAGAAGAGCAACGAGAATACTACTCGGCAATGCCATTCTTCACCCTATGGAGGACATTTTGGAGGAACTCGTATCATGGCCAAAGTCTTGCAATCCGGTTTGTATTGGCCAACATTGTACAAAGATGCCCAAGACTTTTACAAGCAATGTGATCGTTGCGGAGGACGGGCAATATCTCTAGACGACATGAGATGCCACTCCGAACATCATCGAGGTGGAACTGTTCGATGTATGGGGATCGATTTTATGGGACCTTTCCCATCTTTATTCGGCAACCTCTACATCTTACTCGCCGTCGACTATGTGTCTAAATGGGTAGAGGCAGCTGCAGTTTCCCAACAGCGATTCCAAGACCGTGCAACGATTCCTGAGAGAAAAACATATTTATACGGTTTGGGATGCCGAGAGCAATTATCGATGACGGGGGCAAGCATTTTGACAACAGACTAATTGCCAAGATGTTGCAACGCTCGGCATATCACACAAGATCGCCACGGCATATCACCCACAAACCAACGGGCAAGCAGAAATTTCCAACCGGGAGTTGAAGGGAATACTCGAGAAAGTTGTAAATCCCTCAAGGAAGGATTGGTCATTAAGACTAGATGACGCACTTTGGGCATATCGCACTGCATTCAAAACACCCTTAGGTATGTCCCCCTTCCAACTTGTCTATGGTAAAACATGTCATCTACCGGTGGAAATCGAGCACAAGACGTACTGGGCAATCAAAACCGTGAATATGGATTGGGAAAGTGCCGGACAAAAGCGTTTGATGGATCTCAATGAGATAGAAGAATTTCGTGCACTCGCCTATAACAATGCACGAATCTACAAGGAGAAAACAAAGCGATGGCACGACAAGAAACTATTGCCACAGCAATTCACGCCAGGGCAACTAGTTCTCCTATTCAATTCTCGGCTAAAACTTTTCCCGGGAAAGCTGAAATCAAGATGGTCGGGACCATTTGAAGTCGTCAAACCATTCTCCCATGGTGTTGTGATAATCAAGTCCATCTCTGACAACCATGAATTCAAAGTTAATGGACAAAGATTGAAGCACTACAATGGTGCCCATGTGGAACGTAACAAGGAAGTGGTCAATTTAGGAGATGCATGAGCATGCTCTCCCTTTTGATATTTTTATTTTTATTTTTATTTATTTTTGTTTTTTTGTCGATTATTTAATTATTTTATTTATTTTTCATTTATTTTTGATTTTTTTTATTATTTTATTATTTTGCCTATTATTAGTAGTTTTAGGATAGTTTTTTTATTCAAGTCTAAGAATCCTATTACACATCTTTATTTATTTTCTTTATTAGTTTATCTTTAATTTTAATCCTTATTTGATTTGTTTTTGAATTGTAGGAAAGGAAGTTCAAGAGAAAGAAGGAATTCTAAACCAAGTAGGAAAACATCTTCAACAAGGAAACTAATGGGCTGAATCTAAGGCTTATATAAAGCCTCCAATTCATCCTAATCAAAACCCCTTTGTCAAAAATTCCTACCAAACCCTAAACCCTTTTTTTTCGATTTCCCCAATCCAACCACCTATCTTTTCTATAAAACCCATCACCCTTAACCTATTCCTACTTTCTATCTTGCAACTTTTTAGTTCTTTTCTTTTCTTTTCTTTGTTTTTACTCACAACCAAGATCATACATGGCATCCAAGATTAAACTTCTAGTTCATCCAAGTTCCTCCAAAGAACCAAGATACAAGAAGTTTGCTACACCGGCGGTTCAAGAAAGATTTCAATCCAAGTTTGAAAGCCGGAAGATTCATGAAGAACAAGGCTTTGAATACTCCAGCTCTCAAGATTTCGGCCTTGAACCATTCATCTTCAAGAGGATTGCACATCAAAAGTGGCAAATCTTTTGCCATCAACCGGAACCGGGTAACATCTCATGGGTAAGAGAATTCTATGCTCACTCACCTAACCCGGATAATCCTTATGTTTTTGTTCGTGACAATGCCATACTTATAAGTCCCGAAAGCATCAACACCTTTTACGGACTTTACATTGAGAAGGACGAGCATCAAGCCTTCGTTGACCAAATCAATCCCAAGCAACTCGACAAGGTGCTTCAAGAACTCACTCAACCGGGAACTCATTGGAACGACGGTAAATACAAGGGCACGGTAAATCGCCTACGGCTTAAACCCGAGACAAAACTATGGAATAAGTTTGTTAAAACTTCTTTAATGCCCTCCACACACAATACTACCGTTGATATACCACGTCTTTTGCTCATACATTCTATTTTGCATAATCGCATCATTAACATTGGAAAAATTATTTGTGATGAGATTTTTGTATGCAGCTCAAAAGATAAGGGTTATCTTTTCTTCCCTTGCTTAATTTCTAATCTTTGCAAGGAGATGCATGTCCCGAGTGAGTCTACCGATGAAAAGGCCCTACCCAAGTCTGGTTGGAATCAAGCACTAATCTGGAAGCTAATGGGAGAGGCACCGGAAGATTCTTCAAGGCCTCCAATTGCCACGGCAACTCCTGCCGCCCGCGGCAATCCCTAATGCCCAAGCACCTAACGCCAGGCAACTCGGCCATTAATCCCGGGACACTTTGAAGCACTTTTGAACCCATTGACAAGCCGCCTAAGGCAAATTGAAGATCGGCAACTAATGTTCATGCGGTACATGAAGGAGCACAACAATGCCATCACCCAAGTCATCCTAGAAAAATACCCGGACAATCGTGTGCCGTTCCCAATCTTTCCGCCGAGATTCTTGCCCGGCAACCAAGGAAGCTGACGCCACGGCAACCAACCCGACAATGCCCGGCAACCTTTGCAAAAGCCAAAGGTAAAGCACCTATGCCCGAATCAACTCCTACGGAATCATTTTCTTATTTTTCAGATTCAGACGAATCCTCCATTGAACCAATAAAGACCGCACCAATTGAATCCTCCAAGCGAAAAGCCATTGACATTGATGAAGAGGATGATGAGGACAACCCCGTACGAGGATCGATTCCACCACCGGCAACAAGAAAACAACCATCGCGTTCAAGCAAGAAAATCAAGACGCCAACTAGAAGGAAACTAATCATCTACGATGACGAACTCTCAGAGTAAGTCCTCGTATGCATTTTTATTTTTATTTTTATTTTTCGTTATTTTTATGCATGCATTGAGGAAAATGCCTCACTCGAGTTTGGGGGGGTTGTTATTAGTAATTACCATGTTTAGTTACATTAATCTTAAGCATTACATTTAGGATACATAAACTGCTTGCCATGCCTTTAATTAGAACAAGAATTGCTTAGATTTGATGAATATTCAATGATGACTTTGCCAATGCACTTAATTGATAGAATTTTTATTCTAGGATAACCATGGAAAAACTTAGAATTTTACTATGATGCTAAATTTGATGAAACACTGTTGTGGTTTGATTGATTTAAGGAGTTCTAGTAAACTTAGGCTGATAATTAACTAATTGGGGGATTAGAATAAAAATTGGATGAATGCTAGAGGTGCCCGAAATTGGCTCTAGCATATGCTAAAAACTTGATCACTAGAGGTGCCCGAAACTGGCTCTAGGAGGCGTTAAAATTTTTTTTAACTAGAGGTGCCCGAAACCGGCTCTAGTCAATTAAATTAACTTAAGAAAACTAAAAATAAAACACTAGAGGTACCCGAAATTGGCTCTAGTTAAAACATGTTAAAAAGAACCCAATAAAGTAATTTGAAAACCTATTGTTTGCATAGAATCCGAAAAATCAACTTGCACACAACTCCGCACACACGCACAAGCATTATAGTTTGATTCTGAGTAACTCCTCAGTTTTCCGAAAAATAAAAAGCCAATCATACTTTGTGCCCCGGTTCAGAGAATTGAAATCAAGTTCAAAGCTAGGTTTGTAAAAATTGAAGTCTTGGCAGGTAATTATGAGTTTGCATTGCTTGAGGACAAGCAATAGTTCGAGTTTGGGGGTGTGATAAGTGTTCAAAAGTACTATTTTTCTTACCCTTTTTACTCATATTATTGTTAGACTTAGGCTCATATTAGTTGCATAGTTAGCCATTCATGCATTAATCCACGTTTCCTTCAATCGTTGAGCTTGATTACATAACTTGGTGATTTTTGTGGAAATAGATGCTGCTTTGGTGTGTTTTTGTGTGTGTATGTGCAGGATCACTTGCCAAAGCAATTCCGAGCTAGTTGCCAGGGCAATGCATGAAGGATATGCCGAGCTAGTTGCCGGGCAATGCATGAAGAGACGCTGAGAGAGCAGTTGCCATGGCATTTGTCGACAAAGACCAAAAGCAATATGAATGTCGAAATTCATGACTTTACAAGCCCAAGATGACATGGAGCAAGGCCTAAGTCCAAAGGAATTTGATTGCCATGCAGAGATTAAAGAAGAATTAAATTCCAAGAAGATAGGAGAAGTTCTAATAGGAATAAAATTATAATAAAGAATTATATTCTTTAAAGATAATTTAATTCCAACTCAAACTCCTCCTCAAAGAAGGACTTTGGCCTAGCCCTATAAATAGCAAGGAAGTTCGACAAATCCAAGAGAGAGAGAGAGCAAGAGGGAATTTCGACAAGACCAAGAGAGGAAGCAAAGGGGAATTTTCGACAAGCTTCATCTTTTCTTCCTTGTTCGATTGGGTTCATGCTAGGGATTGTTTATCTTGTGTTTCTTTGGAACCTAGCCATGAACTAAATTTACTTGGCTATGGTTATTGTGTTTTGTGGTTGTGAGAAACTATTGGTTTTTGTTTAGGTAATAAGAGTTTGCACTTTTCTATTTCAAGGTTTATTCATTCTTGGTTCTTATTATTGTTTGCGAGTGAATTGGGAGAGGATCTCGTGATTTCATCCATTTATCTAATATCGGGAGAGTTAGATTCAAGAAACGAATGAATATGATCTTTATTCAATCCAATGATGGTGAAGATTAATCCGGCTCAGGAATAAGTTAAGGATTTCAACGGCTAAGAGGAGCGCAAGATTGGTTGTTGTTCACCCTTGATTCACGCAGGGATGTATTATCAAGGCATGCACAAGTAGCTAGAGTTTCGACTTAGGGATAAGAAGAAACCATTGAAGAACGCTCCGCCGAACCTTGAAGTTGCTGCCCAGTCGCCCAAGTAGTTGCCCAACTAGTCGCCCAGGCAACCATCAATTAGTTGCCAAGGCAACCCCATCGTGCAGTTGTTGCCACGCAAACTGAGTTGCCCGTGCACTCTTTTACCAAGACAATCCAATCGGCTATCACACCTCAACTCACGATAACCTAGCCTATCTCTCTCAATTGAATTCATCTTTTCTTTTACTTATTTGCTTTCTAGATTAGTTAAAACTTCTATAATCTTTTACTTGTGTTTTTACTTTTTACAGTGCAAGAGACTAGATTCTTGAAGTAGCATCAATCCCTGTGGAGACGATATCTTTTATACTATAACTTGCGACGTGTATACTTGCACAATTGCGTAGCACTTATTACGCGCAACAGCAACAACTAAAGCCAAAACAAACACATGTACTTGACATATCATCGGTGGCAAGGCCATTATCTCTAGCCTAAACAACAAACTATCTAGCAACGGCCTGAGCATCGACTCTGGCTATAGGTCTTATAGTACCTCTACCCTGGTATCCAGATGATGTCTTAGCAATGCCCCTAGTAGAAATTTGACCATGCCAAGGAGTCAACTTCTGAGACTAAACTAGTGTACCATCATCCATCACTGGGCAGTCCTTCGCCATGTGACCTGGTGCCCGACACCTATAGCAAACCATCCAAAGCAAGAAACACACTCCAAGATGATGTCGACCATAATGCTCACAAGCCGGTGGAAAAGACGCTCTGGCTGAACCATCAGTACTCTCTTTAGAAGCAAAAATCAATGAGCCCCTACGAACCCTTTATCTAGATCCTTGGCTGACCCTCAGTGACTGATCTGAAACAACTTTTTTGAACCACTCGAAGCATGAAACCTTTTAGACAAAGTCGGTAAAGGACTTATAATGTCCTAGGTCCCCACAACATATCCCCTAGTGTCTTCAACCTGACTTGGTGTCAATCCCTAAAGTCATTTAAGTTCTTTCGCACTATTGGCTAGCATAGAGAATATCCCAAGTTGGCCCGCTGTCACGTGTATTTGAAGATTAACCTTTAATCTATGTCTGAACCTCTTACACCTCAGCTCTTCGGTGGCAACTAACTCTAGGGCATAACCGCTCAACTGTATAAAATCTTGCTCATACTCAAACATTGTATGGTCCCCTTAAACTAGATGTAGAAACTAATCTCTCATCTTATCCATATGAGCCTTACTGATGTACTTCTTTCTAAAATCATCCAAGAAGACATCTCATGTCAGAAGTGCAGGCTGTAGCCCTAACTCAACAGTCTCCAACCACTCATGTGCATTACCCTTAAGAAGGGAGACAATACAATCATGATTATCCTTTAGACTCCTCCTCATGTGTCTTAGAATCCTTTGAGCGTCTCTTAACCACTAGTCAGTCTTGATTGGGGCATCCTCACCCAAACCTTCAAAATCTTTAGGTCTATAATGGTGAAGTCTCATAACATGGGTATTGCAAGGTGTCTCAGATTGCCTCGGAATAGCTTACACCACTTGCAAGAGAGTAGAGGTAAGATCATAGAGATGGCTTGCGCCTCTACCCTCCCAAAAAGTCCGTGTCCCCAAAATTTGGGACATACTTCTTACCAAAGTCTTTCGCTTAAGAGACATGGCTCTCCTTACGACTTTTCTAGTCGCGTTTGGCATCACCCGCCATCGAACTTTTCTAAAACACAAGAAAACAAGGCAACATCATTAGGATTCTGAGTCTTAGAAAAGTACAACTTAAATTTATGGGCGTGTATTTACTAGACACCATACCACGACCTCTATACCTTCCTAGGGTTTTGTTGAGCTTGAATTCCTTCAACCGATATACTCGCCAAGTGGTGGAGAAGTCAATTTTGGGTGTTAATGGTGCGAAGTAAAAAGATAGACAAAGGACACAAGGATTTATAGTGGTTCAATCTTCTAACAAGCTCTACATCCACTACCTTAGCTTCCCACTAAGGATTTCCCAAATCCACTAAGATTTCTTCCCCTTTTAACAAGGCTTAGGAGGCAACCTTTACAACCTAGACTCAATTACCAAGTCTAGCCTCCAAAGCTTACAACCCAAGATTTGGGAATCCTCTCAAACAAAGAAATAAGCAAACAATAGAATCCTCTTTACAAGGTATGTGTTTGCACTCTTTAAGCACTCACCCAAACCTAAAGCACTTGAGCAAATCTAACAATTAAAGCTCACAAGTGTTGTCTATACAATGAATGAGAATTAAAAGCCCTAAGACAATTTTGGCATCATAATGTTGTTAACAATAAGATCATTTGTTGTTGCTGAAGCTTGAATGGTCCTTAAATACTCCCAATTGAGTTTCTAGCCGTTGGAGATCGTTGGGATTGAATTGGAGCCGTTGGAGGCTTTATTTCCAGCAATAAATGCAGTTCTGGTGTTGCCCGTATTGGTACGTGTATACCCGTATCAGTACAACTACTAGCTGTTATGCTCAGAATTGCTAACCGTATCAAAACACCATAAGCCGTATAGGTACGCCATGTCGATACGCCTTGGTCTGTTTGGAAAACCGTATCGGTATGCATTAGTCCATTTTGGTACGCCCTGCAATTCAAATAACTATTGGGAAATAGCCGTTGGGGAGGTTGAAAATAGGATCGGTACGCCACGTGGCGTATCAAAATGATCCTACTAGTATCGGTACACCTAGGGGCGTATTGGTACAGTTTTTGGTTACTGGAAAAATATTGTAGCTGAAACCCTTGGACCATATCGATACGGGGTATATCGTATTGGTAGGCCTATGTTGAAAACGTTAGTTTAGCTACTTTAAAACATTTCCAAAACCTCTCAAAAACTTCTCAAACTTATTTTCAAGTTGTTTGGACCTAAAACCATTTTTGAAATCTTTTCAATTTAGTCCAAAACTATTTTTCAATTATTATATGAAAACATAAATCCTAACAATCTCCCCCTTTTTGATATAATAAAACCAACTTGAAAAATTGTTTTTGAGATTCTCCCCCTTAGTATAAATAAAAATTGAATAAGAGATTAAATGTTGAAAATCTTATAAGCTCCCCCTTATTCGTTTGGAAAATCATTTTTTCAAAACATTCTCCTCATTTTTGTTATATCAAAAATGGTTCAAACTTTAAAGTTCAACAACAATGGAGAGTAGAAAAATGACAAAAATAAGTTTTGTTCAAAAATTGGCTCCCCCTTACTCAAGAATCAATCAAATTTTAGCCCAACATATATGATAAACTAGTTGAATTAAAATAAATCAAATTAAAAAAATTCAACTAATTTTTACCACACTTAAACCAAAAAGGAGGATGTGAAGCCTTCCTTCTTCAAGTGTTCTTCCTTGTGTGTATAGAGCTCCCCTTCAATTTCATCACTTGTTGATCATGGCTCCATCACACCTACAAAAGACAATCATTTGATTTTTGGTATCCAAATTGCTTTGGATCCATAGACATTAGTAGAACATAATTTAGTCCCCTTAGGAATCCATTTTTCAATTTCATCATTTTTAGTTGAAGTAGTTAGTCCTTTCGGGACCCAAATACTTCTAAAAACTTTTCCATTCAAAAATCTAGGGGCACTAGATTGTCTTTGATAAAAATTTGATTTTCCTAAATTGTTTTTCTTTTGAAGTTCATTGGAAATCAAATCTTTTTCTTTCTTAAGATCATCTACTTTCTTTTGATGATCTTTTTCTAAATTTTGAAGCAAATTTTGTAAACTTAAAACTTAAAGTTCAAAATCTTTGATTTTTGCTTCAAATTTCAAATTGGTTTTCACAAGCAAATCATTTTCATTTTTCAATTTAGAAATTAACTTTTTGTTTTTAGAAAATGAGGCTTTGAATTCAAAAACCATTTTTTCATAGGCATCTTGCGACTCATCGAAAATATAAGAATTTGAAATAGATGAGTTAAAAGTTTCCTCCCCCTCTTGGAGGGCCATCATGCAAAGGTGGGCTACTTTATCTTCATCGGTGGAGTCTTCATCACTCCATGTAGCCACATATGTTTTCTTTGATGATGATCCCTTTTTGTTAAAGTGAGGGCAATCGTATTTGGTGTGCCTTGTCTTCTTGCAATTTGAGCGCTTGGGGGGATCCACCATCTTCTTCTTCGATTCATGCTTGGATTCGTCTTTGTTGCTCTTTATGAATCAGGCCAATTCCTTGAAGAGATAGGCCATCTCTTCATCTTCACTTTCCTCCTCACTTGATTCTACTTGTTGGCTTGTGGAGGATTGTAGAGTAATGATATTGACATCTATTCCTTGCTCTTAAATTGTCTTCTCCTTCTCCCTCTTCAAGGGTAGAGACGTCATCTCATAGGTAAGAAAAGATCCTACGAGCTCTTCAAACTTGAGCTTCCTCAAGTTTTTAACTTTAATAATGGACATCTTCTTACTCTCTCATGATTCAGGAAGTGAATAAATCAATTTTCGAACGAGCTTTTCTTCTGGAATCTCTTCTCCAAGACTTTTGAGTTGATTGACGATTGTAGAGAACCGGTCGAACATGCTCTTGATGTCTTCATATGGGTTCATCTTGAAGTTTTCGAATTCGAGGTTAAGTAGACCAATCCTTGTCCCATTCACCTCATTTGTCCCTTCATGGATTGCTTCAAGTTTGTCCCATAACTCCTTGGCACTCTTACAAGAAGATACTTTGGCATACTCATCCGGGCCCAATGCATAAAGTAGAATATGCAAAGCTTTGTAATTGAGCTCCATCTTCTTGCGATCTTCCGCGTTCCACTTCGTCTTGCTTCGATTTGGCACGAACAGTCCATCTTCAAATATGTCCCAAAGACGGTAGTCTTTGCTCTTCATGAAGAACATCATTCTATGCTTCTAAGAAGCATAGTTGTCACCGTTGAAGAATGAAACGTTTGTTGGTGGATAACGCCATGGAAGTCGGTTGACTTGTTTGTTGGTCGAGCTAGCCGAATCACCTCAATAGGTGGTTAAACATTCTCGATTGAGCCTTGATCTTCAACCGATATGCTTGCCAAGAGGTGGAGAAGTCGATTTTGGGTGTTAATGGTAAGAAGTAAAAAGATAGACAATAGACACAAGTATTTATAGTGGTTCAAGCTTCTAACAAGCTCTACATCCACTACCTTAGCTTCCCACTAAGGATTTCCCAAATTCACTAAGATTTCTTCCCTTTTAATAAGGCTTAGAAGGCAACCTTTACAACCTAGACTCAATTACCAAGTATAGCATCCAAAGCTTACAACCCAAGCTTTGGGAATCCTCTCAAACAATGAAACAAGCAAACAATAGAATCCTCTCTACAAGGTATGTGTTTGCACTCTTTAAGCGCTCACCCAAACCTAAAACACTTGAGCAAATCTAACAATTAAAGCTCACAAGTGTTGTCTATACAATGAATGAGAATTAAAAGCCCTAAGACAATTTTGGCATCATAATGTTGTTGACAATAAGATCATTTGTTGTTGCTGAAGCTTGAATGGTCTTTAAATAATCCCAATTGAGTTTCTAGCCATTGGAGACCGTTGGGATTGAATTGGAGCCGTTGAAGGCTTTATTTCCCGTAATAAATGTAGTTCTGGTGCTGCCTGTATCGGTACGCGTGTACCCGTATCGGTACAGCTACTAGCTGTTACGCTCAAAATTGCTAACCGTATCGAAACACCTTGAGCCGTATCGGTACGCCATGTCGATATGCCTTGGTCTGTTTGGCAAAACGTATCATTACGCATTGGCCCATTTTCGATACGCCCTGCAATTCAAATAACCGTTGGGAAATAGCCATTGGGGAGGTTGAAAATAGGATCGGTACGCCACGTGGCATATCAAAATGATCCTACCCGTATCGGTGCGCCTAGGGGCATATCGGTACGGTTTTTGGTTACTAGAAAAATACTGTAGCTGAAACCCCTGGACCGTATCGATACGGGGTATACCGTATCAGTACGTCTGTGTTGAAAACGTTAGTTTAGCTACTTTAAAACATTTCCAAAACCTCTCAAAAACTTCTCAAACTTATTTTCAAGTTGTTTGGACCTAAAACCATTTTTGAAATCTTTTCAATTTGTAATCACTCATTTTTTCCTGTAAATACATATTAGTATTGCATGTATACTTATTATATTATATGTTTATTATTTGCATGAGTGTTACTAATATATATAAGGTGTGGTGTGTGTGTATATTATAAGCTATGTATGTATACGTATTAATGGTGTATGTGTGTCGCGTATGTATCTATAGAGTACGAGCATATTTGTTTAATGTGTGTAGATGTTATGTTAATTATGGGTATGATTATATGTACGTATGCTAATATGTTATACTTGTATAAGTATATGTTTGCGTATGTATGTGTATTGCTATTATAATACTAATTATATTATTATTAATATAATTGGGCTGATAAAATGAAATCAAAAAAATTAAATATATTAAACCCAAATAAAAATTACAGTCCAAGTCCAAATATCATTACAAGGCCCAAACCCAAATCCTATCTAATTACAACTGTGTGTGCAGGTGACTGTGGGCCGTTGGATCAAGATCTGATCCAACGGCCACGATCCAACCAAGAAGTCAAAAATATCTGCCAGCCGCGTGTTCCACACGTATGGACCGTTCGAGTGCCACGCGCGGACGCTTTAATATCCCACGCGCGCGTAAGATCCACGCGTTCTGACTCCTCGACTGCGGAGCTCCACGTGGCAAGATCTGGAGCCGTCTCATCAAATCGAGGCTTCATCCAGGCCGTTCGTCCTTCAAGCCATCTCGACCGTTAGATCAGATCTGATCTAACGGCCGAGAACGCGTCTGCCCCGTCCGCGGAACACCCATACCGCCACCATGCCGATATTCAACCCCCGTGTTCAGAACATGCCCAATACAACAAGCAACAAGTTGTCAGTTCAGATCTGAAAAAGCAAGATGCAACTTGCACCAAAACAAAGACAAGGATATATATGAAACGGAGAGTTGTAATAGAGGAAAAAACAAAAAAAACAGAGTGGTAACAGAAATCTTGTAATACAAAAACTGAAAGTTGTAACCATTCAAGTGAGTCAAAAAGAAAAGTCCAGTGGTAAAAAAAACAAAAAAAACAGAGTGGTAACAGAAATCTTGTAATACAAAAACTGAAAGTTGTAACCATTCAAGTGAATCAAAAAGAAAAGTCCAGTGGTAAATACTCGTTTTTTTTTTTTTTTGCATGCATATACAAAAAAGAGGTAAATGTAAAAAAAAAAAAAGGAGAGTCGTCTTACCGTCGCTGTTTGTGGGTCTTCCCTTCCTCAGTGATAAGCCTTTCGGCTTCTCCAAGCCTGATATGGTGAACTAAAGGGAGGGGAAAACCCCTGGTAGTTTTGTTTTAGGTTTAAAAGTGTTTTTTTTGTTCGTATTTCCTAGATCTAGGGCGAATAGAGGTGTATCCTCTGAATCCAACCTCGGATTCGTGTCGAGGATGGAAAGGGAGTTATTTTGGTGTGTTTTGGAGGCTCACCGGCGCCGGTTAGCGGCGGCCGGCGGCAGAGAACATGGCGGCCGGCCGCCGGATTCTGGGTTTCATAAGATCAGTTGAGAGAAAATAAGAACGGGGCTGGGTTATGAAAACCGAAAAATGAAATGAAATGGTGAAAATTTGGTTTCGGTCTAAAAATAGCCTTTATATAGGTGTTATTATTTTTTGAAATGGGTAAATCACACACTTAATCCTCTCGCGTTTCTAATATTTTCGTTTTTGTCTTGCCGCATGGTATAATTACAATCCTAGTCCCCCTGATATTTCAAAATCTTGTAATCCAGTCCCTAAATTACACCGAATCAGTTTTCAAATGGTAAAATTACGCCTTTAGCCATCCCGCGTTTTTGAACTTTTCATTTTGGGTCTGCCCCTTGGTCCAATTACAACTTTGATCCTTCTAGGTTCTGTTTACTTCGCATTTTAGTCCTGAAATTACATATTATTGTTCTTTAATTTCTGCCACTGACTTTTATTTTTCTTTCATTTCAGTCATGTTTCTTTGTAAATACTCATGTTCGTATTATAATCGTATATGTTGATGTATTATATTGTTTTATTTTATGTCCCTCATATATGCCTCGTATTTTATGTTTAAATGTATATGTGTATTAAGCTTACGATAATTATATATTTTTTATCTGGTTATTTGTATTAAAGCATGTTGTGTTCTATTTGACTCGTAAACGGCATGTTTTTGTATTTTTTGTACTATTGTATGTTTTCTTGGCTTTTAGGTTACGTGTTAGTGTGTCTTCTTTTATGTACGATATGTTGTCCCATATATGTTGAAATATGTTTTATTACTAGCATGTATGTCTTTTTGAAATATTTGTTCGTCTACATACGTAATTATTCCTGCCTTGTTATTCTGACTTGTTAAAGTTGTTTTTATCTATTATTTAGAATAATATGTATATATGCATGTTTTAGTCTAGTATATCATTTATGTTAGATTAGCATTCTGTTATGTCTATCTTTATTGCATTTAAATATTTTGCCATGTTTTATATTTTTGCCACTAAGATTGCATATGATATATAAATTGTCAATGCGGTGCCCTTTTATCCGAGTGTAAGCGGGGCCGAGATCAGCGTAGTGATAGTGGTTGGGCGTTTATTCTCGGATAACGGGGCCCTTAAAATTTATTCGCAATTATACCGAATTTTAAAATAATTGTCACTTTAATCCGGGAAATCCAATATTAATAAAGCGGTAATTATTAAAGTACCAATTTTTGGGCGGTGTGGGGGTGCTAATCCTTCCCCATCCGTAACCGACTCCTGAACCCAACATTTTTTGAATCTCGGTTTTATGGTGTCAGGCCTACCTAAGTGGCGGTGGCGACTCCATTTTTTTAATGCGGTTTATTTTAAAACCCCGGTTTAAATAAATATTTTATATCCAAAAGAATCACAAACACCTCTCAAAACACCTTTCAAAAATCCTCATTTTTTATTTAGCGATTTAAAAGAAGACATCGCTACAGATGGCGACTCCGCTGGGGAACTTTTTTGTTTTTCAAAAACAAATGAGAGTCAAGCTTTTTAAGTAATTACCGCTTTACTAACATTGGAAGTTCCGGATTAAAGTGGCTATTAAATTAACATTCGGTCATAATTGCGCGTTTATTTTAACGCATTTAAAATATGGCATATAAACCCGTTTTTTTAAGTGGGGGGGAAACGCTAATGCTTTCGTGGAGATATCGTTCTCCCGTATGGGCCTAGCAAGTACCTTCGGGGCTCGAGTACCTTATGCTTTCGTAAGGATATCGTTCCTTCGTACGGGCATAAGCGAATGGGTCCCCCTGAATTGAACTCGTTGAAAGGAGCCTATAATGGGTGATGATCGGGGGCCTTGCTACTCTTAGTAGAGGACAGCGAGGACAATTCGGGTACCTCCTAGAACCAAAACTGCATGTAGAGAACACATAGAAACCCACCCTGTTAGAACCATGCAGATAACCTAGGTGTCTTAGATGGAATGTAAATAGGATTGCCTTATTTGCTTATCGCATTTAATTTGCCCTTTTATTATGTACTTATCATTTTTGTCCGGTACTGACTTGTTTTCTTTTTGCTTTGTTTTTGCATATCATTGTATTCACATTCCAGTGTGGGCATTGATTCCCGAGTGATTTCTCCCATAATAGAAGATTGTTCATGATGGACCAAAGGTTCTTTGACCTGAAGGAAGGGGGTCCAATTCGAGTTCCATCCCAAGACTAGGACGGTGTGGCCGAAGAAGAACCATTCAAGGACACGAGCAGATTGATGGCGAGTGTCAATCCTAGTGATAAACAAGATGAAATACAAGAACTAAAGAAGCAGATGTCCGAAATGATGGACCGGATGAATGCCATGATGAAAGGCAAGCAGCATGTCGAACTCAGAAAAGATTTGATCAGGGAGCAGAATGTGGAACAGAATGGTCAGAATGTCAAAATAGACAACACCGTTAAATATGACAAATCGAATCCCTTTGTGATCAATCTCAAGAAGCGGACAAGTAGCATATCGGGGAAGATACCCAAGGGAAGAGAGGCAAGACCGGGGAAGTTCGAGAATCTAATGACATCATAAGACATTATCTTATACCCATGAGATACACCGAGTTACTTCCGTTGCTTGTTGAAAGAAACCTTATCATACCAATGAAGTATGTACCGAGAAAACCTCCTTATCCGAAAGATTACAATAGTCGTGTCTGGTGCAGCTACCACATAGGCGATTCGAGTCATCACACTGAAAATTGTAGGGCCCGAAGGATGAGTTCGAGATCTTATCGAATGGGAATTTTGGATTTCGAAGGCGGACAACCCCGATTCTTCAGCCAGCCAGCCGTTGCCCGAGGGGCAAAGTCGAAGGAAGGTCAATACCCAGCCCAAGGTTCGGATAACACAGAAGTGGGTCACTCAAGCGGGATAAAGTTAGGAGTCAATAATAAAAGCGTCTCAGAAGATGAACTTGCACACAAGCGCGACCAGCTCGAGCATGAGAGGCACAATCTTAGCATGAAACCAAAGAATGTACAAGACGAGTACTAGAAGCTGCGCTTTGAATTCAAGAGTTTCGGTCTGGGTGATACCGCGAAAGAGTGGGTTAATGGTGTGATTCAGCTAAGGAGCAGTTTGAGCGCTGGAAGCAAAAATGCAAGAATAGTAAGAAAAAGTCGGATCATTATCACGAAAGTTGGAAGAAGGCGAGGGCCAACGCGACTTTCTCCAAAATGAGTTGGAAAGCGATCCGCCATGGAAGATATCCTGAAATCAAGTCTGCACCGAGAAAGGAATGAATCACAAGCCTTCCAAATGAAAAAAACGCAGCACTCAAAGAATGATAGTGAGGCTCGAGACTGCTTTACATACCGGTGAGATCTGTCTTTGGGGCAATGACCGTTAAGCTACAAAAAAGGCCGAGCAAACAATACGGGAGAAAGACCGGGACATGAAGATGGTTACGACTCAAGCCCGACAAGTAGCTCAACAGTAGCAGATTTAGCCGATCGGTGAGCACCAATAAGCGAATATGGATCCGGCTTTGGACCGCGAAGGAAAACTGACGGGACTATTGAATGAGGTCAAGACATTAGGTGCCAGGGCTCACCGCTATCTGTAAAACCCTAATACCGGATGTAATGAAACCTCTTGGTCTGAATGAAAGATGTCCTATAGGGACAAATCATTTGCGGCATCAATGCTTTATTGCATTCATGCATTGCATTTGCATCACGTTCTTTGCATTGTTTTATCATCGCATGGCACTTCATCATTTAATACCTGGGGTTCGATGGCAGAATTAATGAGTGGAGAGGTAAATGAGTGTCATCTCCAGGGTGGAGAGGTAAGATAGATAAGGGTGGAGAGGTAAATGAGTGTCATCTCCAGGGTTCGCGTGGCCGTAAAAGAAGGAGACAGACTGACAAATCAGGGTCATCAAGGAAAATTCCTCGGACGAGCGCAAATTTGGAAATGTTTGGAATATCTATCTCAGACATTTGGCCTCATCTGGTAGAGGGTCACTATCTTGTTCCTAGGCCGATGAAGAGTGCACCTGATCTGTATGCCCATAGTTTTGACTCGAGTAGCACATGTGAATTCCATATGGGGGCACAGGGGCATCCCACCAGAAAATGTAGACCTTTACTGGAGGAAATCAAGAAACTGGTCAATAATGGAACCCTGACACAAGAGCTGATCAAGCAGTGGAAGACCAAGGATGAGAAGCAAATCTACATAGTGCTGAAGAAGCCAGAGATGTCTCTACATTAAAATACCTTCCTGAAGTAATACAAAGAATCAACTCTATGTGGCCCCCATGTGGCAATGATCTTTTGTGATGGGGCATGTTTGTTGATTTTTATTTTCAATAAAGAACACATTTCACTTAACATATAATGTTTTTGAAAGCACATAGATATTTTCTCGCCGTTGTAGGACGCTGGATATCAATTGCAAGATGTGACATTAGATAGATGTCGTGACAACGATGATGTGTGATCTTCCCCCACGGACTGGGTCAACAAAGCGAGATTATTACTCTTTCGATGATGTTCAAGGACGAAAAAGCTCTAAATGTCAACCATGTAGAGTTGCTTGAAATTGAAACTCTAGGCATAATCTTCTAGGTAGTAAAGAAGAAATAAAACAAAAAAAGAAGAGAAAAAGAAAAAAAAGAAAAAAAGAAATGAAAATAAAGAAGGAGAAAATAATAAAAAAAAGTACTCCTATGTTCGAAACCTGGTAATAGGCTTGTTCGGATAAGAGTATGGAAATTTTGGGGCACTCCGCTGAAGCGATAGGGTGGAGATATATCATCCAATTCAAGAAACCTTAGCTTCATGAGTGATGGTAATATTTTCAAATCGTGACTATGCCGAGTAACTTGGGGCAGTGTTGTTTGCTCCATCGTTGTCCTCAAGACAAAGGACTGTGACAAATTGATTTCCTCAAATAATGATAAAAACAAAACAAAACAAAAAAGGAAAAAAGATGAAAAAAAATGAAAAAAAAAGAAAAGAAAATAGGCGATATCATGGGAAAAATTAAGACTCGCACCACCCAGAACTCTATTCCTAGAGTAATATTTTTGCGCTCAAGTGGTTATACAAGCCTACCCTTTTGGGGGCGGAGTAGATAATGAGAATTGAGAAAGAGTAGTACTCTCTCTGAAAGAACGCGGTAATCATGAGGATGAACCGAGTCACGGGAAGACTTCACATCTTTGAATTACCAAGTGGTTGAATCTAAGCCACTCTTGCACATGATATCCGAGCTCCTATGCTGTGTTTTCAAAATCTTGTATGTTAATCTAAATGATACCCTTGGTGGAACACCAATCAGCAAATTGACAAGTTAAAGCAACAAAAAATTCCATGTATTACTTGGGGTAAGATCCGAACACAAGGAGGCGGATACTATTGGAGCCCCTAACGAAATGACCTAACAATACATAGAATGAAGATGATAACAGAGGTATAGGTGTCGGACAACTCAAGAACAAGAAGCGAATTCGCCCACGATGCCTTGTTTGGTTCAAGAAAATGAAGGACGAAACATGACAAGAATGAGCTTACAAAGTGAGGGACGGTAAAAAGTATGTGTGAGTCTCCAAAGAATTAAAGCACGTAAATCGATGAATGGTGTCCGTCAAGAGGCAACAAGAAGATTGAGGTTAAGAAGCATTTCGCTCACCCGATGATGAAATTAACAAATACTCGAGAATATTGGGTCAAAAGAAGCTGGAAGGTAGCCGAGCCACGATCGAATGGGGCAATCTGAGCGAGTAAAGAATAGTAAGAATCTCCGCGCACACGCATGATATAGTGTTTGTTGGTAAAGCGGCGAGAGACCAGAAGAAGAAAGGCGGGTGCTCGTGCAAAAGAACAAGAGCGGATGCCCATTGAGCAAAATTTGTGAAATGAAGATCAAAATTGAGCATACCGCAAAAGGAAAGGAAAAGAGAAATCGGAAGAATGACTTTTTCGGGACATAAGATTAACAAAGAAAAAAAAAAAAAAGAGGAGAAAGAAAGCACAACATTACATACATCATATAGATAGGGGCATGTCAATTTTGCTTGTTCCTAAGCAGTATTTGAAGAATTATCGAAGAATTTACCAAAGTCCCGAAAGAACCACAGCCATATCGGCGTCGGATCGGATGTTAAATCCTTCGGGTCATCGATAAGTCCGCCGGGCACGATGTTAAGTCCTTCGGGCCATCGATGTAAGTCTTTCGAGCATGATGATAAGTCCTTCGGGCCATCGTAAGTCCGCCGGGCATGATGTGGCGGCATATCGGCGTGAGTCCCCATAGAACAACAGCCATAGCGGCGTGATATCTAGATGTTAAATCCTTCGGGTCATCGATAAGTCCGCCGGGCACGATGTTAAGTCCTTCGGGCCATTAGTAAGTCTTTCGAGCATGATGATAAGTCGCCGGGCCATCGGTAAGTCCGCCGGGCATGATGTGGCGGCATATCGGCGTGAGTCCCCATAGAACAACAGCCATAGCGGCGTGATATCCGGATGTTAAATCGCCGGGCCATCGATAAGTCGCCGGGCACGATGTTAAGTCCCGGGCCATCGATAAGTCTTTCAAGCATGATGATAAGTCATTCGGGCCATCGGTAAGTCGCCGGGCATGATGTGGCAAAGATATCGGCGTGAGTCCCCATAGAACAACAGCCATGTCGCGCGTCGAGATCCGGATGTTAAATCGCCGGGTCATCGATAAGTCGCCGGGCACGATGTTAAGTCGCCGGGCCATCGGTAAGTCGCCGGGCATGATGTGGCAAAGCATATCGGCGTGAGTCCCCATAGAACAATAGCCATATCGGCGTCGGATCCGGATGTTAAATCGCCGGGTCATCGATAAGTCCGCCGGTCACGATGTTAAGTCGCCGGGCCACCAATAAGTCTTTTGAGCGTGGTGATAAGTCCGCCGGGCCATCGGTAAGTCGCCGGGCATGATGTGGCAGCATATCGGCGTGAGTCCCCATAGAACAATAGCCATATCGGCGTCGAGATCCAGATGTTAAATCCTTAGGGTCATCGGTAAGTCCTTCGGGCACGATGTTAAGTCCGCCGGGCCATCGGTAAGTCTTTCGAGCATGATGATAAGTCCGCCGGGCCATCGGTAAGTCCTTCGAGGCATGATGCGGCAGTCTTAGTAGCATAGGTCCAAAAATGGCAATGACCTCGTAAAAAAAAAACCTGCATTTTCAAGCCCGGTGAAAGGTTCCATAGAGGGAGAACCCTAAATCAGAATCGCAAAAAGAACTCTCGGTCGAAGGAATTCACCTATGACACAAGGTTATATAGGAAACCTTTTTGTGTCGAAAGCGAAGAGTCTTATATAGGAAAGGCTCGATTTTTATTGTCTTAGAATGAAAGGTTCTATATAGGAAGAACACAGTAACTCCGAAATTTCAGACACTAAAAGTTCTATATAGGAAGGATTTACGGCTCCCGGGGTTTGAAGACTACTTTTGATTCTATATAGGAGGAACCCCGATCGGAAGAATCCATCAGCGGCGCAAAAGGTTTTATATAGGAGAAACCAGCGTTGAAGGCAAAGAGTTCTATATAGGAAGGACTACAAGCTTTCTTGTCTCGAAGTGAAAAGTTCTATATAGGAGGGACTCATAACCCAAGGCTTCAGAGCGAAGGGTTCTATATAGGAAGAGCCTGTAGCTCCAAGATCGGAAGGTGACGAAGCTCTATATAGGAAGAACTTACGAGCCTGAAGATTCAACTAAGGAAGAGCGGAGATGTCCAAAAGAACACGTTTTTCCAAAGCTACAAATAGGGAAGTCTGATAAAAATGAGTGCTTATGAATCTTTGCTTTGTTTCCCACTCCATGAGAACAAGCAAAGAGGGGCAACTGTAATCACTCATTTTTTCCTGTAAATACATATTAGTATTGCATGTATACTTATTATATTATATGTTTATTATTTGCATGAGTGTTAGTAATATATATAAGGTGTGGTGTTTGTGTATATTATAAGCTATGTATGTATACGTACTAATGGTGTATGTGTGTCGCGTATGTATCTATAGAGTACGAGCGTATTTGTTTAATGTGTGTAGATGTTATGTTAATTATGGGTATGATTATATGTACGTATGCTAATATGTTATACTTGTATAAGTATATGTTTGCGTATGTATGTGTATTGCTATTATAATACTAATTATATTATTATTAATATAATTGGGCTGATAAAATGAAATCAAAAAATTAAATATATTAAACCCAAATAAAAATTACAGTCCAAGTCCAAATATCATTACAAGGCCCAAACCCAAATCCTATCTAATTACAATGTGTGTGCGGTGCGGTGGATGTGGGTCGTTGGATCAAGATCTGATCCAACGGCCACGATCCAACCAAGAAGTCAAAAATATCTGTCAGCCGCGTGTTCAACACGTATGGACCGTTCGAGTGCCACGCGCGCGTGTGATCCACGCGCGGACGCTTTAATATCCCACGCGCGCGTAAGATCCACGCGTTCTGACTCCTCGACTGCGGAGCTCCACGTGGCAAGATCTGGAGCCGTCTCATCAAATCGAGGCTTCATCCAGGCCGTTCGTCCTTCAAGCCATCTCGACCGTTAGATCAGATCTGATCTAACGGCCGAGAACGCGTCTGGCCGCTGGCAGAACACCCATACCGCCACCATGCCGATATTCAACCCCCGTGTTCAGAACATGCCCAATACAACAAGCAACAAGTTGTCAGTTCAGATCTGAAAAAGCAAGATGCAACTTGCACCAAAACAAAGACAAGGATATATATGAAACGGAGAGTTGTAATAGAGGAAAAACAAAACAAAAAAAGCAGTGGTAATGAAATCTTGTAATACAAAAGCGAAAGTTGTAACCATTCAAGTGAATCAAAAAAGAAAAGTCAATCGTAAAAAAAAAAAAAAACAAAAAACAGAGTGGTAATGTAAATCTTGTAATACAAAATCGAAAGTTGTAACCATTCAAGTGAATCAAAAGAAAAGTCCCATGGTAAATACTGTTTCTTTTTTTTTTTTTTGCATGCATATACAAAAGAGGTAAAAAAAACAAAAAAAAAGGAGAGTCGTCTTATTATCATTTGTTTTGTGGGTCTTCCTTCCTCGGTGATAAGCCTTTCGGCTTCTCCAAGCCCTGATATGGTGAACTAAAGGGAGGAAAACCCCGTAGTTTTGTTTTAGGTTTAAAAGTTTTTTTTTGTTCGTATTTCCTAGATCTAGGCGAATAGAGGTGTATCCTCTAAATCCAACCTCGGATTCGTGTCGAGGATGGAAAATGAGTTATTTTGGTGTGTTTTGAGGCTCACCCGCCGGCGGTTAGCGGCGCGTGAGAGAACATGGCGGCCGCGCGGATTTCGGGTTTCATAAGATCGGTTGAGAGAAAATAAGAACGGGGTGGGGTTTGAAAACCGAAAAATGAAATGAAATGGTGAAAATTTGGTTTCGGTCTAAAAATAGCCTTTATATAGGTGTTATTATTTTTTGAAATGGGTAAATCACACACTTAATCCTCTCGCGTTTCTAATATTTTCGTTTTTGTCTTGCCGCATGGTATAATTACAATCCTAGTCCCCCTGATATTTCAAAATCTTGTAATCCAGTCCCTAAATTACACCGAATCAGTTTTCAAATGGTAAAATTACGCCTTTAGCCATCCCGCGTTTTTGAACTTTTCATTTTGGGTGCGCCCTTGGTCCAATTACAACTTTGATCCTTCTAGGTTCATTTTTTCGCATTTTAGTCCCGAAATTACATATTATTGTTCTTTAATTTCTGCCACTGACTTTTATTTTTCTTTCATTTCAGTCATGTTTCTTTGTAAATACTCATGTTCGTATTATAATCGTATATGTTGATGTATTATATTGTTTTATTTTATGTCCCTCATATATGCCTCGTATTTTATGTTTAAATGTATATGTGTATTAAGCTTACGATAATTATATATTTTTTATCTGGTTATTTGTATTAAAGCATGTTGTGTTCTATTTGACTCGTAAACGGCATGTTTTTGTATTTTTTGTACTATTGTATGTTTTCTTGGCTTTTAGGTTACGTGTTAGTGTGTCTTCTTTTATGTACGATATGTTGTCCCATATATGTTGAAATATGTTTTATTACTAGCATGTATGTCTTTTTGAAATATTTGTTCGTCTACATACGTAATTATTCCTGCCTTGTTATTCTGACTTGTTAAAGTTGTTTTTATCTATTATTTAGAATAATATGTATATATGCATGTTTTAGTCTAGTATATCATTTATGTTAGATTAGCATTCTGTTATGTCTATCTTTATTGCATTTAAATATTTTGCCATGTTTTATATTTTTGCCACTAAGATTGCATATGATATATAAATTGTCAATGCGGTGCCCTTTTATCCGAGTGTAAACGGGGCCAGTATCAGGCGTAGTGATAGTGGTTGGGCGTTTATTCTCGGATAACGGGGCCCTTAAAATTTATTCGCAATTATACCGAATTTTAAAATAATTGTCACTTTAATCCGGGAAATCCAATATTAATAAAGCGGTAATTATTAAAGTACCAATTTTTGGGCGGTGTGGGGGTGCTAATCCTTCCCCATCCGTAACCGACTCCTGAACCCAACATTTTTTGAATCTCTGGTTTTATGGTGTCCGGCCTACCTAAGTGGCCGGTGGCGACTCCATTTTTTTAATGCGGTTTATTTTAAAACCCCACGAAATAAATATTTTATATCCAAAAGAATCACAAACACCTCTCAAAACACCTTTCAAAAATCCTCATTTTTTATTTAGCGATTTAAAAGAAGACATATTATGGATGGCGACTCACTGGGGAACTTTTTGTTTTTCAAAACAAATGAGAGTCAAGCTTTTTAAGTAATTACCGCTTTACTAACATTGGAAGTTCCGGATTAAAGTGGCTATTAAATTAACATTCGGTCATAATTGCGCGTTTATTTTAACGCATTTAAAATATGGCATATAAACCCGTTTTTTTAAGTGGGGGAAACGCTAATGCTTTTTCGTGGAGATATCGTTCTCCGTATGGGCCTAGCAAGTACCTTGGGGCTCGAGTACCTTATGCTTTCGTAAGGATATCGTTCCTTCAGACGGGCATAAGCGAATGGGTCCCCCGAATTGAACTCGTTGAAAGGAGCCTATAATGGGTGATGATCGGGGGCCTTGCTACTCTTAGTAGAGACAAGCGAGGACAATTCGGGTACCTCCTAGAACCAAAACTGCATGTAGAGAACACATAGAAACCCACCCTGTTAGAACCATGCAGATAACCTAGGTGTCTTAGATGGAATGTAAATAGGATTGCCTTATTTGCTTATCGCATTTAATTTGCCCTTTTATTATGTACTTATCATTTTTGTCCGGTACTGACTTGTTTTCTTTTTGCTTTGTTTTTGCATATCATTGTATTCACATTCCGGTGTGGGCATTGATTCCCCAGTGATTTCTCCCATAATAGAAGATTGTTCATGATGGACCAAAGGTTCTTTGACTGAAGGAAGGGGTCCAATTCGAGTTCCATCCCAAGACTAGGACGGTGACAGTACCAAGAAGAACCATTCAAGGACACGAGCAGATTCGATGGTTAGGTGTCAATCCTAGTGATAAACAAGATGAAATACAAGAACTAAAGAAGCAGATGTCCGAAATGATGGACCGGATGAATGCCATGATGAAAGGCAAGCAGCATGTCGAACTCAGAAAAGATTTGATCAGGGAGCAGAATGTGGAACAGAATGGTCAGAATGTCAAAATAGACAACACCGTTAAATATGACAAATCGAATCCCTTTGTGATCAATCTCAAGAAGCAGACAAGTAGCATATCTGGGGAAGATACCCAAGGAACAGAGGCAAGACCAGGGGAAGTTCGAGAATCTAATGACATCATAAGACATTATCTTATACCCATGAGATACACCGAGTTACTTCCGTTGCTTGTTGAAAGAAACCTTATCATACCAATGAAGTATGTACCGAGAAAACCTCCTTATCCGAAAGATTACAATAGTCGTGTCTGGTGCAGCTACCACATAGGCGATTCGAGTCATCACACTGAAAATTGTAGGGCCCTGAAGGACAGAGTTCGAGATCTTATCAGAATGGGAATTTTGGATTTCAAGGCGGACAACCCCGATTCTTTCACCCAGCGCCGTTGCCCGAGGGGCAAAGTCGAAGGAAGGTCAATACCCAGCCCAAGGTTCGGATAACACAAGTGGGTCACTCAAGCGGGATAAAGTTAGGAGTCAATAATAAAAGCGTCTCGAAGATGAACTTGCACACAAGCGCGACCAGCTCGAGCATGAGAGGCACAATCTTAGCATGAAACCAAAGAATGTACAAGACGAGTACTAGAAGTGCGCTTTGAATTCAAGAGTTTGATCCGGGTGATACCAAAAAGAGTGGGTTAATGGTGTGATTCAGCTAAGGAACGGTTCGTAACGCTGGAAGCAAAAATGCAAGAATAGTAAGAAAAAGTCGATCATTATCACGTAAGCCGGAAGAAGTCGAGGGCCAACGCGACTTTCTCCAAAATGAGTTGGAAGTTAGCCCGCCATGGAAGATATCCTCAAATCAAGTCTGCACCAGAAAGGAATGAATCACAAGCCTTCCAAATGAAAAACGCAGCACTCAAAGAACAGATAGTGAGGCTCGAGACCGCTTTACATACCAGTGAGAGATCTCTTGGGGGCAATGACCGTTAAGCTACAAAAGGCCGAGCAAACAATACGGGAGAAAGACCGGGACATGAAGATGGTTACGACTCAAGCCCGACAAGTAGCTCAACAGTAGCAGATTTAGCCGATGCAAAGAGCACCAATAAGCCGTAATATGGATCCGGCTTTGGACCGCGAAGGAAAATCGACGGGACTATTGAATGAGGTCAAGACATTAGGTGCCGTGGCTCACCGCTATATCTGAAAAACCCTAATACCGGATGTAATGAAACCTCTTGGTCTGAATGAAAGATGTCCTATAGGGACAAATCATTTTGGCATCAATGCTTTATTGCATTCATGCATTGCATTTGCATCACGTTCTTTGCATTGTTTTATCATCGCATGGCACTTCATCATTTAATACCGGGTTCGGCGGCGTAATTAATGAGTGGAGAGGTAAATGAGTGTCATCTCCAGGTGGTGGAGAGGTAAGATAGATAAGGGTGGAGAGGTAAATGAGTGTCATCTCCGTGGTTCGCGTGGGTCGTAAAAAAGAAGGAGACAGACCGACAAATCGGGGTCATCAAGGAAAATTCTCTGACGAGCGCAAATTTGGAAATGTTTGGAATATCTATCTCGGACATTTGGCCTCATCCGTAGAGGGTCACTATCTTGTTCCTAGGCCGATGAAGAGTGCACTGATCAGTATGCCCATAGTTTTGACTCGAGTAGCACATGTGAATTCCATATGGGGCATTGGGGGCATCCCACCGTAAAAATGTAGACCTTTCGAGGAAATCAAGAAACTGGTCAATAATGGAACCCTGACACAAGAGCTGATCAAGCAGTGGAAGACCAAGGATGAGAAGCAAATCTACATAGTGCTGAAGAAGCCAGAGATGTCTCTACATTAAAATACCTTCCTGAAGTAATACAAAGAATCAACTCTATGTGGCCCCCATGTGGCAATGATCTTTTGTGATGGGGCATGTTTGTTGATTTTTATTTTCAATAAAGAACACATTTCACTTAACATATAATGTTTTTGAAAGCACATAGATATTTTCTCGCCGTTGTAGGACGCTGGATATCAATTGCAAGATGTGACATTAGATAGATGTCGTGACAACGATGATGTGTGATCTTCCCACCGGACTGGGTCACAAAGCGAGATTATTACTCTTTTCGATGATGTTCAAGGACGAAAAAGCTCTAAATGTCAACCATGTAGAGTTGCTTGAAATTGAAACTCTAGGCATAATCTTCTAGGTAGTAAAGAAGAAATAAAACAAAAAAAGAAGAGAAAAAGAAAAAAAAGAAAAAAAGAAATGAAAATAAAGAAGGAGAAAATAATAAAAAAGTACTCCTATGTTCAAACCCGTAATAGGCTTGTTCGGATAAGAGTATGGAAATTTTGGGGCACTCATTTGAAGCGATAGGTGGAGATATATCATCCAATTCAAGAAACCTTAGCTTCATGAGTGATGGTAATATTTTCAAATCGTGACTATGCCGAGTAACTTGGGGCAGTGTTGTTTGCTCCATCGTTGTCCTCAAGACAAAGGACTGTGACAAATTGATTTCCTCAAATAATGATAAAAAAAAAAAAAAAAAAAAAAGGAAAAAGATGAAAAAAAAAAAAAAAAAAGAAAAGAAAATAGGCGATATCATGGGAAAAATTAAGACTAGACCACCCGTAACTCTATTCCTAGAGTAATATTTTTGCGCTCAAGTGGTTATACAAGCCTACCCTTTTTGGGGGCGGAGTAGATAATGAGAATTGAGAAAGAGTAGTACTACAAAGCAACGCGGTAATCATGAGGATGAACCGAGTCACCAGGGAAGACTTCACATCTTTGAATTACCAAGTGGTTGAATCTAAGCCACTCTTGCACATGATATCCAGAGCTCCTATGCTGTGTTTTCAAAATCTTGTATGTTAATCTAAATGATACCCTTCAGTGGAACACCAATCAGCAAATTGACAAGTTAAAGCAACAAAAAATTCCATGTATTACTTCAGGGGTAAGATCCAGAACACAAGGAGGCGGATACTATTGGAGCCCCTAACCAGAAATGACCTAACAATACATAGAATGAAGATGATAACAGAGGTATAGGTGTCAGACAACTCAAGAACAAGAAGCGAATTCCAGCCACGATGCCTTGTTTGGTTCAAGAAAATGAAGGACGAAACATGACAAGAATGAGCTTACAAAGTGAGGGGACGGTAAAAAAAGTAAAAAGTGAGTCTCCAAAGAATTAAAGCACGTAAATCGATGAATGGTGTCCGTCAAGAGGCAACAAGAAGATTGAGGTTAAGAAGCATTTCGCTCACCCCGATGACGAAATTAACAAATACTCGAATATTGGGTCAAAAGAATGGAAGGTAGCCGAGCACGATCGAATGGGGCAATATGTGAATGTAAAGAATAGTAAGAATCTCCGCACACGCATGATATAGTGTTTGTTGGTAAAGCGGCAGAGACCCGAAGAAGAAAGGCGGGTGCTCGTGCAAAAGAACAAGAGCAGATGCCCATTGAGCAAAATTTGTGAAATGAAGATCAAAATTGAGCATACCGCAAAAGGAAAGGAAATAGAGAAATCAGAAGAATGACTTTTTCAGGACATAAGATTAACAAAGAAAAAAAGAAAAGAGGAGAAAGAAAGCACAACATTACATACATCATATAGATAGGGGCATGTCAATTTTGCTTGTTCCTAAACAGGTATTTGAAGAATTATCGAAGAATTTACCAAAGTCCCGAAAGAACCACAGCCATATCGGCGTCAGATCCAGATGTTAAATCCTTCGGGTCATCGATAAGTCCTTCGGGCACGATGTTAAGTCCTTCGGGCCATCAGTAAGTCTTTCGAGCATGATGATAAGTCCTTCGGGCCATCAGTAAGTCCTTCGGGCATGATGTGGCAGCATATCAGCGTGAGTCCCCATAGAACAACAGCCATAGCGGCGTGATATCTAGATGTTAAATCCTTCGGGTCATCGATAAGTCCTTCGGGCACGATGTTAAGTCCTTCGGGCCATTAGTAAGTCTTTCGAGCATGATGATAAGTCCTTCGGGCCATCAGTAAGTCCTTCGGGCATGATGTGGCAGCATATCAGCGTGAGTCCCCATAGAACAACAGCCATAGCGGCGTGATATCCAGATGTTAAATCCTTCGGGCCATCGATAAGTCCTTCGGGCACGATGTTAAGTCCTTCGGGCCATCAGTAAGTCTTTCAAGCATGATGATAAGTCATTCGGGCCATCGGTAAGTCCCGGGCATGATGTGGCAAAGATATCGCGTGAGTCCCCATAGAAGAACAATGGCCATGTCGCGTCCGATCCAGATGTTAAATCCTTCGGTCATCGATAAGTCCTTCGGGCACGATGTTAAGTCCCGGGCCATCGGTAAGTCCCCGGGCATGATGTGGCAGCATATCGGCGTGAGTCCCCATAGAACAATAGCCATATCGGCGTCCGATCCGGATGTTAAATCCGCCGGGTCATCGATAAGTCCTTCGGTCACGATGTTAAGTCCTTCGGGCCACCAATAAGTCTTTTGAGCGTGGTGATAAGTCCCGGGCCATCGTAAGTCCTTCGGGCATGATGTGGCAAAGCATATCGCCGTGAGTCCCCATAGAACAATAGCCATATCGGCGCCGATCCAGATGTTAAATCCTTAGGGTCATCGGTAAGTCCTTCGGGCACGATGTTAAGTCCTTCGGGCCATCAGTAAGTCTTTCGAGCATGATGATAAGTCCTTCGGGCCATCAGTAAGTCCTTCGGGCATGATGCGGCAGTCTTAGTAGCATAGGTCCAAAAATGGGCAACCTACCGTAAAAAAAAAACCTGCATTTTCAAGCCCCAGTGAAAGGTTCCATAGAGGGAGAACCCTAAATCCAGAATCGCAAAAAGAACTCTCAGTCGAAGGAATTCACCTATGACACAAGGTTATATAGGAAACCTTTTGTGTCGAAAGCGAAGAGTCTTATATAGGAAAGGCTCCGATTTTTATTGTCTTAGAATGAAAGGTTCTATATAGGAAGAGAACTGTAACTCAAATTTCAGACACTAAAAGTTCTATATAGGAAGGATCGCGGCTCTGTGGTTTGAAGACTAGTGATTCTATATAGGAGGACCCCGATCGGAAGAATCCATCAGCGGCGCAAAAGGTTTTATATAGGAGAAACCAGCGTTGAAGGCAAAGAGTTCTATATAGGAAGGACTCTAAGCTTTACTGTCTCGAAGTGAAAAGTTCTATATAGGAGGGACTCATAACCCAAGGCTTCAGAGCGAAGGGTTCTATATAGGAAGAGCCTGTAGCTCCAAGATCGGAAGGTGACGAAGCTCTATATAGGAAGAACTTACGAGCCTGAAGATTCAACTAAGGAAGAGCGGAGATGTCCAAAAGAACACGTTTTTCCAAAGCTACAAATAGGGAAGTCTGATAAAAATGAGTGCTTATGAATCTTTGCTTTGTTTCCCACTCCATGAGAACAAGCAAAGAGGGGCAATCAGTAATCACTCATTTTTTCTGTAAATACATATTAGTATTGCATGTATACTTATTATATTATATGTTTATTATTTGCATGAGTGTTAGTAATATATATAAGGTGTGGTGTTTGTGTATATTATAAGCTATGTATGTATACGTACTAATGGTGTATGTGTGTCGCGTATGTATCTATAGAGTACGAGCGTATTTGTTTAATGTGTGTAGATGTTATGTTAATTATGGGTATGATTATATGTACGTATGCTAATATGTTATACTTGTATAAGTATATGTTTGCGTATGTATGTGTATTGCTATTATAATACTAATTATATTATTATTAATATAATTGGGCTGATAAAATGAAATCAAAAAAATTAAATATATTAAATCCAAATAAAAATTACAGTCCAAGTCCAAATATCATTACAAGGCCCAAACCCAAATCCTATCTAATTACAACTGTGTGTGCAGGTGACTGTGGGTCGTTGGATCAAGATCTGATCCAACGGCCACGATCCAACCAAGAAGTCAAAAATATCTGTCAGCCGCGTGTTCAACACGTATGGACCGTTCGAGTGCCACGCGCGCGTGTGATCCACGCGCGGACGCTTTAATATCCCACGCGCTCGTAAGATCCACGCGTTCTGACTCCTCGACTGCGGAGCTCCACGTGGCAAGATCTGGAGCCGTCTCATCAAATCGAGGCTTCATCCAGGCCGTTCGTCCTTCAAGCCATCTCGACCGTTAGATCAGATCTGATCTAAAGGCCGAGAACGCGTCTGGCCGCTGGCAGAACACCCATACCGCCACCATGCCGATATTCAACCCCCGTGTTCAGAACATGCCCAATACAACAAGCAACAAGTTGTCAGTTCAGATCTGAAAAAGCAAGATGCAACTTGCACCAAAACAAAGACAAGGATATATATGAAACGGAGAGTTGTAACAGAGGAAAAAACAAAACAAAAAAACAGAGTGGTAACAGAAATCTTGTAATACAAAAACTGAAAGTTGTAACCATTCAAGTGAATCAAAAAGAAAAGTCCAGTCGTAAAAAAAAACAAAAAAAAACAAAAAAAAACAGAGTGGTAACAGAAATCTTGTAATACAAAAACTGAAAGTTGTAACCATTCAAGTGAATCGAAAAGAAAAGTCCAGTGGTAAATACTCGTTTCTTTTTTTTTTATTTTTTGCATGCATATACAAAAGAGGTAAACAGAAACAAAAAAAAGGAGAGTCGTCTTATCGCCATTTGTTTGTGGGTCTTCCTTCCTCGGTGATAAGCCTTTCGGCTTCTCCAAGCCTGATATGGTGAACTAAAGGGAGGGGAAGACCCCTGGTAGTTTTGTTTTAGGTTTAAAAGTGTTTTTTTGTTCGTATTTCCTAGATCTAGGGCGAATAGAGGTGTATCCTCTAAATCCAACCTCGGATTCGTGTCGAGGATGGAAAATGAGTTATTTTGGTGTGTTTTGGAGGCTCGCCAAATACGCAGGTTAAGCGGCGGCGGCGAGAGAGAACACGATGACGGCCGCCGGATTCGGGTTTCATAAGATCGGTTGAGAGAAAATAAGAACGGGGCTGGGTTATGAAAACCGAAAAATGAAATGAAATGGTGAAAATTTGGTTTCGGTCTAAAAATAGCCTTTATATAGGTGTTATTATTTTTTGAAATGGGTAAATCACACACTTAATCCTCCCGCGTTTCTAATATTTTCGTTTTTGTCTTGTCGCATGGTATAATTACAATCCTAGTCCCCCTGATATTTCAAAATCTTGTAATCCAGTCCCTAAATTACACCGAATCAGTTTTCAAATGGTAAAATTACGCCTTTAGCCATCCCGCATTTTGAACTTTTCATTTTGGGTCTGCCCCTTGGTCAAATTACAACTTTGATCCTTCTAGGTTCTGTTTACTTCGCATTTTAGTCCTGAAATTACATATTATTGTTCTTTAATTTCTGCCACTGACTTTTATTTTTCTTTCATTTCAGTCCTATTTCTTTGTAAATACTCATGTTCGTATTATAATCGTATATGTTGATGTATTATATTGTTTTATTTTATGTCCCTCGTATATGCCTCGTATTTTATGTTTAAATGTATATGTGTATTAAGCTTACGATAATTATATATTTTTTATCCGGTTATTTGTATTAAAGCATGTTGTGTTCTATTTGACTCGTAAACGGCATGTTTTTGTATTTTTGTACGTATTGTATGTTTTCTTGGCTTTTAGGTTACGTGTTAGTGTGTCTTCTTTTATGTACGATATGTTGTCCCATATATGTTGAAATATGTTTTATTACTAGCATGTATGTCTTTTTGAAATATTTGTTCGTCTACATACGTAATTATTCCTGCCTTGTTATTCTGACTTGTTAAAGTTGTTTTTATCTATTATTTAGAATAATATGTATATATGCATGTTTTAGTCTAGTATATCATTTATGTTAGATTAGCATTCTGTTATGTCAATCCTTATTGCATTTAAATATTTTGCCATGTTTTATATTTTTGCCACTAAGATTGCATATGATATATAAATTGTCAATGCGGTGCCCTTTTATCCGAGTGTAAACGAGGCCAGTATAAGGCGTAGTGATAGTGGTTGGGCGTTTATTCTCGGATAACGGGGCCCTTAAAATTTATTCGCAATTATACCGAATTTTAAAATAATCGTCACTTTAATTCGGGAAATCCAATATTAATAAAGCGGTAATTGTTAAAGTACCAATTTTTGGGCGGTGTGGGGGTGCTAATCCTTCCCCATCCGTAACCGACTCCCGAACCCAACATTTTTTGAATCTCTGGTTTTATGGTGTCCGGCCTACCTAAGTGGCCGGTGGCGACTCCATTTTTTTAATGCGGTTTATTTTAAAACCCCACGGAATAAATATTTTATATCCAAAAGAATCACAAACACCTCTCAAAACACCTTTCAAAAATCCTCGTTTTTTATTTAGCGATTTAAAAGAAGACATCGCTACACAATTTAGTCCAAAACTATTTTTCAATTATTATATTAAAACATAAATCCTAACAGGTTTTCTAGAACTGGCTAAACCTAAGCTCTGATACCACTAAATGTAATACCCCGATCTGGATCCAGATATGAAATACTACATTCGGGTCACCCAAAACTGGCACATCAAAATTTTCCATTTAAAACCATAAATTTAGCCATTTTCAAAATATCAAATCATCCATAAATTCATGAAATAAATAAGCATCTTAAATAAGTTTACAAAACAGGAGCTCCAAGTTTAAAACACTATATTTCAAAATAGTAAAGCAAATAGAGTTTACAAACTCAACATTTGTAAGGTCCTACGAATAAATAAGCCAACAACTAAATACTAAACACTATACTCTGAAGCGAAGCGGTGCTGGAAATCCCTTGTTGATATGCTCCTCGGCCATGAACCACCTACTAACCTGCGAGCCAAGATAATGATTTCGAACGCTGAGCATACATAGCTCAGTGGTATATTTCTACTCTACTATAATTCGTGATTATCATAAAATAAGCATGCAAGATAAATATAGCTTAGAGAGCACATATAAGGCTTTACTATCAATGAGTTATCATCTAGCCTACACTAGCTAGAGTTCTTAGATCACCAATCTTAAGGCATCATTAAGTCTACAAGAAGTTCACATATTCCACAATACTTGCTATACTCGAGATCACATAGCCTATCGAGTTACTCGAGCTCACTCAACCCATCAAGTAGTTCATACCGTACCCTGATCACTCAGCCATCGTGTAACACCCCAAAAAATAGGCTAAAAGATTTGAATAATTTATCGGAATCGGGTTGGAATTTTGGATTAGGTTTTAGCTAATTAATTAATTTCGAAAATAATTTGGGTTGATTAAATTGGTTTCTAATAAATTTATCGTGTCTAATATTTTTGGAAATATATTTAATGAGTTTGTTAAAGGATGAAATTAAGTTTTGAGTGATTTTAAATGGGTTGATTTAATATTAAATTAAATAATGATTATTTTGCAAAAGTTGTAAAATATTAATAATGGTAATATTGTAAAAAAGTGTTAAAGTAGTATTTTTATTGGAATTATTAAATCAAGTATTAAATATATCTTTTCTCTTATTTTTAACAAAAGAAGATGACAGTTATTATCTTCTCTCAAGTGAGGAAAACACATAAGAGCTTTTCTCTCGTTTTCTCTCTTGAATTTGTCAAACACAATTTAAAGAACATTGATTTTTCTTCTTGATTTTCATCTCTTTTATATCCTAAATGATTTCCAATCAGCAATCTAGCAAGAGCTAGTAGTCTTCATCAATTCTTCTTGGAATTCATGTTCAATTGCAGGATGGTGTTTTCAACTTCCATTTTTTCCTATCAATTGGGTAATCTTTTGATTCTTAAAGGTTCTCTGCTTGTTTTAATTGATTATATATCATTTTTATTGGGTTTATGAATTAAAACGAATTTAGTTTGATTTTTATTGGTTACTAAATGATGATTGTGATTTGATAAATAGAATCAAGATGTTTTTAAGTGGATTGATAGTTAATTTATGGGTAAGATGAAATCTAATATCAATTTTATAAAATTGGTATCGAAATTAATTGAATTGGTTAAATTTAGATTTAAGTTCTTGAGTGAGAGTGATTGATAGATGGTTGATTGAATTATTTGATCACATATTAATGTGCACAGATTATGTTCAATGATATGCTCGTAAGGAATTATAAAAAGAAAGAAAGTATGCGGCCCGAAAGCTGGGCGCGTAACTGGGTAGAGGTATAAGGGAGATTGAGACGATTGGAAATTGGTTCCACTGCTGCCATTTCCAATATATATATATATATATATATATGAAGGAAGCAGGGCAGTTAATTAGGAGAAGTGACGTGAGTAATTAAAAAAAGAAAGGAGGAATTTGTTTTGGATTCGTGAATTGAAGGAGTAAATAATTCTTCTAGGGTAGTTGTGTAATGTTTTAATAAATGGTTATATTGGTGTCATCCTATTTATATTGACCCTTGTATTTTTTCATTGAGGTTGGCAAGTGGTTGGACGCTTTACGGTTAGGCATCGAGGCATTGACATCGAGACGGTAGCGAGCTGGTGAGTGCAAATGTGTTTTGGCACTATAAAAAGTTTTGAATTATGGCTTTGGGGGTTTAGTTAAAGCCTAACAAGCTTAGCTAAACTTGGAAGTAAGTTTTCTCTATTTTCGTCTTTTTAATATCGGTTTGATGTGAGCTTTTAATTTACATGTTTTGGTTTAAAGCATGGTTGGTTTACTTACTGCTAATGCATCATTTTGGATTAATATGCAACGTTTATCAAAGTATATGGATGCCTATGAGCATTGAGATTTGTTCCAAGAAGGAATGTGTTGTTGCCTTTGGCAATGTGATTTTGCATATAAAACGGTTTTGTTAAATGCATTGGAAAAACAGTAAGTAAATGTGTTTAAAAGTGATATATTGGCTATGTGACCTAAATGAAAAGGTATCGGATATAGCCGGCATGTCATAGGGTTTAAAGTGCACTATAAAAGAAAGTCAATCACTCCGCGGCTCTTGAGGTATAGCGGTGAGGCTACTCAGGCTGATGGTATTCTTCGGTTTCTTGCAATAGAGGCGAGTCTATTGCCGTGTGATAGGGGCGAGCCTATCACGACGGGGTAGAGGTGAGCCTATCCGGGGACGAAGTGAGATTTGGTGGAGGTAGTACCACCAGGAAATTCGTGTATCCGACGTGTTTTATAAATCTACATTATTTTGTTTAAATGGGTAGAGGTGAGACTATCCGGAGACACTATACTTGCCAATATATGAGATGTAACAAAAAGCTATTTTGGTGCATATGGTTTAATATGCATGGTATTTGAAAGCTATGTTTGCATATGGTTTAATATGCATTGTATTTGAAAGCTATGTTTACATATGGTTATTATGCATATTTCAAATGAAGCTTTTATGCATATGGTTTAGTATGCATGGCATGTTTTGCAAACGTATTGGAAAGTTGTTTTGGCTTAATTAAGCATGTTTTATTAAAAATGCTTTGGAATGGTGAGTTTGACTTGCTTTAATATGGGTTTCTAATATCAGTTTTAATTATGAAAATGCATTGATGTTTTATCCTTTTGAGCGCATTCACTAAGCAATATATGCTTACGCTCTCTTTTCTTTCATCAATGCAGTGAATTAATCAATATATGATTTAATGTTTTAAAATGGTTTAAATATTGATTGGAATGATAGCTTGTATTCTAAGTGTTCATTTGGTCATGTGCTTCTATTTCTTAATTGATCTGTAGCCTATGTTTGAGATCTTAACCTTTTGTTGTATATTGGATAATGCTTTATATTGTTAGGAAGCATGCCTCTAGATTACTTGTATGAATATGAAACGTATTGGTCAATGGCATGCAATTAATTGGCCATTTATGTTTTATGATGGTATGTCTATGTTGTTTTTATGTAATTTGGATATGTTCGTTTTGGGATTCGAATCCCTAAGATGTAATTTAGTGCAACCCTTATCGATACACTTGGTGTCTGTACTTGTACGATATCCCATGTACCGGTACGACAGTAGTTAGTTCGGTTAATGGGTTTTACCAAGTTTAGATTCTTTGCATTTTAGTTATCGTGTGTTTATGCATTAATTAAATATTGGTAACCCGAAACTTGTATAAGTTATTGTAATTATTTAGATTTGCTTTTAGGTCCCTAAAATGCTTGTGTTTGCAATTGAGTGCCTTACTGATGTTTATTTCGAATGAAAATTGAACCGCTGCTTGAATGTACATTTTAGGAATGAAAGATGCATCTAGATAAAATAAAGAAAAAAAGAACCTAGTTTCGAGTAAGTTAGTTCGGGTTTGCTCCGGCAAACCAATGTGGTTTCCTTGGTTCGGGTCTAGAAACTAGGCCGGGCCAAAAGGGTTACACATCGAGTATATAAGCTATCATCTATAGCATCCACACAACATACAAGAATAAATCCATACATCATCTACATAATGGTGTCGCGACCATTTTTGAAATCGGGTGTAAAATAGCCTGACGATTGATTTTTGTAAAATTGGGGTTTTGACCATTTTTAATTCATTCGATTTTGAAAAACTTAGGGTTTCATATTAAATTGAATTTTCGTCTAATTAATCATGAAAATTAGGTTTTAAAATAATTCTATTAAACCATTTTCATTTAATTTTGGAAAATCAATTAATCTATTTTTAAATTAAATTTACCTTTTATTTCCTTTTGAAAACAATTGGAGTCGCCACCGATCACTTTGAGGTAGACCGGACACCGTCAAATAAACCAGAGATTTATTTCCTAAAATTTGGGTTCGGGAGTCGGTTACATGTAGGGAAGGATTAGCACCCCCCACAAACGCCCGTTATCGGTACTTTAATTTGACGTGGCATTTTGGCATTTCAAATAATTATTTGAATCTAATTTGTCCCTTAATTATTAAGTGAATTTAAATTCCAAATGGAGATATCCTTTTATAATGAAATTCATTTTTATCCGAATATGAAATTAAAAGCACCCTGTTAAGTGGCACCCCTATTCATATTCAAAAATGAATTTCCAACATAAAATGTTTGAATGCATAATTTATTATTGTTTTGTTCATTTTAAGTACAAACTTAAGGTGGCTCTAATTAATTAAAATTATTTAGACTACGAATATTATTTAATTTAAAGACTTTCATGAGATGACATCAATTGCTTGAGCATCATCCATATATTAAAGCCCTTAAATTAATAATATTCCTAATTAATTTGTCATTCTAATTAATTAAAGTGCTAACCTAATTAAGGCTCTAATTAAACTAACTAAGTCATTATTTAATTATAAATGGAAATGTATATTAAATAAACCTCTTTAAAACCAATGTTGAGATAACACCTCATTTCAAGCAATGGAACACCATCCAAATTTGGGCCCCAAAGTTTCTATTTAATATACATTTAATTTCTACAATGATCTTCCTAATTTTATTATTTAATTCTAATTAAGAAACCTAAAATCTAAAGTCTCTAGACAATTAATTAATCTAAATGTATTTAATTTTCTAACAAATAATATTATATGCTATTTTAAAACATGCATCAATTATATAATTTAATTGCAATTAAATTAAATCAATTAAACAAATAAAGGACTAAATTGAAAGGAATTAAAACCTTAAATTTTGATTTTATTATAAATAGTGACTATCCGATCCGGATAACCACTCGCGGGACTAGGGTCAACCCGGTGCCAAAACGGCACCGTTTGACTCGAGGTATATAAGCCCCTTGAACGAGTTGACCCGGTCATTTTACCCCGAACGCCTCTCTCTCTACTTTCTCTCACCCACCAAAATCCTCTCAACTTCAGCTCTTTATTCCCAGAAAAGCAAACTCTAAATAGATCAAACTTCAAGTTCTTCATCACGTTCATCATTAGTTCATCCATTTCCCTTGCTTTAATCCGCCATAAAAACCAAACTCTCACAATTTCTTGTTTCTCTAAGATCAAACATCCAAAATCATATGAAATCAACCTCAGTTCTTCAACTTTTTCCTCCTTTGATCTAACTCCACCCGTGTTCGACCATCCTTTATCGTTAACCAGCCGCCATGGGCGATACCGGCCACCACCGGTCACTATCTTCGATCATCTTTTTCACTACTCCAGCTATTTCTGTAACTTCCGTCATAAATCCTATTCCAGCCACCGTCCTCTACCGCCAAGCGATTTTCGGCTACCGTGCCGAGAACCTAAAATCCTTCAAAATTTCCATTTCTTCACCTCAACCTAGAACTATAGCCCGATTCGTCAGAACCACCCTACTTCCCCTCCTAAATCTAACTACCCACAACCCTACTCTCCCCTAAAAACTACCCCAAATCTATCATATTCGACTCCACCAGTAACCTAAACACCTCACTGGCAAAATAAAAGATGAACACCTACCTCCAACTCTCATTTTAGTTACTGTTTTTATTTTGAAGCTAAATCCTAGCATTTTCGTGTTTTTTATATGCAGGAAATAAAAGACGGTGAAGAGATCTACCTCCTAACTGTGCGCAATGATGATTTTGGTGAGAAGACGGCCTATCGTCTTCTCCGATAACTCTTTAGTTCCTCAGATAATCCCTCTCTCTCCTTTATTAATTTTTAGCAATAGTTGTGTAATTATTGCACTCTCCCCTTTAATAATTTATTTTTCCTCACTATTTATAGGAGGGACCAGCTGATGTCATCAGCTGACGATTGGTTGAGAAAGAATCTGTGTGAATAGGAAATGGGCCAATACTATGGTGCCACACGGCATTTGAGTGGGAAAAGAAAGCACAATTGTGCTAGTTGGGCCTGATTATCCGAGTTTGGGCAGGAAGAAAGAATGGATTGTAAAAGACATAATTTTTTGGGCTTTTGTTACTATGGTTTGGGCTTGTAATATTATATGGACATTATTTTTATATATTGGATGACTATTTTATGGACTTTTAATATGAGATTTATTTATTTAGTTATTTTGGTTTTATTTATAAAGAAATATTATATCATATATAAGTGCACCCGGGTAGAATTCGGGTATGACAAATGGCCAACGAAGCCCTACTTTACCCGTTCTCACACAGCCTTCGGGTTACCCGTGTTCACACAGTTATCGAGTTAAATGGACATATCCGGATCACCATAACCACGGGTACGTCCTAGACATACTTAGATCACATTAATTACAAGTAGTCTTTACCTAAGGTCACTCAGCCTATCAGGTACTCGAGCTCACTCAGTCTATCGAGTTTATTACCTTATCTGGATCACCATAGCCACGGATAGGTTTCCAACTTTACCTAGATCACTCAGCCCGTTGGTACATCGGATGTACTTGATCATTCAGCCTAAAGTACACATCCCCTTATATAAGTACCATAGTATTGACTCTAGGACATCCGGATTGTTTTTCTACATTCTCTCTGAGCATTCATACACCTCACCAAGAGGTAAGTGGCACCTAGCCAAGCTAACAATAAATGCCCCAAGGCATAACACTAACCATCACTGTTATCTCGATTCATCACTTACCAACTATTACACGCTATTCTCATCCATGAGGTTTAAATATCGGTTTCTTACTTTTACAATTCATTTTACTACCTTAGAAGCCCATTGGGCCATATACCTCAAATTATCAACCCCTCAAACCCTTTTTCAACATTTACGGGCAGATTGCCCAGTGGGTATCGATACCCACTCAAAAGTATCGGTACTACTCTTTGGGTACCGGTACCTACCCAAGTGTACCGATACTCGGCTTTATATGCGTAAGGGGTTTGACCAACACCCTATACCAGTACACGGGGCCATATATTGATACCCTTTCAGTACTGATACGCTCCCAAACATACCGGTATACTTTTTCACTACTGGAATTTCAATGAAACATAGGGTACTGATACACCCTTCACAAAATGCCTTTGTTTATCCATAAGAACACATGGTATCGATAGCCCAAAATTGGCTTACAAGGCTCGGGAAATCACTTTCTAAGCCCCCAAAACACAACCTTTAACCCTTTAATTCAATCCTACATCTTATGGGAGCAATGTTTAAAAAGACGCTCTTGAGGCGCGCCTAGGCGCTCAGGCGAGGCGAGTGCTAAATGCCTAATTATGTCTAGGCCAGGCGATTTCAATGAAGCCCAACGAGGCGCGCATGAGGCGCAAGAGGCCCTGAGGCGATGCTTAAGCGCTGAAAGGAAAACCAGAAAGAAAAGCTTAGTCTAAATTATATTGAATATGGCCTGCAGCCATGGGAGGAAAAGCTTGGGGGAAAACACAAAAAAGAATTCAAAATGAGAGGAATTTGTTGAAGAAGAAGAAGATGAAGAGAAGGGAAAATGGTGAATACTGTAACTGTTTCAATAGATGAGGAGGTTGTCGAAAAAGAAGATAAGGAGAAGAAGAACGGACGGATGAGAAAGATGATGAATTTTTTAACCTAAAAAAGAGGTGTGGGCCCCACTGCAGGGCAAAGTTTTTTACACGTTTGTATAACGTGTCTCCCTTTCATTTTTATACATTTAACCTTTTATTTTTTAAACAAACAATGATTAAGAAAAAATCACTTTAAATACATATTTTTTCAACAATAATTTTAATATTTGAAAAAATTTAATAATTTTTATAAGTTAAGTTTTGTAACATTTCATTCAATATTGAATAATAAATATAATGTAATAAAAAATTATCAATTTAAAACCACATATTTATATAATTTACATAGAAAGAATGGAAGAAACAGTGGATAGTATTTAGGTCATAATTTTATTTGCACTTGATTAATAAATTTTTAATTTTCAAAAATTGAGCCTCACTTCGATAAAGAGCACCCCTTCGCCTTGCGTCTTGCACCTAGGACCCCCTATCGCTTTAGTGCACCTTGCGTCATTTTATACATTGTATGAGAGTTGATTAAGGTGATTTACTATCATTTTTACACATGACTATCGAGGAGTGAGGAGTGTCATCCTCCGTCTTTGGTGAAGAAAAAGAGACCACCACAGTTGCAGAAGAATTATTCCATTTTCTCGTAGTTAATCGATGAAAGGATATATTATTAGATAAGGCCAAAGGTTTGGATTGGGTTGGGTTTCACGTGGTAGGACCGACCTTCTCTATAAAAGATCCCGAGTGAGGAGTGTCATCCTAATAGAGCCAAGAGAGACACCACCGTTTTAGTCTTTCTAACGTGGCACTTGACACCCCAGCATTGCCCTAATCTCCCACCCTCAAACCTCAAGAATATTACTAATAAGCAGATATTATTACACTAGTTTAATCTGTATTGCATTTTAGGTAATATTTTCAGTTATTCTTTGTATTTATATAATCACACGTGCTCTTAAAATGATTAAGTATTCCCTGTTTGTTGAGGTGAATGTTCTAACTACCAACTACAAAGACAACATGATGAGGCATTCTCAGCCATAAGAAATTTCCTTAACCAAAAGGACTTCTTTTTTAGTCATGCAAAGTAGGTAGTGGCTTTTGGGAATTAGAGGGATTGTAGATGACTAGACGAGTTGAGAGATTTTAAAGTTATAAAAGCATCTTGATTACCTTTCCCAGTAATCTTTGTGGATCTAAATTCAAGTTTATAAAGGCCAACAATCAATTGTATTGGAGAGTAACGTGTTAAAATCTTTGTTACCTACCATGTCTTTAAATTATAAATGTCCATATGTTTTTATTGACCAATGTTATACCTCCGTATTCAGGACTTTTGAAAATCACCTCGGATCATGTGTAGTTAACTGTCCCAAGGTAAATTTTTCTCATATATTCCGGCTAATACCACTTTATGAGATTTTCTGTGCCTAGGAGGGACAACTGTTGCACCCCGATATATACCTTTAGATTCAAAGTCTCTGAAAAGTTCACCTTCGAATTCATGGTCTCCGAAATCTGAAACCCCCGCTACAGCTCCTTCGGATCTCCTAGTCTCCATACCATTCCCCAGTGTAAAGATCGCTCCCAGCATGTAAGACATCATAGCTTCCGTAGCTCTCATTCTCTAGATCGCTCTCCAAACTAGGGATGTATACGGTTCGGTTTCGGTTTAATTCAGCAAGCTATTTTAGTAATCCTCGGTTTTCGGTTCGATTAATTTCGGTTTTCGGTTTTTCCATATTAACGTTAGTTTTTGAAATTTTGTAATTTATTTTGACAAAATAGCTTTATTTGATGACTTTTAAATATTAAAAGGTTAGACTTTTAAAGTATTTTTCATAAATATTTATTAAAAACTTAACTTTTTAAGTAAAATATAATAATTAAAAATGCATCTATATTGTAAGTATAAAATACTTATTTTTACATTATAAAAATAATTATAAATTAAATAAAAAATAAATTCGATTCAATTCGGCTCGATTCGGTTAACCACGATTCGTAAACTTATGAAGCATAAATCGTCCAAACGCCTCGGTTCGGATCGGTTTTCGGTTTTGCGGTTAACCATGCTCAGCCCTACTCCAAACTCAATTGCCACGCCTCAACATTACAGTTGTTAAGTCTACTTGATATGGCAACTCAACCTATTACTCGACAATCAAAATTACACTGTCAGCCCATCATTAGTCATCATGACGCTAGCCAGCTCCACCTATCGGTTTTAAAATCCTTGCTGAACGGGGAACCTAAGAATCCATCGTCTCTTATAACCATTGTGTGACATACTGACATATCCATGTGTTGCTGCCCCCTAATTTGTAAGCTTTTTTCTTGAGATGCTTCATGCAGAGCTTAACATTTTATGCACCCACATACAGTTCCAATTTTAGATTATCAGCCCCAGCCCATAATATTTAGAAATAATGACATTCATTGGACCCACAAACCAACGTTTCATTACCACGGCTCTCATGTTGATCCATTGAATCTGAAACGTAATCAAAATACATGGGATCGCTCCATATGAACAACATTTTGTAATCACACTCTTCTTTTCTTTGGTTTTTTCCCTTCATGCGTGCATTGACGTTTTCCAGAGCAGTCGGAAAAGACTGTAAATTTGATATCATACGTTCTCTCCTCTAATTCGTTTGCCGGTTCAAGATTGACGACTCTTTCTTTCCTTTATATTTTATAAATAAATATCTTCATGAGCACCATTTTTCTTGAATGTCATTCAAATTAACAGTACAGCGTCATGCGTGTTTTGGCCATTTGCCGTATTACTTGACAATGGCCAGGAAACCCCAATAAACCCGTCAAAATAATGTCAATTTTATTGAATTCCTCGCTCCTTTCTGCCTTCATTCTGTGAAAAAGAAGCAAATTTATTCAATCTTTCTCTAGAATTTAGATTCTCTTTTTATCCTATATTCTTGAACTGAAATTTCATATAAACATAAACAAAGCAAATTCAAAAAATATATATTACATTCCCTTTGGGTCATAAATTAAAACTCATGGGAAGCTTGCAAGGGAGTGCGGTGAGTTAAAATGAGAAGGAAAGCATGTTTCGTGTTTGTTTATTCTATAAAGGAAAGAAAACGGGGTCTGTAACTCTGGTGGTGCCAATTCCTCCACGCAACACCCTGGCCTCACATGACTTTAAAGTCACTCCATGTCCCACCTTAAATTCATAATAATCCAATCTTATTTAGAAATCAATAGCACAAGGATGTGTTTTTCTTTTCAGTTTTTTTTCATGCCTATTATTGGTGAAATAGATTCATGTCTCTTTTCGATACTCCTATTTATGTTTCTGCACTAATAAATTAGGTTTAGAATTAAGATCTAAAGTTAGTTTTTAGGGTTAGAGTTTAGAGAATTGTGGGTATGATGTATTTTTAGAGTTTAGTATTTAAAATTTAAAATTAAAACTTAAAATTTAATTTTTTAATACTAGACATAGAAAATGACACAAAATAGAGAACTGTTATCAATTATTGGTGACTGATCATTTATTTCTAAAAGAATTAGTGTGTCAATAAAGCAATTTTCCTTTTTGGAAAGAATGTGAAACAGAGATTACAGAGGAGTTGGAAAACGTGGATTTAAGAGTAAATGATTACAAATTAACGCATAAGCAGAGCATGACATGTGAAAACCAATCTTCAATTCATCATTTTATTAACCTATCATTACTGTTATGGATAATAATCTCATGGATGAAAATGAAGCAAAATATCAAAAGGATATTAAAAGCACAAAAGCGAAAGGTTTGGTACATGGTAGATCCCACTAATGTTTTCCAAGTTTGGCTGCATCTTTGTCCATCTGGTTCGTTTCTCGGCATTCAAACATAAAGCTAAAAGCAAGTCCACATCTTTTGCTTATAAAAAGGACAGTTTGGAATTAGTGGTCTAAAACAAAGAGAAAAGATTGAGATAAAGGAAAGATGATAAAAGTGTCGACTATGGCAGAGCTGTTGGGAGAATGCAGGGTGGCGCTGGCTAGAATGAGGGCGAGGCTTTTAGCACCGAGGCCAACCCCAACCTTTCATTTTCGCCGCCTGAATCACGACTCTTCTTTTCTGGTTTACTTCTAGTAGATTTCTACTCTGGATTTCTTTTTATTCAGAACTTATGATTCATCATTTCTGTAGTCAGAGATATGTTAGTAATGTTAGATTAATTCATTGGTGTGAACAGAATTCTATATTGATTTCTATGCATTCACGTCCCCGCTGCATCTATACTTCTGCACATAAACATCCATTTTGGTCTGAAGAATCGCCATGCCGTACCTCTCTCTCTTTCCGGTTTCCATTTTGCAGCCTTTACATTTACTTTTGCTCTTTCTGAACCACAAAAAAAGGAAAAAAAAAAGTAGAAGGTGAAGCGTTTAAGGCCAATGTTTCCATCATTTTGTTGTCGTTTCAACTCTAATTCTATACGACGATGATGAATATCTACCTCTTAATCATGCCTTTTATTTTTAATACTATAAAATTTAATGAATTTACTTCAATCTAAATAATTAAATTTGAAGTTAAGTATAAGAATCAAAACTCATTTTCTTGCTAAATAAATGAATCAATTGAAAAAAGTTATTTTATCTAAAATTAAACTTAAATTTTAAAAATAAAATTAGATTGAATTTTATTTTAAATTAAACTCTAATTACATTTTGTTTAATTTTATTTATTAAAAATAAAAAGTTTAATTTTATTAAAAGTAAAAAATGTAAAATAACCACCGGATGAGATTTTAACCTTGTTACACAATGATGTTAGTAGTTAGCCTCCTTGTGTGAGAGTGTGCTATTTGTGTTGTTGCTTTTTGTATAATTTTCTGTTCTTATTGCTTGATTTATTCTTTTCCTCCGGCTAGGTTTAGGGGGTTTTAACGAGACATCAAGTAATAACTACAATTTATTCATCAAGAAAAAATAAATAATTCATCTCAATAAAAAAAACAGTAAGGATCACTCCACCAAGAAAACTCATGAGAAAAGAAAATAAAACATGTAAACCCAAAGAGCACGAAGAAAAAATGTAACATTCCCTTGAATATTTCCTTCATACTCTCAATGGAGAATTTAGAAAAATATCATGAGCTGGGCAATATAAATAAAACAAGAAATTTATCTTAACATACCTCATATATATAGTTTTCAATTTAAAAGCATAATAATTAAAAACAATATGATTACATGTTCCCAAAAAAACACCGTTAAAAGTATAATATCTTCATCAATTAAGATGAATTCTATTTCTTTTATGATCGAGTGGTCAAGGATGTTAATGTTGTCACATCTTGTATGAATTCGAATATTAGCATTTGCCTTGAGAATGTAATTACTTTTCTCTTTAATAAAAAAAATAATCTATGATAGAATTAATAACAAAATTTTCATCAATTTCTTTTTGATGTGTACAATTAAGTAATTTGAAAGAAAATCATATTCTATCTCATTTCGTAGACAAGTCTTGACAATTTTCATTATTGAAAAGACTCTTACAAAACTTTCTACATCAATAATAATTCATATCAAACACTTTAATTTATTGAAAGAAAAGGAGATAACAATAACAAAAAAATAGAGTAACGTTCACAAATGGTCACTGAACTTTATTAAAAAAACAAAACGATAACTAAACTTTCAAATGTTACAAAATAACAATTAAACTTTGTGTTTTGCAACAAAATAATAACTGGGGCGTTAAACCCCCGTTAAGTACTTAATGTTTCTGTTATAAACTTTTGTATAATAGCATATTTAATCCTTCATATTTACACATTCAATCAATTTAGTCCTAATTTGAAAAAAATTACTAAATTTAGCCCTTGTTATTTACATATTCTTTCAACTTGGTCCTTAAAGTGTTGCTCTTCTTTTCGCCTTCGTCTCGTGCAATGTCGAGGCTCAATCTGCTGCACCAGCTCCTTCTCCTGCTCCTACAAGTGACGGTAACTAATCTTATCTTCTACAAACTATTTTTGGGTCTTTAGAAATGTTGGAAAGTTTTCTTCACCTGATATGTTGATTCTATATTCTTAAAAAATAGTGGTTTTCCATTGTTTTTTTCTCACAGTTAAAATACAGAAGCTTTTCTTTTTTTCTCTTGGAAATGCAAATGCATTAGATCATTTATATGTGCTCATTTGATTATTTTGCAGGAACTTCAATAGACCAAGGGATTGCTTATATTCTGATGCTTGTGGCACTGGTGCTCACATACCTCACCCACCCTCAAGACTCATCCTCCTACACCACCTTTTAAATTATATTATTATTCATTTAGGTCACACATTGCTATGTGGATGTATCTATCAAGTTCCATTTCTTTTCTGGGAAATGGGATTGCTTTTGTTTTGAGAGATTGTTTGGTTAATATGGATTGGTTCCTGATCATTTACTTATTTATTACTTAATATTTTGTTTCTTCTACTTCTTGATTCTTTGCTTCCAATATCACTTTTAGAATCCTTAAATTACCATATGAAGAGTAATCCTTTGTATTTAAAATAATTGAACCATCAAAATACACTTTATTGCAACTCTTAACAGGAAAAAAAGAAAAAGAAAAGAAGGTTTATGTAGTTCTGTTTCAACTTGCACATTGAATCACTGTTTGCATTATGTGAAAAAGAATAGGACAAGATACAGTCTAGAATTTCCCGATCATAGAATTATTGAAGAACGTTGCCTTTTTGAGTCTTGAGCATAGGGACTAAAAAGCTTTTTCAAGGTTGTTTGAATCAACATGATGAATCTTTTGATGGGGACCATACATGTGTGTCATTCTTTTATTTACATCTTTATGTCGGGTAACTATACTCGGAGCATTAAATTGACACTAGTTGTGGCACGAATCCAAGTCTTTCACTCACGATCTTCGTGTCTATGATGTAAAGTGTACTTGACAACTTCATAAAATGAAACAACTATCCCCACTGAAGGACCAGTGCGACCAACACGAGGAACAAGTCCAGTAAACACGAGGACCAAGTTGCATGGCTGGAAATCTAGTGGAACAACTTTGGAACTTTTCTTTAAGGATCAAATTGAAAGAATATATAAATAATGAGGGCTAAATATAGTGATTTTTTTAATTAGGATTAAATTGATTGAATGTGTAAATATGAAGGATCAAATGTGCTATTATACAAAGGTTTATAACAGAAGGGTTAAGTACTTAACGAGGTCTACGTCCCAGTTACCATTTTCTTACAAAACACAAAGTTTAATTGCCATTTTGTAAAATTTGAAACTTTTGTTACCATTTTATTTTTTTAACAAAGTTCAGTGACCGTTTGTGAACTTTACCCAAAAAATAACTATCTTCCAAAATGAAACGATTTTGGAAGAAAAAATGATTTTCATGTAAAATGTAAAAGGAAAAAAAAGTAACAAAAATTTTATAATGAAATTGGAAGAATGAATGAATGCTGAGAAGAGTGAACTGTTTTCTGTTGGGATGGATGAGAGCTTTATGCATGAGTTGGCTGCTTTAATTGGGTTTATGCTAGTTAGTTATTTAGGAGTCCCTCTTGTAACAAAAAAATTATCTCCTCCTGATTGTGAGAACCTGGTTAGAAAGATTGTGAAGAGGATAAGGGCGGTCATCTAGCAGTCTATCTTTTGCTAGTAGACTTCAGCTTATTCAATCTGTTTTATTTAGTGTGCAGAATTTCTAGTGTACGATTTTCTTACTACCTTCTAAGGTTCTGCAGCAGATTACTAGAGCATGTTCTAATTTTCTATGAAAGAGAGTGGAGGGGTTTGCTCATGGGGCTCGGGTTAGTTGAAAAAAGTTGTGTCATTCAAAAAGTGAGCGAGGCTTGGGGTGAAAGATATACTGATTTAGAGCAGGGCTTGCATGTTAAAATACTTGTGGTTGCTGCTTACAGTCCAATTCTCTTTGTGTTACTTGGGTGGAGAATTATGTTCTCAAAGGTTAGTCTGTTTGGCATGTTGCAGAAAAGAGCCCCTACAGTTGGGCTTGGAAGAAACTGTTGCGTTTGAGAGATGATATGGCTCATTTAGGAAACCTACAAGGAAGATATTTTACCTATACGGTTTAAGAGATTTTAAGGCATAAGCAAGATAGAGTCTCGTGGTCTAAGATTGTTTGGGGAAGTGTCTCTATCCTTCGGCACGCTTTTATCTTATGTCTTGTGAAATTGGATATGTAGATTAACAGAATATCTTTTATGTTATTACAAAATAGCATAAATAATTACATCTCATTACAAACTTTTATAGTCTCTCGTATAGGACTTTTAGTACATTAAGGAGTCCTACTTATAATAACTTCTAATTCTAATCTACTAGGGAGATAGACTTTAAGTACAATAATAACTACTAATTACACATTGATTACAACACTAAGACCTTCTCACGGATAACCCACACTCCCCCTCAAGCTAGAGAATATACATTGTATAATCCCAGCTTGAATAAGAACTTATCAAAAAGAGCTTTTGGTAGAGCTTTAGTAAGAATTTCTGCCATTTGTTCTTCTATAGGAATGTAGGTTAAAGAAGCTACTCCACTTGTAAGCTTTTTTGCAAAGAAATGTCTGTCGATCTCAACATATTTGGTCTTGTCATGTTGAATTGGATTTCTGGAAATCTGTATAGTAGACTGGTTATCACAAAACACTTGAAACTTCTCGTTCTGAACCATTCCTGGCACTTTTAGTAGCTTCACCAGCCAAAATTCTTCATATATTCTGAGAGCTAAAGCTTTGTACTCTGTTTTTGTACTACTCCTTGACACAACAGTTTACTTTTTGCTCGTCCAAGTCCCAAGATTTCCCTAAACAAAGGAACAGTAACCATTTTTTGACCTTCTATCAATCAACTCACTTGCCCAATTCGAATCTAAACAAATATTGATTATTCTGTCAAGGGCCTTTTTGAACTTTAAACCATGTCCTGGTGTACCCTTTAGATACCTTGTAGCTGCTTCCATGTATTCTTGTCTCGGATTAGTTATGTGCTGACTGATGATGTTTACAACAAAGGTTATATCAAGTCTGGTCAGAGATAGATAAATCAATTTTCCAACTAATCTTTGAAAAAGTCCCTTTGTCAGCCTTTGGACTAGACCCATCTTTGCTAAACTTTAAACATGTGTCCATAGGAGTATTAGTTGGTTTATGACGAGTGTGTAAATGACCTATTTTGTGTACCTTTTTACTTGTGTTTTGCGTGTTTTCAAGCTCATATAGTTGCATTTAGGATAGATTGCATACAGTTTGCATTATAGATATGGAGTTACACCAACTATGCTTAATTGTTATATATTTTGGTGCGTTTTATGGGAAAAGTGGTGTTTTGTGGTGCATGTGTAGGATGTTGGAAGATACTGGAGGAATGGAATGGATGAGTAGCAGATCTCATGAATAGAGCTTACAAGGCATAAAGATTTAGAGATGAATCTTCTTTTACCCACGCAGACTTTCTCCCTAATACAGAACATTAAATATAGCGGGAAATCAATGGCCTTCTTTAATGAAGCCGTGCGCACTTTAGGGCCCTCAATACCCTAGTTTCACCTTCTATATAAAAGGAGACTTGGATGCCAATTCAAGAGAGCGTAATTTTAGACAAAAATTCTTAGTCTAAAGCTTTTGAAGAACCACCAGGGTGGAAGCTAGAGAACTCTCCTCACGACAGATGCTATTAAGAGAGACCGACAAAGTGAGAGACCTACAACAACAATTGGATAGCACGAAAAGAGTTTGTCAAGTACGCTCGACTCTTTTCTTTTCCTTGCTTGATAAATTGTCATACTTTAATATTTTTATTATGGATGTTTTAGGCTTAGACATGAGCTAAATACTTTAGTTGGGATTATTGCTTCCTAGGATTTTATGTTTTGATTATTTTGTTGTAATGCTATAGTTGTTTTCCCTTTATCTATTACGTTCATCGTTCTTCATGCGTAGTTATTATAAGAGCTATCGAGAGAAGCCTTTTAACTATTGATCTGTGGCTTAAGATCGAGAGAGTTAGGTTATACAAATAGTGAAAATGGGGTTAAGCTTTTAACTTAGTTCTAATCCAGTTTAGATATAAGTTTAGGGTTTCAACGACTAAAAATGAGTTCTTAAATAAAGAATAGAGTTGTTAGGATTAACGCTGACATGTATCACCTTACCTTCAATGCTATTAACTTCTAGGCATCGAGAAAGTCAGAAGTTCATTAGAAAATCTTGTCGAGTAGATAAAGATTTTAATGGTTTACGCAGACATGTAATGCCAGTTTCTATTGCATTGAAATAGGTAACAGGCATATATCCTTAGCAATAATCCCAGATTCCATAATTATCTATTATTTTTCGCAACATCTGTTTGTCTTTAATTCTAGCTATTTTTACTTTAATTGTTTTTAGTTTGATATCTCAACACCATCCAATACTTACAAACACATTCTTAAGTTTTTACTTTAATTGTTTTTAGTTTGATATCTCAACACCATCCAATACTTACAAACACATTCTTAAGTTCGATAACTTCGTAGTTATTGAACCAATCCTTGTGGGTTTGACACTTTACTCTATCACTTTATTACTTGATTCGATGAGTATACTTGTTCTAAAGTGCATCACTATTCGACAAACGCCAATTTTTTGCGTCGTTGTCGGGGATTGGCAATTGATAATTACATTGTAATTGCTTAAGATTTTATTTTATTTGTATTTAATTTTTGTTTTTGTTTTTATTTTTTTCACAAGTACATCCTAGTGCATAACCAGAAGCTCCACCTCGGAACCTATTCTTCCATTAAACCTAAAGATCGAAAGAACTTTGAGTAATTTACTTAATGACAAGAGGATCCACCTACTTCCAGACCTAGAAGGCCCATCAGATGCATATTGAGCTTGTTGTCAACAACCTCAACCCACCTATTATTGTGCCAAATCTAAGGATGGCTCACTTTGAGCTAAAGCCCGATATGTTCAACATGCTCAACACCATTGGACAATTTGGAGGATCAGAAAGAGTGGATGCTCAAGAGCACATTCAAACTTTCCTAGAAGTTTTTTACTATTTTCAACAACCAGGGATTCCTGATGATGCTTTGAGACTTAAGCTATTTCTCTACTCCTTGCAAGATAGGGCCAGAGCATGGTTGAAGACTTGTTCCTCAAGATCTATTACATCCTAGGATGACTTGTGCAGCAAGTTTCTACATAGATATGATCCATTAAAAGTGCACAACCAAAAGCGCGGTGACATTATCTCCTTCCAACTATATGATGATGAATCCATGTAAGAGTGTTAGGACAGATACAAAGATATGCTACACAAGTGCTCGATTCTTGGATTCCATGATTGGCTAAAAATCATGATGTTTTATAATGGCGTTAATGCACCTACAAGAATGATGATTGACACATTAGCGAATAGAACTCTGCTTGACAAATAACCTAATAAGGCTTTCAAGATACTTGATCAGATAGCCAGTAATAACTACCAATTCCCAAGAAAGAGGTTGAAGCTAGGACCTAGTCCTTCTAGAACACTTTAGTTGGACGACTCCCAAAGTGTAGCGGCTCAACTCTCTACCATCACTAACTTTCTCAAGAACATGCAAGCAACATCTAATGTCTGAGAAGCTAAGGTAGTGCAATACACTTGTGAGCACCGTGATGGGGAACATCAGTTGAGTGAATACCCCCAGCAGGAAGAATCTGTATGCTACATAGGGAACACCAATCGCAACAATAATCCCTACTCCAACACCTACAACCCAGGGTGGCGGCAACATCTAAATTTTGGTTAGGGAGGTAATACATGTTATTCAGGAGTATAAAAGAATTCCTCAACTGAACCTCCTAAATTCCAACAAAAAACTCAAAGGCTGAACCAAGGAGCTTCTGACTCCAATTCTAACTCCCTTAATAATACTTATCAAAATTTTATAGAAACTGCCTAAATTGTTTTGTAGAATCAAGTAACACATTTAAAGAACCATAGTGATATACTCACAATGCAGGCTGCCATGTTGCAAAACCAACAATCGTTCATACAAAACAACATTGCTTCCTTACGGTATTTCAAAACACAAGTTGGGCAGATTGCTCAAGTTTTGAATATGCAATCATAAGGAGGACTACCTAGTGATACTGAAGTCACTAAATCCTAATGCAGAGCAATGCAATGCCATCACACTACGTAGTGGCACGTAATTGAGGAAAAAACCAAGTTTGGGGAGGTTTCCTAATAGATTCCACTCCAAGCAAGCAATCTACTGATGCTCATGCACCTAAAGAAGTAACTCATGGGTCTAATATAGTGAGTGACCTTGTCACTGAAGGCAAGGAAGACAAAGCTAAAGATGCTCCTACATCCAATAAACCACACGACGAGTCCTGACCACCACCTTTATTCCACAACGATTGAAGGCTCAGAAATAAGATGTCCAGTACTAGAAGTTTCTGGATATACTCAAACAGTTGCACATCAATGTCCCACTCCTGGATGACATTGATCAGATGCACATCTATTTAAAGTTTCTAAAGAAGATTCTGACAAAGAAAAAGATGGTAGGCGAAGCTGAGTCTGTTACTATTACGGGCGAGTGTGTGGTTGTGCTTAGTGATTTACCACCAAAGATGAAGGACCCTGGCAGTTTTACCATTCCATGCTCTATAGGCCACAATTATTATGGCTGAGCTTTATGTGATCTTCGTGAAAGTGTTAATTTAATGCCAAAATCTATTTTTGTACGACTAAGGATGGGAAAAGCTAAGCTTATATCGGTGATCCTTCAATTGGTCGATCATTCTCAAATCTAACCCGAGCGTAGAGTTGAAGACGTATTAGTTAAGGTAGATAGGTTTGTCTTCCCAGTAGACTTTATCGTCCTTGACTGTAAAGCTGAAGAGAATGCTTCCATCATCCTAGGGAAACCATTCCTGGCCACCGGGCGTATTATGATTGATTGTAAAAAAGGTGAATTCACTATGAAAATGAATGACCAAAAGATCACACTTAACGTCTTTATCACACTCAAGTACGTGGATGACTATAAAAAGAGTGCCAGCTCATGGAGAGTGAAGAAACCCTCATTGAAGAAAGTTTGTAGGAGATTTGTTGCAACAATGTGCTTAACGCTGTAGAGCAAGCTGAATTTGACGAAGCCATACATGAAGCTGAAAAAGAGGGTAAGGTTGAGATTGAATAATCCAATATTGTTCTTACCCGACCAGGTATGACTTTTGAACCATTAGAATATGCCGAGTTTAAATCTCCCAAACCATTATTAGAGCATCCACCAATATTTGATTTTAAACCTCTCCTCATACAATTAAAATATGCATATTTAAGGGAAAATAATACGCTGCCTATTGTTATATATGCTAGCTTAACATTTGACCAAGAAGCTAAACTATTACACGTGTTATCTCAATATAAGAAAGCTATTGGTTGGACTATTGTTGACTTGAAGGGTATAAGCCCTACTTGTGTATGCATAAGATTTTGCTTGTAGATGATCAAAGCAACTCAATTGAACCATAGCGACGACTCAATCCTATCATGAAGATTGTGGTCATGAAGGAAATCATTAAATGGCTTGATGCTAGAATCATCTTCCCTATCTCTAACAATCATGGGTGAGTCCTTTCCAGTGTGTGCCAAAGAAAGAAGGGATGGCCGTGATAAAAAAATGATGCTGATGAATTCCTTCCCACTAGAATAGTTATTGGATGGTGGATTTGTATTAATTACCGGAAGTTGAACAAAGCTACAAAAAGGATCACTTTATGTTGTTATTTATCGATCAGATGCTTGATAAGCTTGTAGAGAAACCCTACTATTACTTTCTAGATGGCTACTTCAGATACAAACAGATTGCTATTGCACCAGAGGATAAAAAAAAGACAACATTCACATGTCTATATGGTATTTATGCCTTCCGCAAGATGCCTTTTGACATATGCAATACCCTAGTAACTTTTCAACGTTGCATGATGGCCATCTTTTTTGACATGGTGGATGACTTCTTGGAGATTTTCATAGATGATTTCTCAATCTATGGAGACTCTTTTGACCATTGCTTAAAAAACTCAGAAAATGTGTTACAAAGATGTGAATAAAATGGCATTGTACTTAACTGGAAAAGGTGTCACTTTACGGTGTCTGAGGGCATTATCCTAGATCACCTTATTTCTGATAAAGAAATTGAAGTTGATAAATCCAAGATTGAAGTCATAGAGAGCTTCTTCCGCCAGCTAATTTCAAAGTCATTCGAAGCTTCATTGGCCACGCCAGTTTCTACAAGAGATTCATCAAAGATTTCTCCAAAATCTTGAAGCCTTTGTGCTTGTTGCTAGAGAAAAATAAAGCGTTCGAGTTTAATGACCAATGTCCTGCAGCATTCAAAACCTTAAGAAAGAAACTTATTTCTGCTTCAGTTGTAGTGCCCCATGATTGGTCATAACCATTTGAATTGATGTACGATGCTAGCGACTACGACGTTGGTGTCGTTCTTGGGCGGGGCCAAAAAGGGTTTTCATGTTATATATTATGTTAGCCATACCCTTAATGAGGCACATGTTAATTATACTACCACTAAAAGAAATTGCTTGTTGTAGTTTTTGCATTTGATAAATTTAGGTCATATTTAATAGGAACTAAGGTTATTGTCCATACCGATCATTCTACCATTAAATACTTAGTGACTAAGAAAGATGCTAAACCTAGACTTATTATATGGACATTACTGCTGCAAGAATTTGATATTGAGGTAGTTGATAGAAAAAGGTACTAAAAATTAGGTAGCTGACCATCTCTCTTGGCTCGAGAATGCATGTGATACTGATGTTGCATGTGATATTAAGGAAAAATTCCCTAATGAGAAACTTTTGAAGGCTACGACTTTGCCATGGTATGCTGGCATTGTTAACTTTGCTATTAGTGGTAGTTTTCCTTGTGATCTTAACAGCCAGGGAAGGAAGAAATTTTGACATGATGCATGCTACTACTATTGGGACGAGCCCTGACTTTTCAAGCAATGCGATGATCATATGATCCAGCAATATGTACCTGAGGAGGAACAAGAAGATATCATATATCATTGCCACTCTACACCATGTGAAGGACATTTTGGAAGAAAAAAGTTTGCTGCAAAAGTCGAATAGTTTGGATTCTATTGACCAACCCTATTCCAAGCCCATTCGTACTAAAAGGTGTGCGATAAATGCCAAATAATAAGGAACGTCTCTTAACGTAACAAGCTTCCCATGCAAGTTATCCTAGAAGTTGAACTCTTTGACATTTAGGGCACTGACTTCATGGGACCATTCTTATCCTTCAAAGGAAAATTGTAGATCCTGTTCATGGCAGACTATGTGTCCAAGCCACTGCTACAACCAAGAATGATGCAAACACTGTCATAAGGTTTTTGCATAAGAATATATTCACTCGATTTGGGGTCCCTTGAGCCATTATCAGTGATGAGAAAAAATACTTCAACAATAAGCTGATTGCTAAGGCGTTGCGTCGATGTGGAGTCTACCATAAGATAGCCACAGCATATCACCCGCAGACCAATGGATAAGCTGAAGTTTCCAATCGATAAATCAAGCAGACCTTTGAGAAGGTGGTCAAGCCAAACCGAAAAGATTGGTCTCTGAAACTAGATAAAGCTTTATAGGCCTATCGAACTGCGTTTAAAACACCATTGGGCATGTCTCCTTATAGACTTGTTTATGGTAAAGCATGCCACTTGCTAGTTGAGCTTGAGCAAAAGACCTTTTGGGCCATTAAGAAGAACAACATGGACTACAAACTAGCTGAAGAAAGAAGACTGGTGGAATTGAACAAGTTAGACGAGCATCGTCTAGATGCTTATGAAAATGCCAAGATCTACAAAGAAAAGACTAAAAGATGGAATGATGCTAAACTGATGGCCCAATATTTTGTTAAGGGACAATCTGTTTTGCTTTACAACTCTTGCGTTAAGTTTTTTCCAAGAAAGTTGAAATCTTGTTGGTCCGGCCTATTCCAAGTCGTTAAGGTTTATCCACATGGTGCTATGGACATCAACGATCTTAAAGACGACCAAATCTTCAAAGTTAATGGACAACGCTTGAAAGCCTACAAAGGAGCACCGGTTTATCGTGACAAAACCTCGGTCACATTACTGGATTTCTAGTGCATCTAGTCACATCTTTTAATTATATGTATTTTTAAATTTATACATTTATTTCCTGTATTTTTAATTCTTTCTTAATAACTTCATATTAACAGGTTTAAGTTTAATTTAATGTTTGTGTGTTTTTAGTAGTTATTGACAAGGAAAAGACAAAGGGTTTGAATATTCTCCTAGGAACAAGGAAAGCAAACTGGAAAAATATTGGCTGGACATTGTCTTTGGTCAGTCAATATGGGGACATTCCGTTTTACCCTTCACTACACCCTAAAACTCACCACATGTCGCAACCCCATTTCACACGCCGTCTTCTTCCACTTTCTCGTTAAACGATGCAATCATCATTTATTTTTGATTGCTCTCAATTACTCTACAAACCCTTTACCTTCTAAACCTTCAATATACTTCGCCCCCCAAGCATCCTCATATTAGATAACCAAACCAATTGTCTTGCCAAAGAAACTCTTCTTTTACCGGCGTAAACCTCTAATTTTACTCTCCCATTATAATTTCCACTCAAAATGGCACATTAGAGAAAAAGCCTCGACCCTCCTTCATCTCTCTCCTTCCACCACTCCTCATCTGCTTTCTTTTTGAACTTTGATTCAGATTCTTCTGCAGAGCTGTCTCTATTGCTACAGAACCGCGTTTACTCCATAGAGTTCAGGAAAAGATATGAGTCCTTTCTGGAACAAAAACTTATTCCATAAGGGTTGGCAATATCTGAGCATTTTAAATCACTCTTTGACCAGGCTGAACTCATTATTGCAAAATCACATGACTGGAAGTACTTTGTGAGGCAGCCATGTCCAATCAATGTCGATTTGGTAAAGGAGTTTTACACCCATTTTGGCCAACATGACAACAATTGGGTGCTTGTTCGAGTCGTGAAGGTGGAGTTTTATAGCATCTTTGACTGCTCGTCACTACTATTTGCAAGAGTCCGTGGAGGCTTACTCTAGATTTATGGCCAGCATCATTGTCGAAATGGATGTTAGGGGTCTGGAAGAACTTTGTCTTTCTGGAACCACATGGACAAGAACATTATCAAATGCTAGGGCAGTGCGCTGGCAAGACCTCACCCCAACTGCTAAATTCTGGGCTAGGTTCATGAATACACGGCTTGTACCCACTTAAAATCAAGCTACATTTTCTCACTGCTGAGTACTTCTCTTGTACTCTATTCTCAATGGGCGAGAGATTGGGCCTCATGAGCTAATTTATGGAGCCACTCTAGAGCGAGCCATATCTCAATGAAAGATCAGAGAACTACCCTTTCACAGACTTATCACAGCTTTCTGCCAAGAGGCCAGCGTACCTTAGTGGAAAGAGGACAAAGTTCTTAAGGAACCTTTCGGATGGTTACCCTCAGAGATGCATGTGATAAAGAATCCACCACCTACACCCGCACACATCACTCGACAGAGACAGGGACCAGATATTGAGGCCGATGCCTTCTCCCGCCCTACCAAGACACCCACGTCATTCGAGACAAAGGCAATGGAATCGTCATTCGGGAAACACCTTCCTATTAAACTTCATGAGTTAGTTTTTCTTTTCTTTCATTGTCTTTTTTGTTTTTCATTTAGCACTCTACATGTTTTCTTTCTTTTATTTTTGTTTTCTTTTGCATTGGGGACAATGCTATTCTCAAGTTTGGGGAAGTACTATCACATGTATATATTAGGTTAAATTTAGGAAAATTTAAAGATTTTAAATTTTTTAGAAGCCTATAAATAGCCTAATATGTCAGATAGGTTTCCTTTGCTATGATTCCATTGATTCTAAAATTGTTGTTGCGTTGATCATGATTTCCTATGATTAATCTATGTTGACGTTTTTCAATGTGTTAAGGGATTTCGTGTTTTGAACTTAGTGTTACATCTATTGTAGCCCTTAAATCACTTGTTGCATGCACTTTAAAAGCTTAAGAAGCCTTAGGAAAATTATAGGTCGACTCTTTGAAGCCAAAAACATGAATTGATGACAATTCCCTAAAAAGTCAAGCAAATAATGAAAAATAATTAAAGCTTGATAATATAAACAAAACTATCGAGGGACACTCTTCTATGCATCTTGCTATCTTAGTACACTAGGTGAGTTGTGTTTTCTCTATTTAACTTTCGCTGGTAGGAATGATAGTACATGCAAAGAGTAAGTGAAGGTCTTTACGAGATGACACTGCTCGTAAGGCTCGGGGATGGGCTATTTTGTCTACTCCATCTTAAGATCTGAAGAATAATCGTAATAAGCTGAAGCCCCAGTGATACAATTTTTGAACCTAAAAGGAAAAATGAGTAAAACAACATGCTGAAAAAGAAAAGAACATGTCGAGACAATAAAAGAGAGAAATCCTTTAGTTTTTCAAAGGTCATTAAGTAATGAATGCATGTAACAACTGCACACACAATGCACCTACAACGAAAATAATCCTTGGAACAAAACTGTAAGCACTAATACATTGCATCTTATTAGTATAGTTGAGGAATGAATTACTGCTGCAACATGACTATGGGCTATTTACTATCTTTATTTACTGTTTTTATATTTCTTGCTTTTATTTTGCATTACTTGAGGACAAGCAACAATTCTAGTTTTGGGGTATTTGACGAGTGTGTAAATAACCTATTTTGAGTACCCTTTTTACTTGTCTTTTGCGTGTTTTCAATCCCATATAGTTGCATTTAGGATAAAGTGCATATAATTTGCATGTAGATAGGGAGTTACACCGTATGTGCTTAATTGTTATATTTTTGGTGCGTTTTATGGGAAAAGTGGTGTTTTGTGATGTATGTGCGGGATGTTGGAAGATGCTAGAGTAATACTGGAGTGGATGAGTAACAGATCTCATGGCTGGAGTTGACGAGGTACAAAGAGTTAGAGATTAATATACTTTTACCCATGTGGACTTTCTCCCTGATATGGAACATTAAATATAGCGGGAAATCAATGGCCTTCTTTAATAAAGTCGCGCGTACTTTAGGGCCAACAAAACCCTAGTTTCACCGCCTATATAAAGAAGACTTGGAGACCAATTCAAGAGAGCGCAATTTTACACAACAATCATAGTTTAAAGCTTTCAGAGAACCACCAGGGTGAAAGCTAGAGAACTCTTCTCACGATAGACGCCATCGAGAGAGGCCAAAAGAGTGGAAGACCTGTAACAATAGTTGGATAACGCGGATAGAGTTTGTTGAGGATGCTCGACTCTTTTCTTTTCCTTGCTTGATAAACTGTTGTACTTTCATATTTTTATTATGGATGTTTTAGGCTCAGACATGAGCTAAATACTTTAGTTGGGATTATTGCTTCCCAGGATTTTATGTTTTGATTATTCTATTTTAATGCTATAGTTATTTTCCCTTTATCTATTATGTTAATCGTTCTTCATGCGTAGTTATTGTAAGAGCTATCGAGAGAGGCCTTTTAACTATTGATCTGTGGCTTAATATTGAGAGAGTTAGGTTATACAAACTTGAATAGTAGGGCTAAGTTGTTAACTTAGTTCTAATCTGGCTTAGACATAAGTTTAGGGTTTCAATGACTAAAAATGAGTTCTTAAACAAATAATATAGTTGTTAGGGTTAACGCTAACATGTATCACCTTGTCTTCAATATTATTAACTTTTAGGCATAGAGAGAGTCAGAAGTTCATTAGAAAATCCTGTCGAGCAGATAAAAATTTTAATGGTTTACGCAGACATGTATTGCCAGTTGCTATAGCATTGAAATAGGTAATCAGACATATATCCTTAGCAATAATCTCAGCTTCTATAATTATCTGTTATTTGCATCAGCATCTGTTTGTCTTTAATTCTAGCTATTTTTTATTTTAATTGTTTTTAGTTTGATAAATCAATACCATCAAATACTTGCAAACACATTCTTAAGTTCAATAACTTCTTAGTTATTGATCCAATCCTCGTGGATTCGACACTCTACTCTATCACTTTATTATTTGATTCGACGAGTATACTTACTCTAAAGTGTATCACTATTCGTCAAGCATTAGTTTACAGCCCAATATCCCTGCCTCTGTGAGTAAGTCAAGAACATACTTCCTCTGGTTAATTACCAGACCTTTGCTTGATCTAGCCACCTCCATGCCTAGGAAATATCTAAGCTTTCCTAGGTCCTTCATCTCGAATTCCTTGTTCAACAAAGATTTCAAGTGGCTTATTTTCTCTTTATCATCCCATGCCACAATTATATCATCCACGTATACTATCAAAAGAACTTTTCTATTTTTGTAAGTTACCTTAGAAAACAAGGTATGATCTGCTAGAGACTGTCTGAATCCATTTTCCAGAATCACTTTAGTGAATCTATCGAACCAAGCTTTTGGTGACTGCTTTAACCCATAAAGTGATCTGTCAAGCTTGCAAACTTTCTGCCTATTTTCTTCAGACTCTAAACCAGGAGGAATCTTTATATAAACTTATTCTTCCAGTTTCTTATTAAGAAACGCATTCTTAATGTAAATTTGATGGAGTTTCTAGTCACAATTAACAGCCAAACTCAAAAGAACTCTGACAGTGTTTAAATTAGCTACCAGAGCAAAAGTTCCCTTGTAGTCTACTCCAAAGGTCTATGTAAATCCATTGGCCACCAATATTGCTTTGTATCTGTGCACACTACCATTAGAATTGTATTTGATAGCAAACACCAATTTACATCCCACAAGTTTCTTGCCTTGTGGAAGATCAATTATGGTCCAAGTACCATTTTTCTCTTGTGCTTTAATCTTCTCCTCAATAGCTTTCTTCCGCTTAGAGTTTCTTAAAGTTTTTTCAACAGTCTTAGGAATCTATTATTCATCTAGGCAAGTTGTAAAGGTATTAAAAGAAGGCATTAGATTGCTATAAGCAACATATCTCTGAATAGGATGCTTTGTACACTATCTCACCCTTTTTTTTAGCAATAGGTAGAACCTCAGGTTCAAGTAAATGAGGAGGAATTTCAACAACATCATTACCTCCATTATCCTCATAGGTAGCGGAACTGAAGTCCAATTCTCGGCAAGTGTCAGATTGCAACACAATATCTAGAATGGCTTTCTTCCTTCTGCTAAATACCTGCAACTAGTTAGTAGGTTGAATAGTATATTTAGGTGAAGTATAAGGAGCTATAGGAGTAATATTAGGTGAAGTTTAACGTTAGAAACATGGGTATCTGGTTTAAAAAAATTCTAAGGCTCAAAAGACAAAGGAACAATAGGTATAGAAAGCCAAGAAAAGAAGAACCTGACTGTTAGGAGGCTAGAAATCATCCCAACACTCTCCCTGATTTGCAGCCTTAAGGAAATAAGGTACTTGTTCAAAAAATATGAGATCCAAGGAAGTAAAAAACTTATGAGAATGAGGATGATAACATTTGTAGCCCTTATTAAGTGAAGAATATCCAACTAAAAAATACTTCATAGCCTTAAGATCTAGTTTTGAACGTGAGGGATCTGTAGATTTTAGAAAATAGTGCAACCAAACACCTTTAAGGGAAGAGTAGAAGACACCGATTTAAAATTAGGATAATTTTCCAAGAAAACATCTATAGGGGTTCAAAAAATAAAATTTTGCTAGGCATTCTATTGATAAGATATGTGGTTGTCAACAAGGCTTCACCTTACAAATATTTTGGAACAACATTAGTGAATAATAAGGCTTGAATAACCTTTAGCAAATGTGTATTTTACGTTCAGCAATCCCATTTTTTGTGGGGTATCTACACTAGAACTAATTGTAATCACTCATTTTTGACCGGGTTTTAGTGTATTTTTATAATAATATTATTAATGTAAAATTAATGAAAAAATAATAATAATAAATATATTATCAAAAAAATATTAAATATTAAATAAAATAAAAAAGGAAAAAATACGTGGAGCATGTTGCTCCACGTCACCCCATTTCACCCACCCCATGCCTATAAATACAAGGCATGGGGGCAGCCAATTTCACTCCCAAAAATTACACGCAAAATGGCCAAATTTGCCATGAATTGGCAATTGAATTGGCACCCAATTCACGGGAGTCGTGGCCGGCCGCAAGGCTGGCTGGGGTTGGGGGCAGTGCCCTCGGCCCCAGTTGGTTCGATCCAACATTCGATCGGGGTCTTATTTTGGATCCTATCTAGTTAATATTTTTGGAAAGGTCGCGGTAGATCTCGGTGGGGCTTAGTCGGGGTTCGTCATTCGAGCTCCTAGTTAGGTATATTTTCTTCCCTTTTTATTAGTGTTGTAATTTTTATAATTTAATGAAGTATTAGTTACTTTAAAACTGTAGTCTTATTTTTTAGTTTGTATGTTTATGTTTTAGATTAGTATTTAATATGTTTTAAATTTGTGTTTTATATTAATATTTTATTTATGTTAGATTCGTTTTTATTTATGTGTTAGAATAATATTTATTTGTGTTTTAAATTAATATTTATGAATGTTAGTATTTTATTTATGCTAGATACGTTTTTATTTATGAGTTAGATTAATATTTATGTATGTATGTTTTAGATTAGTATTTTATTTATGTTATATTAGTATTTTATTATGTTAGTATTTATTTATATTTTATCGCATTATATTTATATTCGCCATGTTTTAGGTTGCATAACAGATATATAAATTGTCAATGCGGTGCCCTTTTATCCGAGCGTAAATGGGGCCAGTATCAGGCGTAGTGATAGTGGTTGGGCGTTTACTCTCGGATAAAAGGGCCTTTAAAATTTATTCGCAATTATAACCAAATTTTAAACTAATCGTCACTTTAATCCGGAAAATCTAATATTAATAAAGCGGAAAATCTAATATTAAAGTACCAATTTTAGGCGGTGTGGGGGTGCTAATCATTCCCCATCCGTAACCGACTCCCGAACCCAACAGTTTTTAAATCTCTGGTTTTATGGTGTCCGGCCTACCCAAGTGACCGGTGGCGACTCCAATTTTTAAATAAAATGCGGTTTTTTAAACCCCACGGAATAAATATTTTAATACCTGAAAAATCACAAAAACATCTAAAACCACGTTTTTTAGCAAAAAAAGGGACATCGCTACAGATGGCGACTCCGCTGGGGACAATTTTTTGTTTTTCGAAAACAAGAAGAGAGTCAAGCTTTTTAAAATAATTACCGCTTTATTAATATTAGAAATTTCGGGTTAAAGTGACTATTAAATTAACATTCGGTTATAATTGCGCGTTTATTTTAACGTATTTAAAATATGGCATATAAACCCGTTCTTTTAAGTGGGGGGAAAACGCTAATGCTTTCGTGGAGATATCGTTCTCCCGTATGGGCCTAGCAAGTACCTTCGGGGCTCGAGTACCTTATGCTTTCTTAAGGATATCGTTCCTTCGTACGGGCATAAGCGAATGGGTCCCCCTGAATTGAACCCGGTTGAAAGGAGCCTATAATGGGTGATGATCGGGGGCCTCGCTACTCTTAGTAGAGGACAGCGAGGACAATTCGGGTACCTCCTAGAACCAACACTGCATGTAGAGAACATATAGAAACCTACCCCTTTAGAGCCATGCGGATAACCTCAGGTGTTTTAGACGGGATAAATAGGGTTTTTTGTTTGTTTACCTTATTTTATTTTATTTGTCCTTTTATTTATGTATTTATTATTTTTATCCGGTACTAACTCATTTTTTGTGTTTTATTTTTATTTTTATTTTACACATACTTTTGTTGCATTACCATTGCATCCACATTACATAGAGGCGTTGATTCAAGTGGTTTGCCCGATTAGAAAATCTTTCATCATGGAAAAAAGGTGTCTTAGGAAGGACGACATCGATCCAGTCGCGCGACATCGATCAGAGATTAATCAACAGATCCGAAGTAACAATTTGCCGAGCAAGCGTGTAATGCCAAAGTATACACACGAGACCCTGATGGTGGACATACGACGAGTTGCAAGGCGTGTGAATGACTTAGCTACCAAAGCCGCGACTCTCCGACCTTTCATAACCCCGGACATGGAATAAGAACCAAGGTTTATCAAGTTGCTCAGAGATGTCGAGGAGCTAGGAGGTAGAGCTAGGGCTTATGTGTAGAATTTTATTTTGTAATTAAGACTTTTTGTAATAGAGACTCTTTTTGTAATAGGGACTCCTTTTGTAATATGAAACTTTTTTGTAATCTGGACCATTTAATTCCCATGAAAGTCGTTCGAAAGGGTGATTACCAGCAGAATCAACACCTTTATTTGCATTCATGTTGCATGTCATGACATGGTGTTGATTCAAGAACAGTTATTTAAAAGGCTTTCAAAATAGAAAAAGTATGCTTTGCCAGAAACGATAATATTACAGTAACAAGTTAGGCCGAGCAAAGACCAATCGAGAAAAAATACGGTATGATAGTACGGCACGTGCGACGCAGAAGATTCAGTCAGGGCCGCAGAACCCCAATTTTAAATCTTCACATTTGATCATTTTTAAAAAAATCTCAGATTTTAATTTAACTCATTTAAAAAAAAGAAAAAATTTGAAAATATTATTATTTTGCTTTGAAACTTCTTCCCTCATAAAACTTTCAGAATAATAATAATAACAAAAAGAAACATAAAAGTTTCATTTTTTAAGTAAGTTAAAACTTTTTGATAATAAAAAGGGGGAATTTTTAAACCAAATGATGCTTGAAAATTTTAATTTAAACCCCCAAAAGTTTTAAAGTACTCCCCTAGGATCGATAGAATCCATCCCTGTTTAGACGTATTATTCGTTTGCACCCAGATCTACAGAAGAAAAGATCTTGTCTGCATTATGCATCACTTGTTGATGTCATTTTCAGAAGCCACAAAAATAAAGATCATGACGATACAAGTTTATGGAGTAGCACAAGAAGAGAAGACGAGGTCACCCGTCATCCTGGAGACAACGTCGAGATGTAGAGCATGAGCTTTGCTTCCTAAAGTTAAGATCTCCAGAAGGAAGCTAACTGTCACCTGTAATTCATTATTAGTTTCTTGCAACCAGACATTTTTCTATTGATTGAAAGTCTTTTAAGGACTGTTCGAGAATCAACACCGCATGTGCATTCATACCTTGCATTGCCTTACATTGTACAGTCATGACATATTTTACATAACATTATCATTACCTTACATAAAATTTTACATAGCATTATCATCGCCAAGTAAAATAAATGAACACGCTCAAAAATCAAGATTGAAGTAGTTGGAAGATAGGCTCGAGAGAAAAAAGAAATGAGGAAAAAGAAGAAGACTGATACATTCAACGCAAGAAAGCCCTGATTTGGTCATCCCACCGGATTTCAAGATTCTAAGATTTGTGTAGTATGACAAAACAAGCTGCCCTAAGATTCACCTGACCACGTCCTGCAGAAAGATAGAGGGCTACATCGAGAATAGAAAATTCCCGATCCACTACTTTCACAAAAGTCTAGCAGGACCTACCGTGATATGGTACAACTGTTTGAATTGAGACCAAGTGTAGTCATGCGGAGACTTAACCAACGCCTTTATGGGCAATACAAATATGCTCTAGACCTAGCACCAAGTCGGCAGTATCTCCAGGGTACGAAGATGAAACCTGATAAAGCTTCAAGGAATGTGCTTTGAGGTGTCTGTGTTTAGCAACCCAGGTGCAGCCTCTCGTAGATGAAGAGGAAAGTGACTTACATGCCACCTTTCTTATTTTTTCTTTGATAAGGTGCTCGGAAAAATGAATGTCAGCTTTGAGGACTTCATGACAGTCGGAGAGAGAATCAAACATACACTTCGGGACCTAAGTTTAAAAGACCAGACATGCCTAGGAGCAGAAAGAAAGAATGAGATGAACGGGTACCACTTTCGAAGGTTATCGTGATCGTAAGAGAAGAAGACAGACATATTCCTCCGAATCACCGAGAAAAATTCCTCGAACAAGTATATATTTAGAGATATTCGGAGTATTCCATCTCGGACATATGGCCTTATCTGGTCAAGGTATATGTGAGTTCTACGCCAACGCACCGGGGCATGACACTAAGAAATTTGGGGTCATTAATAGAAAAAATTAAGAAGCTGGTTGACGAGGGAGTCATGACGAGAGAGTTGATCCAGCGGTGGAAAAACAAGAGAAGAGGCAAGCCTACACTACCTTGGAAGGGGCAGAATGAGTTAGTACCCTGGAGATAATCCAAAGGTCCATACGGTTTTCTCATCATTTCACAAAGAAATTCTCAACAAAAAAATCATTGTTTATTAGAATTAAAAATCACATTTCCATTTAGAAAAGCATTTTTACATTCTTGATTCTTTAAACATTTTATTTTTATGGGGTAGTTTTCCCATATGCATATACATGCATTTTTTAATGGACATATGTATATATCATTTCTATACCAGGTCCTCGAATTTTGAATGCAACAGTACATTTGCTTCAAACCCAAAGATCAACTCTAAGTTGCATATATTTAGAAGAGATTGAATGTTATGGGGATACTGTAAATGTGAGTATCTGCTAGTTTACTTAGGCCAACAGAGGAACAAAACGAGTGTTTAGACAATGGGCAATTCCTATTTTAAGAATTTATCTTCTCAGGCACTTGTCGTTTAAGATCCTTGAAATAAAAGTTGACCCTAAACCTCTACCCCCTGAAGGCATTCTCAGGACATTTGTGAATATGACAACGAATGGTGTTCTTTTACTTTACCAGAAGACACAGATGAGACCATACAGATTGAGTACGAAGATCAAAAAATCATCAAAAGAAAGTGGTTGAAAACATGGATATGTCCAAACGAAAAACCAAAAAAGAAGATAAATGGTAATCAGAAGGCCGAAGCAATCCATATTGAGTAAATATCAGAAGAGCTGCAGAGAGGCAATTAACTCCGAGCGGAAGATCGCATCAATACCCAGTATAGATCCGTGTTGATTCAAGGATACATTCATAGACTCGAATAAGAAGAAAAAGATTCAATGCTAAAAACCCAGAATGAACAATCTAAAAAAGAGAAAAAAGAAAAGAAAATAAAATAAAAAAGAAGAAAAAAGAAAAAAAAAGAAAAAGGAAAGAAAGAATATTGTATATGCTTCACACACAGATCAAACAATACAAGAACGAGACTTCAACTATGTGCAAGAGACACAATTAATCCACATTTCAAGTAAATATCACTTTTGAAAATTAGTATAGAAGCTCGAATTGAAGCCAAGTCAAGACAAGTCGGCCCGAAGATTACCAATTTTGAAAAAGGAAATGACCTCTAGGGTGAAAACCCAAAAATGGGCAGTCTAGAGTGATCCTGAAAATGAAGAAAAAGAGTAGTCTGCCTGAGCATGCTGGCATCAATATCCAGCCAAAATACATTGATCCGAAGGTACAAAAGAAGGAAGTGACCTCTAGGGTGAAAACCCAAAAATGGGAAGTCTAGAGCGATCCAAGAGAAAAAGTGAAAAATAAAAAAAAATAGAAAAAAAGAAAAGAAGAAAGAAAGAATAACATTTCATCTGGGCGTGCCAATCACAAGAATTCCCAGAAATGTATTCATAGTCCTTCATTCAAGAAATCTCAGTTTCGAGGAGTATTAAGGATCAAACATTATTGAACAGAAAACGAACATTAGTATATAGCCAGAATGCAAGACAGCCTACAATAAAAAGAAAGGAAATGAACTCTAGGGTGAAAACTCGAAAACGGGCAGTCTAGAGTGATCCAAAAAAGAGAAGGAACAATGGGCATATCCAAGTTACACAAGTACAGAAATACTGTTTCACTTAACCATATACCAAATGCCTACATTACAAGCCCCAAAGACCATTCTGGTCATCCATAGATATCCAAGTTGAATGAGAATGTCTTCAGATTTCATTCCGCCTATAAGGGTTAACTTTGCTTCAAGGAACGTCAAACTTCGAAGTGCTTGATCGACACCCAAATGAGGGAAGGATGGGGCATGGTGAGATAGTGAGATTAAGAGTGCCACCTTAAACGGGGTAAAAACTAGGTAGGGTTGTTCCTCTCAAAAGCCTATTAGACTAGAAGAAACTATACATTGGCATATATCTCCACAATGGTCAAGATCTTCTAAATATGCGCTTCATTAGAGTTGATCTCTGGCAACTTGAAGCAGGTGCGCTATGGTGTTTGATATTTCGGGGGCAAACATGTTTTAAAAGGTTTGATGTTTTCTCTCAAAGTTTTGATGTTTACCATTTCCCCCAAACATTAGTTTTTAAAAATGTTTGGCAATACACTTCGAATTTTGTTTACCATTCTCAAAGCATTATTTTATAAAAAATGTTTGGTCCTTAGAAAAAGAAGAAGAAAAGAAAAAGATGTTTACCATTTGTTCCAAACAATGTTTTCAAAATGTTTGGTATCCCGTCAAGTTGTGATTTTGAAATGGTATTATCTTTTCAAACAATCATTATTTGTTGAAATATACGCAAGTAAATTGCCTTTTGCATTACTTTAAAAATGAATGATGATGAGATTTAAAGCATAGAGATCAAGAGTTAGTTCCCGTCGAAGTGCTACGAGAAGATCAAGGATGAGCTCAGGGGATGGAAGCATTTTGGCTCACCCTGGTGACTAGAAATAAATCAAGGCTCTGTATGATGGGTCAGGAAATTCAAAGCAGTGGAGCCCGTGGTTGAATGGGGCAACGCCAAGCGAAGAAGATGACAAGGGTTCTTATAAGAATAATATAAGAACCAGAGGATCATTTATGAAGACGGGTGATAACCCTGAAGACAAGAAAGCCTTCCGCACAAAAGGTTTAAAAGCAGGTTCAAATGAGGATTTAAGAGCATACAAAGTGAAGCAAAGAAAGAAATGAAGAAATCTGAGAACGACCTTTCAGTGGTGTAAGACTTTAAAACAAAAAGGCTGAAAGAAAAAAAGAAAGAAAAAAGAAAAAGTGAAAAAAGAAAAGAAAAGGAAAAAAGAAGAAAAAAAAAAAAATGAGAAGAAAAAAAAAAAAAAAAAAAAGAAAAGAAAGAAACCATTACATTGCATGCATCATATAGATAGGGGCATGTCAATTTTTTGCTTATTTTGGACAGGTACTGAAGAATTATCAAAGAACATTAAGAAGTGGATTTCATTGAAAAGTTTTGGTGGCCATTTTCGGCGTGAGTCCCTAAATTTGAAGAAGTTTAGTGGCCATTTTTGGCGTGAGTCCCTAAATTTGAAGAAGTTTTTGGCCATTTTCGGCGTGAGTCCCTAAATTTGAAGAAGTTTCGGCGGCCATTTTCGGCGTGAGTCCCTAAATTTGAAGAAGTTTCGGCGGCCATTTTCGGCGTGAGTCCCTAAATTTGAAGAAGTTTCGGCGGCCATTTTCGGCGTGAGTCCCTAAATTTGAAGAAGTTTCGGCGGCCATTTTCGGTGCGAGTCCCTAAATTTGAAGAAGTTTCGGCGGCCATTTTCGGCGTGTGTCCCTAAATTTGAAGAAGTTTTGGCAGCCATTTTCGGTGTGAGTCCCCAAATTTGAAGAAAAATTGGTAGTCATTTTCGGCGTGAATCCCCAAATTGAAGAAAGATTTCGGCATCCTTAGCAGCGTAAGTCCAGAAAAATCGGCAGCTATAGTGGCATGAGTCCCTAAATTTGAAGAAGTTTTGGCAGCCATTTTCGGCGTGAGTCCCTAAATTTGAAGAAAAATCGGTAGCCATTTTCAGCGTGAATCCCCAAATTAAAGAAAGATTTCGGCAGCCTTAGCAGCGTAAGTCCAGAAAAATCGGCAGCTATAGCGGCGTGAGTCCCTAAATTTGAAGAAGTTTTGGCAGCCATTTTCGGTGTGAGTCCCTAAATTTGAAGAAGTTTTGGCAGCCATTTTCGGAGTGAGTCCCCAAATTTGAAGAAAAATCGGTAGCCATTTTCGGCGTGAATCCCCAAATTGAAGAAAGATATCGGCAGCCTTAGCAGCGTAAGTCCAGAAAAATCGGCAGCCATAGCAGTGTGAGGCCCGTATGTTAAATCCTTTGGGTCATCGGTAAGTCCTTCGGACATGGTGTTAAGTCATTCGGGCCACCAGTAAGTCTTTCGAGCCTGGTGATAAGTCATTCAGGCATGAAGCGGCAGCCTTAGAAGCGTAAGTCCAAAGATATCAACAGCCTTGTAAAAAAATAATGAAAATGAGATAGAAAAAAAAAGAGAAAAGAAAAAAGAAAAAAGAGAGAAAAAGAGCCGAAAAAGAGGGAAAAAGAAAAAAGGAAAAAGAGAAAAAAGAAAAAATCGAAGATAAAGGCTCTATATAGAAAGGGCCTATATTTTCAAGCTCCCGTAGCGAGAGGTTCTATGTAGGAAGAATCTGCCGCTCCGAGGCTTCAGAAGCTGAAAGTTTTATATAGGAAGGGCTTGCAGCTCCAGGGTAAAGACTAGCAGTTCTATATAGGAAGAACTCCCAGCCGAAGGAATTCACCCATGACACACAAGGTTATATAGGAAAACCTGTTGTGTTTGAAAGCGAAGAGTCTTATATAGGAAGGGCTCCGAGCTTCACTGTCTTAGAGTAAAAGATTCTATATAGGAAGAATCCGTAGCTCCAAGATTTCAGAAGCTGAAAGTTTTATATAGGAAGGACTTGTAGCTCCAGGGTGAAGACTAGCAGTTCTATATATGAAGAACTCCCAGCCGAAGGAATTCACCCATGACACACAAGGTTATATAGGAAAACCTGTTGTATTGAAAGCGAAGAGTCTTATATAGGAAGGGCTCCAAGCTTCACTGTCTTAGAGTAAAAGATTCTATATAGGAAGAATCCGTAGTTCCGAGATTTCAGAAGCTGAAAGTTTTATATAGGAAGGGCTTGCAGCTCCAGGGTAAAGACTAGCAGTTCTACATAGGAAGAACTCCTAGCCGAAGGAATTCACCCATGATACACAAGGTTTTATATAGGGAAAACCTATTGTGTTGAAAGCGAAGAGTCCTATATAGGAAAGGGCTCGAGAGCTTTCTTGTCTTAGAGTGAGAGATTCTATATAGGAAGAACCCGTAGCTCTGAGATTTCAGAAGCTAAAAGTTCTATATAGGAAGGACTGACGGCTCCAGGGTTTGAAGACTAGCAGTTCTATACAGGAGGAACTCCCAGTCGGAAGAATCCATCAGTGGCGCAAAAGGTTTTATATAGGAGAAACCAGCGTTGAAGGTGAAGAGTTCTATATAGAAAGGACTCCAAGCCTTACCGTCTCAAAATGAAAAGTTCTATATAGGAGGGACTCATAACTTGAGGCTTCACAGTGAAGGGTTCCATATAGGAAGAGCCTATAGTTCCAAGATCAGAAGGTGAAGAAGTTCTATATAGGAAAAACTTACCAGCTTGAAGATTCAGCTAAGGAAAAGCAGAGGGTTCCAGAAGAACACGTGATTCCGAAGCCAAAGACAAGAAAGTAGGAGTGCTTTTGATCTTTGCTTTGTCCTCGTTTCACAAGAACAAGCAAAGAGGGGCAACTGTAATCACTCATTTTTTACCGGCTTTTAAACTTGGTTTCTCCTCCATTGGGCTACCACTATCGGCTGCATGTTTCACCACATATGAAGTTTAGGCCAAACCAAAAATGACACCCAATATGTTTTATACATTGGGACCGTATCAATTTTAGCTTATTTCTTTATTAGAGGAGTGCTTACATTTAATACGCACACAATTATCGTTTTATTTTATTTTTTTTATTTAAAATGAATGATTTGATTAAATTTTTGGTTTGACTTGATATATTTATCTATATTATACATCAAATATCTACGTTTTTTTATAAAATCATTTGTATTTGATATATTGACAGACTAATCTAAACTGAATATATAACAAAATTCATTATAAAGATGATCATCTCAACTTAATTTACTTTATTCGTAAAATCTAGATTTTACGGATTAAAAAATCTAATGACTCTTTTGAACAAAAACATGTCTTACTTTTTACTCTCAATTATTTAAAAACAAATTTCACTCTACCTTTCTTTCCTGCCCTGGTAATTAAAATAGAGAAATTACACTCCATCTTCTTTTAACAAAGAGTGAAAATGTTGTAATCCCTTCTCTATTAAATTTTCAAAAATCGTTATAGGTATTTAGAGTTGCTTCCTCACAGTTGTTTCCAAACGTAAGTATTTAAGGAGAGAGATTAAAAATCTCATATGGAATATTAATGATGATTTAAATTATATTTTACGAAAATTCTAGAATAAAATCTCTTACATAAACATAAACAAAAACAATTACAACTTTAAATTAATACTTTGTCCAAAAGTTCTGCAATAGACTTGTAGCATATCAAACATTCTTTTTGCAATTTATGGGTTTAACATAAAAAATGGGGTTTTCCACAAATGGTAAACGGGAAATAGTAGGAAAATCTAATCTAATCTAATCTAATCCAGCTATCCCATTTATTCCAATGCATTTTGAACTAATCTGGATAAGAGACCAATCATCAAGAGGTTTAGTTCCAACAATCAAACGAATGTTTCAATCTCTGGACTGTAAGAGTTTTCATATTATACTTTGTCCATTAAATTGAATTTGTTAATGTAAGAACAAAATAAAAAAATTTATTAAGGGTCCATTTGATTCTAAAAAAATGATGTCGATTGAAAACATGTTTGGTTATAAAATTAGAAAATGAAAGCAAAGCGAAGTAAAAAATTGAAAACATAAAAAATTTCATTGAAAATATTTTAAAAAAGTGAAAAATATGAACCCAACAAGTGTCCCAGTAAAAAGCAGATGATGTTCATTCTAAAAGACACAGGTTCAAATCGCTATGTCTAAATGGTGTATGTACCTTATCAAAGAATTAAGAATATCTATGAACATATACTACATTATAATCACCTTTAGACTATTTAAAAAGGTGAAAAATATGAAAACAATATTTTTTTTAATTTTAACTTCATTTTAACCCGAGTTCGAATCCTTCATTTTTAAAACTTTGGTTTATTTACTCATATTTTATTTATTTATTACTTTTATTTTTAACTATATTTTATTTTAATTATTTAATAATTGTTTTTTATTTATATTTTAAAAAACTAGATACCAAACACATTTTTTGCTATTTTTATTTTTAAAAACAAGTTTTCATCTCTATTAATCAAACATGTTTTCTACCTTTTAAAAAACTGAAGATAAAAATTATTTTTTTAAAATAAAATCAAAAACAAATATAAAAAATATTTTACATAAATAAATAGACCCTAAAATTTTAATAGATCCACGTATTATCGATTCTCTTTCTTTTTATTTTTTTAAGAAAAATCTCAGATTTAATCCTGAAAACTACTTTCCTACAATAACTATTTACCATCTTTCTTAAAATCTTTTAAATTTCGTAGTTCAATTGTTTTTTTTTTTTTTACAAAAGGATCAAACTTCGATTAACGAAACCACATGAACACAAGAAGCAGCACATGCATCTTTCCCATGATTCAACCCATGCAGGGTTCAACACAGACATGGGAAAAAGCAATGCGAACAACGCCGAAGCTGAACAAAGCCCTTAGTTCAATTGGTTTCTTTGAACATTACCATATCCCAAATTTTGATTCAAACATTGACTAAATTGGTCTGTGTCTTTTGAGGTTATGGGTTGACCCTGATGAAAAATCAAAGATTCCTTAAACAAGGTATGTGTAGAGGAGTTATTGGATATCAGGATATACTTGCAGCACTTCCCTGGAAACTCAATTAGGAAAAAGGAGAATTAAAAGCTCCCAAAAACTTCCCCTGTAAACCCTCAAATCTCTCCTTCATTTTCCTTGAGCTTGTCAAAGGATAAGAAAATGGAGAACTCGACCCAAGAATACCACCCGAGATCCGATAACCCGGTGACCTACGAATCACCCTACACAGTTTACGCCATGGCCTTATCTCCCACGCCCTCACCCACGAACCTCAATCATCAACGCATCGCTCTCGGCAGTTTCCTCGAAGACTACAGTAACAGAGTCGACGTAATCTCCTTCGATCCAGAGACGCTTTCCGTCAGAACCCACCCGACGCTTTCCTTCGACCACCCTTACCCACCCACAAAGCTCATGTTCCAACCCAATCGTAAACCCTCCTCTTCTTCCGACCTCATCGCTTCCTCCGGCGACTACCTTCGTCTCTGGGAAGTTAAAGAATCTTCCATCGAACCTCTCTCTGTTCTCAACAACAGCAAAACCAGCGAGTTGTGTTCCCCTTTAACTTCCTTCGATTGGAACGATGTTGAACCCAAGAGAATCGGGACCTCCAGCATCGATACAACGTGCACCGTTTGGAACATCGAGAAAGGCGTCGTCGAGACCAGTTGATCGCTCATGATAAAGAGGTTTACGACATTGCTTGGGGCGAAGCTAGAGTTTTTGCTTCCGTTTCAGCTGATGGGTCCGTCAGGATTTTTTATTTAAGGGACAAAGAACAGTCCACGATTATTTATGAAAGTCCTCAACCCGACACCCCTTTATAAGGTTAGCTTGGAACAAGCAGGATTTGAAGTATATGTACCATTGAAATGGATAGCAACAAAGTTGTGATTTTGGATATAAGGTCACCCACAATGCCGGTGGCCAAGTTGGAGCGGCATCAAGCCAGTGTCAATGCCATTGCCTGGGCTCCTCAGAGTTCTAAGCATATTTGTTCTGCTGGGGATGATAAGCAGGCTCTTATATGGGAGTTGCCTACGGTGGCTGGACCTAATGGTATCGACCGTGTGTGTACTCTGCTGGCTCAGAAATCAATCAGTTGCAGTGGTCTGCTGCTCAACCTGATTGGATAGCCATTGCTTTTTCTAACAAAATGCAGCTTCTCAAAGTTTGAGGTTTGAGACTGTATTTTCCTGCTTCAAACTATTGAAATCTGATACTAGTTTGTTTCATAGAATGCTTAAGCTTCTATTCCTCTTTGAGTTAATTTGTGGAATCGGTTGTATTAAAGCCTGTCAATTCTGCTATTACTATGCTCCATTAATTATGCATGCAAAATAATTTTATCTGGTTGGAAAGGCAGGTCATCTCATGTTAGCAGGAAAATTGTATTCCGAATTCGTCAGTCAACTCGTACACATGCCTTGTCAAACGAATCAAAGTGGAATATGTTATTAGAAGCTTGGAATTTTCATTTCCAGAAGATTTGGATAAAACCTTGTCTGTTAGTTTTCCCAGCTGATTATTACACTATATTTTAATTTACACCAAGTACAACTTGGCAATTGCAACAGGCATATGAGTAAGCTGAATGAACATATAAAGAATGATTCAGGCAACCCCGGTGAAAATCTCTGTCGACTATAAAATATCAAAACATTATTTTACAATAAGTACATAGCAACCCGTGTCATTAACCACTAATAAGTATGGACATGTGCTAAACTATGTATAAAATTCTGCCTCTTCTCCTCTTCTCTGTTTCTTCAGCCTTACAAAACAAAAGGTTGCAAATGCCAGTGCCACAATTTCTATACATCCAAGCAAATTTGAGTCCGTGGTCTTCTCTGTTTACAGAGTTGTAATGTAACTAGGCATATCTGCCAGATGCACGCTCAGCTTCTGTATGCATAGGATCAGCCTGCACTTGACGGACAAACTGACCTTTTACTCGTGGGCGCTGCTCTGCAAGCTTCTTTCTACTCTCATATCGGACCTGCCAAAAGAATTGAGCATGAAACATTAGCTGCTTGCTCAACCCATGTGAGTGTCATCCACACATGATTCTACGCGTTACATTGCAACTGGAAACTAGCACCAGAATGTAACACAGTTTCTTGTTAATGGATCTAAGAATAGTTTTTCTTCTATGCAAAGTAGTGAACAGGAAACATGTAAGCACAGATTGACGGCAACTGAATCTCTTTACCTTTTTCTCAAAGCATCTATCCTTTCGCTTCAGGCGGAACTTCATGAGAGCTGCTTCTCTTTGAATAGAACGGCGTGAATTTCCACTAGGACTAGGAAAACTTTCTTCGTTCTTGCTCTCTGTAGAAGCCCGGGAGATAGCAACCAGATCAACATTGCCATTACTTGCACCAGTGCTTCCATATGCAATACCGTTAAGTTGACTTAAGGAGCCATTACAGAAACTGTTGCTTGCACTCTGATCAGTGGTGGGAGAAATATGCCCTCTATCCTCAATTGAATCCAGCTTCTGCAAGGGCTGGTTTGTTGACTGGTTTGTATTGGAGCCAAGACGGTCATACAACTGTCCAGAGGAGTTGGCTTCAAAACTGGAATGACGAAACAGATTCACACGAAAGGCAGGTTCCTGCTGGTTGGCTGAGCTTGGACTTAGCATAGATGAACTTGACCGTGCACAAAAGATTGGAGGAACTATAGAGTTATAACCGTTGCACGGATTATTCAATCTTATATCCTTCGCTGGTACTGGGACAGGAAATACTTTCTGTTGTGTGCATGGTGCTGCTACTTCAGTATGCTTCAATTCACCAGTAGCTCCAGTGGTAGAAGGAATCATGCTTCTTTGAGAAGTTAGTGTAGGACTAGGAATATTGGAGTTATATTCGGAAATAATATTGGTCAATATCTTCTCAGAATTAGTCTCAGAGTCTTTATTGCAATCACCAACATTCATCAGTGTTGATTGCGGTGGCTGTGATAGTCCGCTAGTGTACCTACAATAAAGATAATTGGCATGATCAGCACTAAAAATGCAAGTATCAAATCTAACACAAAAGAAAAACCGGATTCAATACATTTTTTCTATAACACTTTAACTTTTTTGTGCAAGATTATGAAGATGATAATAACAAATACAACAGAAACCAACCTTGTGAAGGCTGATGAATTAGGATGCCAGAGGGTAGGTCTTTCTCGAGTAAAATGATTCTCAAATACACTAGGATTACTTCTCAAGGAAAGATCCAAGTATGGAGAAGAATCAAACTTTCTTGTGCTATTTGTTGACGAAGAATTGGAATTTTTATTAAAATTTCCCATGAAGTCGATAGCTTCTCTTGGTGAACCAACTAGTGCATCGCCAGCCTCAACCAAGATATTAGTATCCCTTCTTTGATTTTCCAGTTCAACATCCTTGTGCACAGTTGTTGTGTAGGCATCCTTGCAGGATTCGGAAACTGCTCATAAAGTTAACCGATACATGGAGAGAATGTTAGATGCTCTCCAATTGAACAGAGAAAACAATGCAAAAATTCAAAATTTACTCTTACCCTCAGTTTGTGTCTGATGCATGAGCAGGTTCTGATTGAAACTGGCATGAGCTTTATGCTCCAGCAATTCAATTGGTAGAGATTTTCCCTTTATCAAGTGTGAGAATTCGAGCATATTTTCCTTGTGGGTACTCTCAGCTTCCATATCTGGCTTCGTACAAGAGCTCTGCTAGAGACAAAAAACATTCAGTCTTTATGAAACTTCAAGTAGCCAACTTAAAACTGGAAGAGAACTCCTTTTAACCATGAGAATTAGTAGTTACAGATAAACATAACCAGTCAACACACAAAAAAAGTCGCCAATCAAGAAAAAGGTAGGCGGGTGTAGAGCAATCATATCTTCTATACAGTTAATGCACTGATCGATCATAAAACAAACATGACAGGTGAAGAGTACTGACCTGAGCATCACTCCCTTTCTCAATTTGTTCCTTATTTTTTTGGACACCAGCAAAGAAACCAATGGAATGATTACTTGCAGCATCATTTTCAGAGCTAGCTTCGACCTGTTTCTGTCCAACACTCTCATCCCGGGGGGAGTTCCCACCAATTAACTGATTTGGAAAACAGATGTAAATCAGGATTTGGGGAAAAAATGTAAGAAAAAATGTAAATTATATCTTCAAAAGAACTAAAAATAGAGAGGGAAATAAAGTGTAAAAAGTAAGCATACAGATCGTCTTCTCCATACATGCTGCCATAAATTGCTCAGCTCATTTCTCCTGATGGGCTTAACAAGGTAGTCGGCAGCCCCTCTCAACATGCATTTGTATACTGTGCTAACTGAATCTTGTGAGGACATCACTGCACAATCATGCCCAAAGAAGAAGATTTATTTAAATTGCTTTTTTGTAGATACATAGAAGAAAATCATAGCAACTGTACAAATGTAAAGAAAATATTATAGAATCTTTTGAATCATACTTATAACAGGTATGTTTTTACAAACATCATGCTCCATGATTAGTGTAAGAAGAGCGAATCCTGATATAGATGGCAAATCCACTTCTGTCAAAATGAGATCTACATTATGAGGTCTTCCTTTCAGCATCTCCCACGCCTTCAAGCCATCGGGAACAGCAGCAACTGCTCAAAAGAAAGAGGAAAACAAATACTTTTTTTCAGTCCCAACTGTAGCGTGATAAAATCGTAAACGGTTTCTTATTTGAAGCAAGAATCAACATGTAATTTTCCAGCCCCCAAAAAGTAAAAAAATAACAACCTGAACCACAATCTGTAATACAAAACTAGTTTGGGAGGACACCTTTGCATGTGTGCTGAAAGCCTTGAAATAAACCATAAAGGATAAAACCAATGCAAATTGACTTTTACACTCAAAGAATTACTAGATAAGCTAATCATGTTCCAGTTTGACATAATACACCTAATGAACTATCAACTAGATATGATGATCCCCGATCCTTGGCACTGATTACTTGAGGGGTAATTAACTAAAGCAACCACTCTGTAAAGCATCCAATCTAAAACCAATCCAGGATTCAATCGATGTGGGATAATACCACTTTAACAAACTCAATCTACCAAGCTCCATGAGCCTTCAATCTCCTGCTTACCCACTCTGAACCAGTGAATTGCCTCAAGGCATGTCTAAACATAGTAAATATGATAGTTTCGGTATCTAGACCCCCATGGCAGACTTTGAAGAATCCAAGAATCATGTAAGCACCCTAGAGTAATGTTCTGATTTGCCTCCTTTCAATACTTGGACATAATTATATTTACCCAATCTTGGAAAGCATGAAACGGAATTGAGCAGTTGGATTCTAACCCCCAAAGGAAATTTTACTAATAATTAACAAAATCTATAAGATTTTTCTCATGAACAGAAAAAGGGACATGCTATTTAATTTAGCTACTTGAACTAAGGAAGTCTCAGGTCTTAGAAACATTCAATGAAGAGGAGAGAAGGTAAGCTGAACTATAAGCTCTGAAGTTTAAAGCAGCCATAAAAAGGTTTAGCTGGAATCCCATATCTTGAAATCCAAAACCAGCAGTCCTAAGGCTAATGGATCGAACAAATTCAATATTACTGCTAAGAAACCATCACAGCTGAAGCAACTCGAAACATCTAAAAAAATAAACAAAACATCTCTGGAGTTGAAAAAGAGAATTAGAGAAAGCAATTGTAATTGGGGGAATTCGAAAAAAAAGGAAACTAACCTCTATAAGTGCATTTTCTGAGAAGAGCACATATAATCTGCCTGGTTGAATCATCAGCTTCGACCAACAAAACCCTCAAAGCCGGCATGGGTAAAAACCTTGCTGAATTCAGCACTGCCCCAGAAGCAGAATTCCCACCCTTGTTCTTCGTCTTCGTCGTCTCCATATTCCCTTCCAACACCCCATTTTCCTTCTCTGTTTCATTCACATCCTCGGTACTCACCACAACCTCACCCATGCTTTTAAGTTCGGCACTAAAATCCAGAATCACCCCCGAGTATTATTATATTCACCTTGTTTTAAACTCAGAACACACCAAAGCTAAAACAGAGCAAAAGAAATCGAAAAAACCTATTATCATCTGATACTAAAAATCTAAACTTGGGTGCTGCTGCTACCTATAAAAGAAAGAAAATATCTAAACCAATCAGACGGCAATCAGAAAGGAATTGAATTGGTTAATCACAGGGTGAAAAAAAAAATCAAAGAAAATATCTACAATCATGTTTTGTATGGCCTACGGAAGCCATGTCAGCTGCCTATCTGCAAGTCGCTGGATTTTTGGGGCTCTCCTTTCATTTTAAATTCACAGGTCAAACACAGCACAAAGGCAAGACCTTTGGGGAAAGGCTTCTACTTTACTTTCGGGTCGGGATATTTTCGGGTGTGTGCGGGCCCCAGCGCCTAAAAATCTATTTTTTTAGGTGCAAATGCAAGATATTTTGGATGAGTGCCTTTTAACAGTGGATTTATTTCCTGGACAGGAACCCGACACGTGGGGGCATTCCAACTGATCGCTTCTTCTTTTATTTTTGTTTGTAATTTAGTCAATAACCCAAGGAGCTATCCCCCTCTACGCGCTACTTTTTGGTATGTGGTTTCTACTCTCTTTTCTATTGAATGAGTGTGGGCAAGTGGCTCTGCTTTTTTATTTTACCCATTGTCTGTCCACGTGGGCATCTGCGTTTGGTTGTCAAATACTAGTGGTGCGAGTGTGGTCATGTTTTTGTTGGAATAAAATCATGTTTATTCACATTCCTTTTCAACTTTTTGATTGGTTTTTAGAATTATTGTCGGTATTTTCTAGAGGATGAGGAAATTTCGGGAAGTAAGAGAAGATTTTCACCATTGATTGTGATGAAGCATATTCCATTTCCACCTATTCTGCTTGCTTAAGTGCCAATCGACTCTCTCCTAAACCTTTCCTTAGAATTAAAATATTGAATATTAAAAAAATATTAAAATATTGAAATGTTTTTGAACCAAAAAAATATTGAAACGTTTAATTTTCTTTGGGAATAGGCTATTTCAACCATTCCTGTATTTTCAACGTTTGTATTAAATCTATGTTCATAATTTATAGAATTTAATAATGTCATATATAATTAGTTCTTATAGTGACCTTATCCTAATGTCCTTATCTTAAAAGTTTGTGATATGAGCTAAAATGAAATGTTTAAATTAATTAAATCTGTTAATTTTGATGTTTGATAAAAAAAAATTATAATAGCGAATTGGGCCGAAAGGTCCCAAATTAAAAAAGACACTAAGAGGAGTTTATGGGTTTAGAGATTTAACATAAAAGTTGTAAAGATTCTTTCATTCTTAATAGTTACAAAAAGTATCCAAATAACATAAATATACTTTTGAAATAAAACATATTCTCAAATATACAACAATTGTCTTTTCCCTTCAAATATATGAGATAAATACATATTGGACCATTACCCTATTCCCAAAAGACATGTCTGATAGGGTGTGCTGCGCCACCATTTATATATCTCAAGACCTCTATTTTCCTTTCCGATGTGGGATTAATGTCCTCGCCTCTTTCTAGGCGTGACATTCTCCTCTACTCAACCTCGTGACGCCTTCGTCACGAGTCAACCACGCTCGTGATAAGCCAATCGTCACGGTTTCACCCTACCTACCCCACTCATGGGCACTCGGCGTGAAATTGGGCAATCAAAGGGTCGCTCTAATACCACTTGTCACGAGGCCATTACCCTCTTCCCAAAAGACATGTCTGATAGGATGTGCAGCGCCACCGTTTATATATCACAATACCTCTATTTTCTTTTCTGATGTGGAATTAATGCCATCGCCTCTTCCTAGGCGTGACAATATGCTTTATTGGAAAAATGTGATAATTTGGTAACTATGAGACATTTTTTCTATGGTTAAAGGTGGAGATTCGAATGATGAACGTATTGGTTCATATTCTACTCCACGAGACCTTTACAACGGTATCTCGTGTGCTCAAAATAATCGAGTGATAAATGAGAAATTGATGTTCAAAGTAGGGATCTTAAGAATTGAATAAGGAAGTAAAAACCCCTTGTCCCACATTGGTGGGATAAAAGGCTTGGGATGTGTTTATATACACTTACCCTTTTTGTAGTTATTGAATGACTCGGGTGGAAACTGTGCCTCGCGCAGGGGGTGTGCATCAATCTCATTTGGGCCAAGGCACACCTGCACGACGTGGGCGACGTGAATGTTCAGACCAGTTGGGCCTGCAGATATTTTGCCCACTGTGAATTAAACTTTTTCTTAAATGTTGCATATCTTTTTGAATATTCAAAATTAAGAGAATAAATATATAGAAAGATATTGTATCCAATTAATTCGAACATTACTCAGATATTGTTTGGGATCCACAAAATATATTCGATATATATGGAATTTTTTGACTGTATCCGGAAAAATAGCATTAATGGCCATTATATTCGGTATATAATTTTCCAATAATAACCCTATATGAAACCCCTATAAATATTGTGTTAACCTACTAGATTAAACACAATTAAAAACACATTCTTCTTTTTATTTCTCTAGTTTTCGGCGATAGGCAAATGAGATGGTTTTTTGTTTGAGATCTCTTCAGCCGTGCTACTGTTGAAGATCTTTTGTTGTTTTATCCTGGAAGACCGACGACCAAAGAACTCAAGCACTCGAGAGTGGTTGAAATCTATCTTAAGGAAACTGCGTAGTTGCAGGCCTGAACGCGTTTTATCTATTTTATTTTGAATTTGGTTTTGTACCTTGTACTATTATTTTCTCGTTTATTTGATTTACTTAAATACAATTTTTTTAATCGTCTTCGATTGATTACTTTGTAACAATCTTAAGACAGACTTCTTCTACCTTTCTTCTGATCCAAGATGATTCGGAAAAACTATTATGATAGAGATGGCAAATAAATACATTTTCAGGATTTATCCTGTCGTTTTAACGGGTTTGCTAAAATCTCAAATTAGACAAATCTATTTACAAAAATTATCGGTGATAATCGAGAAATTTATTTTGTTTATTGGAATTAATTCTGATTCTTGTTTTGTTTCTTTTGAACAGAAACAATGACTATATGAGATTATGTTGATTCACCCATCTCGACCGCTAAGGTGTCGGTCATGAGCTAGACATCAAAATAACTGAATCTGAACGCAACGGCAATGTCAATAAGTCCTAACGAGAAGCCGGCGAAATTTTGTGGTCAAAATTTTAAGACATGGCAACAAAAGATATTGTTCTATCTTATCATGTTGAATCTGGCCAAATTCTTGAAGGAAGACCCTCTAGTTGTGAAAACAAGAGAGAGAGATGGAGAGGTGGATGTTCTCACCTCCTTTAGTATTATTGATGCTTGGACGAACTTTGATTTCTTATGCTAGAACTACATCCTGAACTGATTACAAGATTCCTTGTATCTGGTATATTTGGTTTATCAAACCACTAAAGAACTGTGGAAGGCATTGGACTACAAATATATGGTTGAAGATGTTGGGGCTAAAAAGTTTTTAGTCGCTAAATTCTTGAACTTTACTATGGTTGACTCCAAACCAGTAGTTAGTCAAGTACAAGAACTCCAACTGATCATTCACGGAATTCTCGCTGAGGGAATGGTCATAAGCGAATCTTTCCAAGTAGCAGCTATTACTGAAAAGCTACCACCCGAATAGAATGAATTTAAAAATAACCTTAAACACAAAAGAAAGGAGATGACAGTAGAGGAACTGATTGTCAGGCTTCGAATAAAAAAGGATAACAAAGGCAATGCCGGAAAACTCAATAAAGAAACCTTCAAGGAGTCTAAGGCAAATATTGTCGAAGTCAATAAGGGAAAACAACCCCAACAAAGGTTAAAGTTGGGCCTAATGGTGGAATCTCCAAGAAGGAGAAATTTAAGGGAACATGCTACAATTATGGCAAGGTGGGGCGTAGGTCCTCTGAACAAAGACATTCAAAGAAAGCCAAAGCCAAGGAGGCTAATGCTGTAGAGGATGAAGATCTATGAGCTGTGATCTCTGAAGTCAATCTGGTTTAATCTAACTCAAGGGAGTGATGGCTAGACAATGGAGCCACACGTCATATCTGCTGTGACGAGAACTCATTTTCTGAGCTGATACCTAACGACAA